>JAZKJV010005879.1:0-364570 GCA_037367405.1 Ottelia alismoides | reverse complement strand
TTGCTGATCACTTTCATGAACTCGTGAGTGAAGCATTCAAGTGCCAAATTGATCATAACTTTTGTTACACAGATGTTCTTCTCCGCGAAAACCGCAGCGGGGCTAAGCATCCACGCCCCCCTGCTTGTATCGGGTGTCGCAATGGTGTCATGACTACTTGATCATGCGCTCGTATCGTGTTTGTGATTGAGATAATTTTGCTCTTTTCCCTTCGAGCCTTCTTCGTGAATTCATGAATGCTTTTAGAAGATTGGTGTTCTTATATATCTACTTTAAGATGAAGCTTAGATGGTGCTTAATTAACATAGGGGGAAAACCATGGTTTTTATGAACGATCCAAATTCATTTCACCAAAAGTAGAGTTCTAGGCCACGAGGGGTCAATCAACCGCACAAAAACATAAATATGAAAACTCAAAAAACCACTTGTGATTACAATATTTAGTACAACCAAAAATAAGCCACCCAAGCAACCCACGATTGAGCAGTTCATTGACAAAACATAGCGGAATTACTTATATGACAAAACATAGCGGCCTGTTTGGTTGCATGTTTGGACAGGGTTGGGTTGGGCTGGGTTGGGTTGGGTGAATAGTAATCTGTGAGGAGGAAGTATCCTTGTGAATAGTAACCAGGGGTTGGGCCAACCCTGCCCAACCCTGCAACCAAACAGGCCCTAAGGTTTCCATAAGGCCGAGGTTGGGGATGGATAGCAAAATTTTGTGATTCAAATGGAAAGGGTTGGTAGCAGTCTCAGTACTGTTCTGTTAGGCTGAGTGATCGAGGAAGAAGAGAGCATCCATAATAAGTTGCGCGTGAAGTCGAGAAGTACCTTGGAACATCTTCATATATCGTTCCCTCCAAGTCAATCACCTTGGCTAACGGATATCTGCCAATAGGATGAGGAATATGGACACGGATTATGAAATATGAAAAAATCCTCAAGGTTGCCCCCAAAATTTTGAAATATTTAGATGGGCAAAGAGGGGGATTGTTTTCAGAATCAAATGGGCAAAGGAGGCATGCATTAGCAGTTGGTATATTAGGGATTAGGGGCTTTGTCCTCACCGCCAAACTTACCATGAAAATAGAAAGATCCGAGGGTGAAAAGGTTTGGCCCAAAATCTGCTTATAACATCATGTTGGATGAGGTGATGTACATAATTCATGCTTTTTTTCTTCTCTTTCCTGACCGAAAAGTGCGAAAATGAAGTAAAACACGCATATTAAATTCATAACAAAGACAAAGAAATTGATTGTGTAATATGAATTATTTATCATCCACTTGATGTATCACGTAAACTTATGATGCAACTTTATAAATTACAGGAAATATTTAACAAACAGCTTAACCGAAGGGCAAGACGGCATATTTTTTTGCTGCGAATTATGTTCCCAATTTCGTGATGTACTTCGGTTTTTGCATTTCAAGGTAGATGTATTTATGTATAAAGAGAAAATACGGAAAAATAAGGATGATGGAAGGTGACAGATCTCATGTTCCTGAGAGTTGAACAGAAATCTCAAGGACGTACGTAACAGCATAAGTTTAGTCATGCATGTTGTATTTAAAAGGATGTAATTAGGTTGTCATTGAAAAACATATGCAATTACATTAGGAGTCAATTTGGTCTCAATTGGGAAACCAATTGACTTGGAGGGAAAGTTGGGAATTCTCAAATTTGAAACATGGAAAAGCTTGGGTGGAAGTTTAGTACCATACCTAGTATCTCTAAACTTTTGGCGGGCTTATATATGGGTTCACGCCACAAGCTCTTGTAGCAATAGTAGAGAGGAGAAATGAAGGACCACACACGTGCGTGCGCACGTGCTTCGCTCTGTCTTGGATTCGGGCTCGAGAGAGTCAATTCGGATTTCAATAATTTTGCCGTGGATTTCATTTGGTAAGTCGATTAATTTAATCATACGGATTAATTTGGATTCGATGAAATGGGAATTAAACTCGACTCAAACGGCTCGTTATGGCCGCGGTTTCGAAATTCGAAAAGACACGTTCGTTGAGGGGCATTTTCGGAAAACGAAAGGTACCGCGCGCTAGGGCACGCGACTCTCTTTTTATACCTCTCCCCCGATGCTATTTTCTTCACTCGTAACAAAAGCCTCTCACGATGCCTTCTCTGTTCTTCCGTTCCTCCTCTCTCGCGGACGAACCTACCTCTTTTCTCTCGGCTGCAGTTCTCTTAGGCACATTCGTGGACGATCTTGTTAGTGTGCGCAGACGAAGATCGTGAGCCATCATATCCTGGGAACGGATCGTCAGTACCCTGCACACCGGTATTGTGGGGGTGATATCCTCTCTAAGGACAGTCCATTACATGGACGCTTCAGTGATTTCTGGTCTAATTTCTCTATTATTTTTCTTGTTGCATTATGTTTATTATTTTACCTTTCCTGTATCTCATTCTATTCATTTATTCCGAAAAATAAAAATGTTTAATCTATGATTTTATTGGTTCCTACTTGCATATCAAAATTGTTATATGAATTGGACATGCTTGATAATAATTTTACTAATCTGGATTGCATTGATTCATATGACTTTTGCTAATTATCATATTGTATATACCGTGGTATTGATCTGAGTAACAATAATCTTAGAGAGGATATCGGGAACTGGATTTAAAACCATGTCGGGAACAATGTTTAAATCGAGGGTGGATATGACGGGTATGCCTGAGAAATTCAGTGGTGAGAACTTTAAGCATTAGCAACAACGCATGAAGATCTGGTTAACCACCATAGGAGTAATCTCTATGCTTGAAACCGATTGTCCTATGGTGGAAAAAGAAAACCCCTCACCCGATAGCCAGAAGGCACAATCTGCGTGGAAAGAACGTGATCGTATATGTCATAGTTGCATCTTGTTGGCTCTGTCCAACATATTGTTTGACGTATACTGTTTATCCACGCAGACTGCGAATGGGCTATGGAAAGATTTGGATCGGAAGTATAATACTGAAGACCTCGGTATTGAGAAATACTCTGTGGCCTTGTTTTTAAAGTTTTCCATGGCCAAAGGGAAGTCAGTTTCTGAACAGGCACACGAGTTTTTACTTCTACTCCATGGTTTAGAAGATACTGAAATGAAACTTCGAGAGAAGTTTCAGGTCATGTGCATCATAGAAAAATACCCCAAGTCTTGGGAAGACTTCGATATGACCCTGAAACAAAGGAAGGGGAAAATTTCTATTGATGATTTGATTGTGACAATTGTCATAGAGGAGGAACACAGGAAACAAAAACCGGTGGTTCCTGTCGACATTCAAGCTAAGGTCAATTTCATGACCTCGAAGGGCAAGGATAAGAAGAGAAAGGGTACCAACAATAATAAAATGAAATCAAAGGGCAAGATCCAGAAAAAGGCAAAGAATAAATCCTGCTGGCACTGTAATCAGCTTGGCCATTGGAAGAAGGATTGCTCGTCCTTAAAGGCTCAACCTAAGGCTGCAGACGGGAGTCCACGAGTGAATATGATCACTATGGGACTTGGGACTAGCGAGGGGTGTGTCTCTGTAAAAGCTGAACTATACCATATTCATGATCCAAATGACTGGCTCGTGGATACGGGAGCCAATGTAAATATTTATTCGACAGAACTTTATTTTCTTCTTATCAGACCTGCAGTGGTGGGACTCTGAAGATGGGGAATGATTCTGCATCCACGGTGCTAGGTTGGGACAAGTCAACTTGAGGTTCTCTTCTGGACGTGTCTGGACGTTGCACAGGGTGCTGCATGTTCCTGACATCAAAAAGAATATTTTATCTGGCTCTATCTTAGTTAGAAATGACTTTGAATTGCACTTTAAATGTAATAAAGTTGTCATTCTGAGACATGGTATTTTTTATGGAAAAGGAAATTTGGAAGATTTTGATTTGTTGTTAGAATTAGATGCGATTCAGTAAACATTGATGAAATAAATGTTTTAGGTTCTGAATGTTCTAATTCTGTGTCTCATGTAGTTAATAATCTAGAATTTTGTGATCTGTGGTATGGTAGATTGAGACATGTAAACTTAAATTCAATTAAAATAATTATGAATTTAGAGTTGATTCCTAGATACACTATTGATAAAACTCAAAATGTGAAATCTGTGTGCAAGCTAAGACACCTAGGAAGTCTTTTCAGTTTGTCTCTAGAGATAGTGAGATCTTGGATCTAGTACACATAGATATATGTGAGTTAAATGGTGTGTTGACCTATGACAATAAGAAATACTTTGTCACCTTTATAGATGATGGCAGTAGATACTGCTATGTATATCTAATGAAAACTAAGGATGAAGCCTTAGAAAAATTTCTTATATTTAAGAATGAGGTTGAGCCACAAATTAGGAAAGTACTTAAACATCTTAAGTCAGATAGAGGAGGTGAATTTCTATTGATGATTTGATTGTGACAATTGTCATAGAGGAGGAACACAGGAAACAAAAACCGGTGGTTCCTGTCGACATTCAAGCTAAGGTCAATTTCATGACCTCGAAGGGCAAGGATAAGAAGAGAAAGGGTACCAACAATAATAATATGAAATCAAAGGGCAAGATCCAGAAAAAGGCAAAGAATAAATCATGCTGGCACTGTAATCAGCTTGGCCATTGGAAGAAGGATTGCTCGTCCTTAAAGGCTCAACCTAAGGCTGCAGACGGGAGTCCACGAGTGAATATGATCACTATGGGACTTGGGACTAGTGAGGGCGTGTCTCTGTAAAAGCTGAACTATACCGTATTCATGATCCAAATGACTGGCTCGTGGATACGGGAGCCAATGTAAATATTTATTCTGACAGAACTTTATTTTCTTCTTATCAGACCTGCAGTGGTGGGACTGTGAAGATGGGGAATGATTCTGCATCCACGGTGCTAGGTTGGGACAAGTCAACTTGAGGTTCTCTTCTGGACGTGTCTGGACGTTGCACAGGGTGATGCATGTTCCTGACATCAAAAAGAATATTTTATCTGGCTCTATCTTAGTTAGAAATGATTTTGAATTGCACTTTAAATGTAATAATGTTGTCATTCTGAGACATGGTATTTTTTATGGAAAAGGAAATTTGGAAGATTTTGATTTGTTGTTAGAATTAGATGTGATTCAGTAAACATTGATGAAATAAATGTTTTAGGTTCTGAATATTCTAATTCCGTGTCTCATGTAGTTAATAATCTAGAATTTTGTGATCTGTGGTATGGTAGATTGAGACATGTAAACTTAAATTCAATTAAAATAATTATGAATTTAGAGTTGATTCCTAGATACACTATTGATAAAACTCAAAAATGTGAAATCTGTGTGCAAGCTAAGACACCTAGGAAGTCTTTTCAGTTTGTCTCTAGAGATAGTGAGATCTTGGATCTAGTACACATAGATATATGTGAGTTAAATGGTGTGTTGACCCATGACAATAAGAAATACTTTGTCACCTTTATAGATGATGGCAGTAGATACTGCTATGTATATCTAATGAAAACTAAGGATGAAGCCTTAGAAAAATTTCTTATATTTAAGAATGAGGTTGAGACACAAATTAGGAAAGTGCTTAAACGTCTTAGGTCAGATAGAGGAGGTGAATATAACCTCTAACTTGTTTGATGAACAATGCAAATCATTTGACACAGTTCATGAAGTTACAACCACATATTCACCGCAATCAAATGAGATAGCAGAACGGAAAAAACAGAACCTTAACTGACATGATCAATGCTCTCCTACAGAGTTCTGGACATCCAACCTATATGTGGAGAGAAGCCTTGAATAAATATATTCTGAATAGGGTTCCTACAAGGCATATGGAAAGTGTCCTTTTGAACTTTGGAGAAATAGGAAACCGAGCTGAAGATATCTCAAAGTCTGGGGCTATCTTTCTAAGGTTTTAGTCCCATAACACAGAGAAAGAAGCTAGGCATTAAAACTGTTGATGCAATCTTCTTAGATTATTTGGAAATAGCTATGCGTATAGGTTCTTGGTAATTCAGTCTGAGATACCAAGCATAGATGTCAACACTATTGTAGAACTCCATGATGCTACATTCTTTGAGATGTCTTTCCTATGAAGACTGGGGATCCCTCAGAATCTGACCATTGAGAGTGCCTCCATATCAGGATCTATTCCAGATCAAGTGGAAAGGATAACGAATGTGGGGGTTGGGACTCAACCTGAACCCAATAATCTTTCAGAAGAAATTAAGTCAAGGAGGAGTAAAAGACCTCTGATAACCATGAATCTGAGTAGGAACTTTATTGTCTACCAGATCGAGGGTGATCCACCAAGTTATAAGGAAGCCATGATTTCATCTGAAGCAAAACAATGGAAGGAAGCTGTCGAATCTGAGATGGATTCCATTATGGCTAATGGAACTTGAGAGTTGGTTGATTTACTCAAAGGATGCTTTACCATTGGGTGCAATTGGGTGTTTAAGAGAAAGCTTAGGTCTGATGGATCAATTGAGAAATATAAAACCAGATTAGTTGCCAAGAGCTTTAGGCAAAAAGAAGGTATCGATTACTTTGATACTTATTCCACTGTGACTAGGATGACCACAATCCGGATGCTCATATCATTGGCATATGTATATGATCTCTCTATCAACTAGATGGATGTGAAGACCGCCTTCTTGCATGGCGAGCTTGAGGAGGAGATCTATATGGATCAACCCGATGGTCTTATGACTCCTGAGGATGAGGGAAAGGTTTGCAAGCTTGTTAAATCCCTTTACGGATTAAAACAAGCATCAAAGTAGTAGCATGAAAATTTTGAAAAAACTATTTTATCATGTGGATTTAAGGTTTATGAACCCGATAAGTGTGCCTATTCCAAGGTGAAAGATGATGAGTGTATTATCTTGTGCATGTATGTTGATGACATATTGTTGTCTGCATCACATATGAGCATTATTAATGAGACTAAAGCATTCTTAAGTAGCAAGTTTGAGATGAAGGACATGGGTGTTGCTGATGTAGGACATGGGTGTTGCTGATGTGATCTTGGGTCTCAAACTGACAAGGTCAGTTGATGTGATTGTAGTTTCTCAATCTCACTATGTTGAGAAGGTACTTTGAGAAATTTGGATATCAAGATTGCAAAGCTGTAAGCACTCCTTTTGATTTGTTCAAAACATTATTTAAGAACAAAAGTGGAGTACTAATAGCTCAGCTAAGGTATTCACAAATAATAGGAAGTTTGATGTATCTTGTAAATTGTACGAGACTGATATTTCATTCTCGATTGCAAAGCTGAGTAGATACACTAGCTGTCCTAACTGTACTCATTGGGAGGCTCTGAATCGAGTATTGAAGTACTTGAAGGGAACTATTTTCCTTAGTTTGCATTATGGTAGATATCCATCTGTACTAGAAGGATAGTGATGCAAGCTAGATAGGGAAAATAGAGGAGTCAGGGAGTAATGGTGTTACTGGGTATGTCTTTACCCTTGGAGGCGGTGCAGTCTCCTGGAGGTCTGTAAAGCAAACCATTCTAGCTCGGTCTACCTTTGAGGCCAAGCTTTGTGCTTTGGACACCACTGGAATTGAGGCTGAGTAGTTAAATGAACTTCTTTTTGAAATTCCCATGGTGTGTCAGTCAGTTCCTGCGATCTCGGTGCATTGTGATAACATGACCACAATTACCAAGATCAAGAGTTCAAAGTTCAATCAGAAAACAAGGAGACACATACAAATCAGACCTAGGACGTTAAGAGATTTGGTGTTTCAAGGAGTGTTGGTTATGGATTTTATTAGATCCAAAGACAACACGGCAGATCCGTTGACTAAGGGACTTGATAGATCTTTAGTCCTAAAGTCTAGGCATGGGATTAGACTGAGATCCATTGGAAGTTCCTCTACAGTAGCAACCCAACCTATCTGAGTGGAGATCTCACAAAAGAAAGTTCAACGTGGTAATAACAAGCTATTTGGAGAACTGATTGGTACTCTTAGTTTAATTCTTATGCATGAGTTTCTTATCTCTGTAAGCCTGAGTGCCACTTAAGCTGCAAGTTTAGAAAGAGCATAGGATCTGAATGGGTTCAAGTTTCTAGACTGGATGTTAGCAGTGCATCCTTGGAGAACGCCACCTATGTGAGTGTTACTGTCGGTCGCAGCTAAAAGAAGAGGGTCTTTCTTGAAGACACTCATAAAACAGGATAAGGGGCATGGCCTTTAAGAACACCAACTATGAATATTGTACCAAGAACGACACTTTGTTGTTTCTACCGTATACTTTAACACCAAGGTCTGAAGTTCAAGACGTAGTTCACTTCGTTCTTATTAAAGTGAAAGTAGTAAACTCATGTAGATGTTCAAACCGGAAGATACCTTTACTGAAAGCAAAGTGTAGTAGCCGAAAGATGTCTTTTAACTCTCTTTAAATCTCTTTTTCAAATTGGTGAATTCGTGGGGGATTGTTATATTTAAAATGATGTAATTAAGTTTTAATTGAAAAACCAACGCAATTACATTAGGAGTCAATTTGGTCTCAATTGGGAAACCAATTGACTTGGAGGGAAAGTTGGGAATTCTCATATTTGAAATATGGAAAAGCTTGGGTGGAAGTTTAGTACCATGCCTAGTATCTCTAAACTTTTGGTGGGCTTATATATGAGTTCATACCTCAAGCTCTTATTGCGATAATAGAGAGGAGGAATGGAGGACCACACACGTGCATGCGCGCTTCGCTCCGTCTCCAGCTCGGGCTCGGGAGAGTCAATTCGGATCTCGAATCTCGATACTTTTATTGTAGATTACATTGGGCAAGTCAATTAAATTAATCACACGGATTAATTTGGATTCGACTGAAATGGGAATTAAACTCGACCCAAACAGCTCATTATGACCACGGTTTCAGAATTCGAAAGACACATCCGTTGAGGGACGTTTTTGAAAAATGAAAGGTACACGCGCTAGGGCACGTGACTCTCTTTTTATACCTCTCCACTGACATCGTTTTCTTTACTCGCAAGAAAACCCTCTCACGCCGTCTTCTCTGTTCTTTCGTTCCTCCTCTCTCACGGACGAACCTGCCTCGTTTTCTCTCGCCTGTAGTTCTTTGAGGTGCATTCGAGGACGATCTCGTCGGTGTACACAGACGAAGATTGTGAGCCGTCATATCCTGGGAGCCGATCGCCAGTACCCTAGACACCGGTATTGTGGGGGCGATATCCTCTCTAGAGACAGTCCATTACATGGACGCTTCAGTGATTTCTGATCTAATTTCTCTATTATTTTGCTTGCTACATTATATTTTTTATTTTACCTTTCCTAGATCTTGCCCTATTCATTTATTCCGAAAAACGAAAAATGTTTAATTTATGGTTTTATCGGTTCATGCGTGCATATCAAAATTGTTATATGAATCAGACATATTTGATAATAAGTTTATTAATCTGGAATGCATTGATTCATATTAATCTTACTAATTATCATATTGTATATGCAGTGGTATTGATCCTGGTAACAACAATGTATGCAACCACCTTCTACCCTATAGTTGAAACCATCCCAAGTACGTCTTATTGCAATCAATTGCATCACATGTTAACATACGGAGAAATTTCAATTTCGACACATGAAACTTGTGGCATCATCGAGCCTGCATTCGAACTATTATCGAGGAAAATCGATATTGACATCTTACTTGGTCCAGACACAATTTACACGTTGTCAACAACTATATACAACTAAAACTTTTTAAACTCAAGTTGGTAAGAATTAGCCCCCACTATTTATAACCAACTTTCATGTTTTATAAATATCTTATGTGAGATTACGTTGGAGTGCTACAATCTTCCTCTTTTTTATTCACGATATTTTTGTTGCGACATGACACATCATTTATTTTTAGTTTTATCGGTAGCAATTTCCTCGATTTTCTTTGTATAGAGGCTCAATCTTTCAGGTAGCACATTTTACTCTATGTGGGAAACCCATTTCATTGGTACCACGATGTTACATCTTAGATCTTGAGGTACACAAAAAAATTGAGAGGCATCTTGAGAATATGATGTTTCTTTTTAAAGTTAACGGCGACATAAACATTACAATTATCTAAAGTAGAGTATCATACACTATGAAAAAGGACATAAGACAATGAATAATTTAATTAAATATATATATATATATATATATATATATATTTCCATATATTTCGATATTAAATATATAACAATGAATGGTATTTATTTTAAAACTTCCTCTTGTTCTTGTATTAGCCATTCATATTCGTTGATAAATCATACAACTATGATTTATTCATTATCTTATTTGATAAAACTTGTATTAGTCATTGCTAAATGTAAACATATTATAACAAAAGTCAATGGTTAGTCATTGAATGATTTGTTGCAAGGAATATATCAATGAATACCGTATTCGTTGTAACTTTAAAAAATCAAGGAACGGATGATATTCATGTTATTTATTTAACTATGAAAATATGACAATAAATATCAAATTATTCATTATCTTAGTATAAATTTTGTCTATTAAATCTAATCACTTAAATTTTTTTGATATTTTCTTTTTATTTATGAAGAATATGTGCCAAAAGCCTAATATTGCAAAGGAGAAAGAAAAATAAAAAAATAAATATAACGAAAAGACAGATTACAAAAAAGGAAAAATAATAATATGCGGCTAAAGTCAGCCCGGGGCGATTAAAACGAAGAGTAATGTCTTGAAAATATTTTCTTTTATGGAAGTAGGCATTGTGATGCAAATTAAGTCTCTGTGTTAAATTTAGCCCTAAAATTCTAAATTATATTTTTCTTAAACATCATTGCATGAGGAATCTGGTTCACGTTTTTTGTTTCTCAATTAAAAATGATTAGATATGATACAGGTAATATCTTTTCTCTTTCAATAAAAAGAATGAAAATACCTCATGTTGCAAAACTAAAAATGCGAGATGTAATGTATGATGAAATCAAGATAATATAGTGATTTTTAGAATTTTTGGAATTAATATAATAAACTAAAAATGAGTACAAAAAACATGATTTGATGTATTCTACTTTTTAATCATAATACTCTACATCAATAAATTCTAGAAAAATCATGAATGATATAGAATATAGAAAGGTCTCTAAGGCTATTTTTATTTTTTAGATATATTATAATGCCGTCCTTTTAAAAATACTATAAGGATTACATGAAATTCCAAAATAGCTATGTAAAAGTTTCCTTTTATCAAGATCTACACAATTTCGTAATTTTTTTTATTTTTTTAGGAAAATATCATCATGTATATTCATCCCTATATCCCTCACATATGTCATTCGAATTTCGTCAAAAACAGAGACTCCTACGACTTCTATCCAGACGCTATTTTTTTAACGGTCGCAGGATTTTTTAAATCGACCATGTCTGGATGGAGGCCGTAGGAGTCTCTATTTTTGACGAAATTCGAATGGCATATAGGAGGGATATAGGGATGAATATACATGGTGATATTTTTCAAAAAAATAAAAAAAACTTGACAAACCCCCAAGGGGGCAGCCCCATTGACCCCATATATATATATATATATATATATATATATATATATAGAGAGAGAGAGAGAGAGAGAGAGAGAGAGAGAGAGAGGGCCCTTCCAATGAGGTGCACTTTTCTTGGGTGCATGGAAAACCCATCACGAGATCCGTTAGATCTCGATCTAGTGGTTCTTCATCCAAAAGGGTATTTTAGTCCACACATTTTCATTTTAAATTTGAATTTAATTTTGAATTTGAAATTTATTTTGTCTTTGTATTTTTCCATTTTAGCGCGTCTGATTTGGTATTTTTTGTTGCCTTTTAGTTAATGAAGTTTCGCCAACGTGGTATCATTTTCGCGCAATGCAGAATAACAGATCTTTTTTGTAAAATACCCGTTGATATTGTAGAACTGTATCCTACATTGTAAAATAAAATCACAATTAGTAATAGTTATATTATTA
The DNA here is from genome assembly GCA_037367405.1 of Ottelia alismoides. Classification (NCBI taxonomy): domain Eukaryota; kingdom Viridiplantae; phylum Streptophyta; class Magnoliopsida; order Alismatales; family Hydrocharitaceae; genus Ottelia; species Ottelia alismoides. The sequence goes on along the minus strand of JAZKJV010005879.1, from coordinate 352,630 downwards.
TAATTGTAATTTTGATAACACTATTGTAAAAGTTCATGCACGTTTTGTAAAATCTGTATGAAGATTGTAAATCTACATTAATAATTATTATGTATGTTTTTCACAAAAATGTACGGTACTTTCGCGCCCTACAGAATGCCAAGCATCTTTGTAAAATTCGAATCCACATTATAAATTTGCATCCTGTATTGTAGAATAAGATCACAGTTAGTAATACAATTATTGTTGTAATTGTAAATTTGGTAATGTCTTTGTAAAAAAGATCTCATAAATACAATATCTTTGTATTTGTAAATTCTGGTCTGAGATTGTAAAATCCCCCTCTCGAACATATATCTGAGTCTCATAAATAGTTTTTGCCATATCACGGAATATAAATAAATGTAAAAAAAAAGACTGAAATTTGTAAAAAAAAATGATATGATATTGTAAAATACTATCTGAGATTGTAAAAAAATACTCGAGATTTTAAAAAACTGGGCACGCTCTCCATCTCCAGCATCCTTACACTACCCACACCTCTCCGCCCTTCTCCTCCACGACCCACCTCCTCCATGCACGTCCTCCTCCGCCCACACACCTCCATTCACTCTCTCCTTCAACCTTCTCCTCCATGATCCACCTCCTACACGCGTAGCCATCACCCCCACACGACGCCACCTTTATTAGATACAAGAAAATAACATTGGAGAACGCCATCACCGACCACCGTAGAGCAACGCGTTGCATCCACCGTCTTTAACGCCATCACCGACGACAGCAACCTCCTCTCCTTATGCTGTCGTCGAGAGAGAGAGAGATGGAGGAGAGGAACCTCGCGCGGCAATCGAGAACGAGATCGAGAGAGATGGTGGGAGAGAGAGAGAGAGGAAGAGAGAGAGGAAAGAGGAGATAATTGTGGAGATATTTGTTGCATTCTAAATTTAGAATATGTTAAAATGACCATAATGGGTTTTTCAACATTAAAAATATAATAATAATGAGCTATTAATGACAACCATTGGATTGATTGCGTATGGTTAGGATGATGGGCTTTCTATGCACCCAGGAAAGGTGCACCTCATTGGAAATATTTCCTATATATATAGGGTTAAATGAGGCTGCCCCCTAGGGGGAGCTAACTTGTCTCCCCCCGTGCCATTTCGCATCGTTTTTTTTATTTTTTTTTGAAAATTTATTTCGTTAATATTCATCACTATATCCCTATATTATGCTATTCAAATTTCGTGCGCAATAGAAATTCCTACGACCTCCATCTAGACAGTCATTTTTTAACGGTAACAGAATTGATAAAAACGACCCTTCTGGATGGAGGGCGTAGGGATCTCTGTTTTGCATGAAATTTGAAAGACATAATATAGGTATATATTGATGAAAATCCACAGAAATTTTTTTTAAAAAAATTAGGCGAATGGTGCGGGAGGAGCCAAGTTAGCTCCCTCCATTGGGGCAGCCCCATTTTACCCATAATATATATGGGTGCAATGGGGCTGCCCCAATGGAGCAGCCAACATGGTTACCCCTGCCCCATTTTCCGGGTAATTTTTTTTATTTTTTTTGCAAAATATCGCCATGTATATTCATCTATATGTCTCTACTATATGTCATTCGAATTTTGTCAGAAACGGAGACTCATATGCCCTCCATCTAGAACAGATAATTTTAATGGTCTAAACATTGCTGTAGTCAACTTGTTCTAGATGGAGGGCATATGAGTCTCTATTTCTGATGAAATTCGAGTGACATATATGAGGGATATATAGATGAATATTCGTTAGGCATGATATTTTTGTGCTTAGTTAAGACCTCAGTGATAACCCTAATTTAAAATGGAAAATGCTAGTCAAGGCGACTGTAAAAAAAATTACATAAATTAACCCTTGTGTATGGTGGAGAGAAACTCACTCGTTGTTTGTAAGGACAAGATTGCACACTTAGGTTAGAGCCAAAGATCTGAAAATTTTCATTCAGACTATTGTTTTTTGAAACAACTAGCTGCTTCTCAGTGAGGGAACACGGGTAGTCATTCTACAGTATGTACTTCCCTTAGCATAGTGGGTGGTTTAGAGGACACCGTACAAGGCTCCGTCCTCAAGTAACGGGTAGCCATATTTTTACGGTCCGTACACCTATACTGGATGAAAGTAGATGCAACTAGTTGTATGAACTCAGGACAATCTTTGTGAAAAATTTCAGTACCTAACAGCTCCACTTAATCTTCAAGATTGTTTTGTCATTAAATTAAAATTGGAAAGATAAGCGGTCGAGCCCTGACGTGCCTTCACCATTGTTGAGTGGGTGAATTGATGGGTTTAAATTGTGTTTGTTTTATGTGAGTCTTATGTACATTTGTATGTCCCATGGATTCTTCCTTCTAACTATTTCTTTGTGCTCCAAACCGCTCTTTTCACCCGAGATGGATTCTTCTGGAGTTCTTCATTCGAACTTTGGAACAAATCCCCAAGCTCCTCAAGTAACTCATCTCTCTGGTTTCAAGATGACCCTCTTCTCAAAACCTCATGGTATGAGGATGGCCCTTTTCTCCAAATCATGGTTCACCTTTCACCTATAGAGATTAGTCAACTCTGACTAACCCTCTCTCCTACTCCCTTACTGCGAAAGAAACTTTCATCTTTGGCAGGACCCCTAAACCTTTTAAGCATGAGCCTAACTTAGATTTATGTGCATTTAAAGGTGAAGAAGAAGTCAAGATGCCACCAAGGAAGGAAGAGAACGACAACGACCCTATTTGAGCACTTTTGGCTAGAGTAACTGCTGCTGAACAATACAATGAACTCCTTACAGCATAGATGGAAGAACTACAACATGGTGAAGCTGCTATGGAAGATACGTATCTCTCTGAATTAGATGAAGATTATAATTGGTTGAGATCGAACCCTCCCAAGGATGCGTTCGAGCAGAAACCGCATTTCCTCGCAGTATTTCCTATGTTTGGAGGGAATAATCATGAAGAACTATATACGTTCCTCCATGACTTCAATCTAGTCTGTGACAACCTGTGCCACCCTAGGGTTAATCAAGACTATGTAAGGCTGAGAGCTGCCCCCTTTGCCCTAACTGATAAGGCCGCTTGCTTGTTGAGAAACCTAGGGGAAGTGGTCACCACATGGTCCACCTTGAAGACACTGTTCTTAAAGAAATTCTACCCAGTAAGTAGAATTTATCATATGCTTATCAAGCTCATGAGTTTTATCTAACACTCGAGTGAGCCATTCCATGAAACCTGGGAAAGGTTCACAGGCCCAATCCAGAAATACCCCCAGTACGGAATAAGCAGAATGATGCTGGTCCAAAGTCTTGTCAGTGGACTGAAACCTAAGACCCAAGGGTTAGTGAGTGCATCCTGCAGAGGAAGCTACATGGGACGTCACGAGGACACCGTTTACAATGTGTTTGAAAGACTGGCAGAATCCAGCCGTACACAGACCACCAGCTGGGCTTACATAGCCGACCCTAAGAAGATGGTGAATAATTTGTCGACTGATCAGTATGCCGACATAGCTGATAAGCTAACCATGGTCGAAAAGATTTATAAGAAGGAGGACGAACTCCATAAATCATCTCATATGGAGAAATTGGCTAAATTGCATAAGCAAATGGAGGAACTAGTTGATAGGGTATCTAAGATTCAGATTCCTGCCCTGACTTCACCCCCTGCCCCTTACACCAAATCCACTACATTCAAGGGCAAGGGATAGGGCAATAAAGCCACCGGGATGGAGATCAAGTCTTTTCCCATCAAATAGAAGAAACCTCAGCTCAAACTATTTACAAGGAACCTCCACAAATCATGGAGATAAACAGAGTCTGGTATAACCTGGATCCTGTCAACCAATCAGTTGTAAACTCTACTCCGAACCCTCGTCCACCACAATCTCGGCCCATCTACCAGCCTCAACAACAACAACAACGTCCGTAGTACCGTCTGGGTCATCAGAACCCGCAGCCTCAGCAGCAATAATATCAGCGCTAGGGCCAGCAGGGCCAAAAAACAACTCCAACAACCTCAGGCCAAGCAAGGCCAGGGGTCTTCCTCTTCTTCAATCTCTCTCGAACTCCAACAAGTGTTGGACGAACTTCATGGTATGAGAGTCGACATCAGTCGACTCTCTCGACGAAGAGATGCATTGAATGCACCCCAAACCCTGATTCCAGCTCAAGTCCAAGCTAATCCAAATAGTCTCAGACAGAATAAGGTATTAGTCTCTGAATATTCTTTACCTGAATACAAGATCTTTTCGCATGATGACACATATCATATTTCTCTTAGGAGAGGAAAGACCGGAACCATGCTTGATCGAGCGAAAGGACATGGTGACATAGATCCAATGTCTACTAATTCACACAATCCTGGGAAGAAGAGGAAGATAGTCACGAGGAGAAGAAAGAAGAAGTCCCACCCACACCACCCGTCAAGCACTACACCACTAGAGACTCAGAAGAATCAGGATCTGAAGGAGAAGCATCATCAAAACAACAACACCAACAGTCGTCCGCCAATTTCCCTATTTTCAGTCCCGTCAATCTGAGTCTTTTAAATACTTTTAATCCCTCATTTAATAAAAGTGATGTTCTTGATCATCATGAGTCAATTCCTTTCCCCCGTGCTCTTACGACTGGAAAGAAGAAAAACATAAAAAACAAAAAAATGATGAAGAGTAGGCCCGCATCTGTAGAGAAAACATCAAGGTCACTTTATCCTTAGAAAAGATGATAGAAAGAGACCCGACTTTTAGAAAATACCTTAAGGTGAGATGCACACCAACAAGGACCAGCAAAAAAACCCTAGCCGAACAAAGAAGCACATACTCTCTATGAACATGGGCTACCAAAGAAGAAAAATGAGCTAGACAATGGCTGTTAGATCAAAAATGAGCTACCAAGGAAGAAAAGAGACATGGGTGCCCACTTTGTGACAAGCTAAATAAACGAAATCAAGTTTGCCCGAAGCACTGTTAGACAATGGCTCCTCCATCAATCTTATGCCCACAACTCTATATTTCATAGTACTTGACATGGATGTCCCTAGATATTGGAAAGATTATCAAATGATATTAGGACAACCCTTCCTTAGGACTGCAGGAGCTCTATTTGATTACACATTTGGGAGAATCTGGTTTGGAGAAGTTGAAATTGGAATGAAGCAAACTAGGTTTCAACGATCTAACACCGAATCTAGCATCGAATCTGAAAATTCAAAACCTGAGACAGAAAATACAGAAGCAACAGTTGGGCCATGGAGACAGAACCCAACCGTAATGATAGAATCGCTCTCATCTGGAGAGGACATCGTTGATGAATTAATCTGCCATCTCATGCATGCATCAACCTACACTCATGGAGTCTCAGAGTTCCCTCTTGACATGTCAGTCCATTCTCTTTCTGGACAATCACGGAGTGAGGTAAACAGATCGGGCATGGCATTTGCCAAACCACATTATACCTTTAGCAATCCGATCCCCTAAACAATTCAGTTGGTGGCAATAATGTTATACAGAAACCATCCACATCACAACCAGAATCAACAATGATAGAACTAGATTTTGTGAATGATAGGAATTTACCCGAGCTCAAATCATTGCCCCGTACTCTTAAGTATGCCTTCCTTGTGGGAAATAAATGATAGTTTCTGGTCATCATCAGTTCACATCTGATCGAAGAGCAGGAGACCCACCTACTTAAAGTTTTAGAGAAAATAACAAGGCTATATGTTGGAGATTGACGAATCTTCAAGGGATTAACCTGGCCCTTTGTTCACACCATATTTACCTTGAGGATAATGCTAAACCCTCCCGTAAATTCCAACGTAGGTTGAATCCAAATTTACGGTACGCGGTTAAGAATGAGATCAAAAAATGGTGTAAGGTTGGTTTCATTTATCTCATCTCGGACTCCGAGTGGGTGTCACCATTACACGCCGTCCTAAAAAAGTCAGGGCTTCATATTATCAACAATGAGGAGGGAGAGGAGATCTCGACACATGTACCCACTGATGAATCCACATTTCATCATCTTTATTCTATCATTTTGGCCTCAAAAACCCTAGTAAATGATTGTAAATAACATTAATTTCCATTTCTTAGCATTCATGCATGTGCATATAATTAGTGTATAAAATATTGTAATTAAAGCTAAAATTATATAATAAATAAAAGAAAAGAAAAAGAATAAAATATTGTAAATATTTTATGACCCGAGACCCCGAGACCTAGGCATCTTGATGAATAGGTCGACAAGGAATAAAGTAGGGAAGATAAGGGTCAAAATACAGTAAAAATACCTTGTATTTTATTCATTCTTTATTCATTTTGGGACCTATTTTTGGTTCCACTTTTTATACATCAAATGAAGAAACTTTGTACATGAAAGTTGTAGATAATTAAATAAATAAAAATACAAAATTGATTTCACTCAAAAATAATGAACAGATAAAAAGTTATGGTCTGAATAAAAATCCAGAATCCCAACTTCCCAGACATGTATCACACAAATGAAAACTCCAAATGCATCAAAATCACCTTTAATTGTATATAGATTAAAATAAGCTATTTAATGGCGATGGTTTCGCATTTGGCGGAGCTACGGTTTGAAAGTTGAGTTTTGGACCCTCATTGTATACTTGTACAGATTAAAATATTCAATTTATTATTTATTCATTATTTTTATAATTTTATATTTTTTATAATTTTATGAATATTATTTAGTATATATATGCACATTAAAACAGGAATAAAAATACAAAAGAAACATAAAATAAAAATACCTATATATAAAACATAGGTAAAATACCTATACGCATACCTATATACTTTATACTTTTATTTTATTAAATATACAAAATACATCAGAAAAATAAAATAAAAATATATTTAAGTGTATAAAAGTATTTTATAATTTTATAAAATAATAAGCAAAATTAAAGAAATTAAAAACATAAAATAAAAATAAAATAATAAAATATACAAGGAATATACCTATATAGGCTATAAAAAGCAACTTGTAAAAATATACCTCGTAAAAATAAATAAAAATCATCATAAAATAGTTTATAAAATTACAAACATTTTTTATTTTATAACCTAAAAATAATTAAGTTATTTTTTATTTTTATTTGATTTCACAAAACTTTTTCCCAGGGTTTTTCCTAGTTGGTCCATGTGGTCAACTATCTGACCCGCCCCCTGTGGTCTGTCAGAACGTAATTTTGACTAGATTTTCAACCTTTTTTCGAGGAGAAACCATTCACCATTTCGTGTATTATCCTAAAGACTTTTTGCTCCTCGATCATAGGGCATACACACCCAGGGATCTCCTCGTTCATTGCGTCGCTGAATCGACCGCCATCGCCTCAATCTCCACGCCCAGCCGTTAACCCTACAAAAACCTTACTTCAACCATTTTCAAAATTTGAACCCCCATTTTGTCATGTTTCCTCCACCTTCCTTACTCCATAGCTCGCCGGAGGTGACAGCTTCGGTTTGAGCTATCCAAGACGGAGATCTGACGTGGATAGGGTGCGTTCCACCACCTCCAGCGACACCCTTCCGTTGAGGTATTTTCAACCTCGGGCCCTGGCCCTTGAGGTGTTTATTTCTCTTCTTTTTTGTTCCCTTTTTATTCTCTGTAACCGTAGGATCACTTAGCCACCCTTCATTCCACATTTCGATCATCGATTCGCTCAATCGATCGCCTCACCGGAGCTACCTCCGGCCACCTGATACGTGCCTTCTGCCACCGTTTCCACCTCCTTGCGGGGTCGGGGCAGTTTGCCCCCGACTCCTTCACGCATTTTTGCAGGTCACGGGACTTCAAGCGAGCCTGGAGCATCTTCTTTGGCGTTCGTCGGTGATACCTGGGGGGGGGCTGCAGCTCCTCCGACCTCACGGGCAAGCGTCGGACATTCTCCGGCCTCTCTAAGACCTCCAGCCAATAGAGCACCTTCCCATGGAGCTTTTGCACCTCGGGTCACAGCTAGAAGCAGCCGAATTCGCGTGGAATCGCCGCTCAAAGCTCATCAGCACGCGGTTCCTCGTGTGTTCTTCCAGATGGCTTGATAGCCGTCCGATCGAGCCCGATCTTCCTGAGGAGCAGCAACCATCAGATCTTGCGAGGCCCCAGCCTTTGGATCGACGTCAACCATCTAATCTCGATCGTTCACTCGCGAAGAGGCATCGTGCGCCCTGAAGCCGATACGTGGATAAGTGGGAGTGATCCCACCGTCCATCAGCGCGCAAGGCAGGGTATTTTGCACAACTCCCTCTGCTGATTTTTGTATTTCGTATTTAATATCTAAACATTCCTCTGCCATGTTTTTATTTTTGTAATATTTGCATAGAAACCCTAAGGTTTTGGGATATTTCATTTAGGTCCCTACCAGGTCACGTGCTTCGCGCACGTGACTTGGCTATTTTGCAAAAGGACCCCAGCTGTTGTTTGTATTTATTTTTAGTACTGAAACTTTCTTACGCAGTGTAATAGTTTTTGGGATATTTGCATTAAGGCCCCCGTGGTTTTTGAAATTGCTTATAGGTCCTTCCCAAGCGCGTGCTAGTCACGTGCCTAGTTGGGTAATTTTCAAGCATACCCCTGCGGGTTCCAATATTGTGATTTCGTCCATTAATTTGCATATTTAGTATTATATTTTGCGAGAAAATTGCAGAGTGGCCCTGGAACTTTGGTCTATTACATTTATGCCCCTGCCAGCTATGTGATTGTTATTGGATGCTTGTATTTATTTGGTGTAACATTTTAACTCGACAAATTCCCAAAAAAATACCATAGGCTTATGTTTACTTGCCGATTCACGCATATATTTTTATTTCGCATTTCATTGCATTTTAATATTTATTAAAAATCAAAAACATGCATTTTAGCTACTATTTACCTTAGAAAGTACCAAAAAATAGCAAAACACCTCGAAAAATTCCAAAAAATTACCTAAGGTCTATTTTAGTTTATTCTAGTTTCAATCCAAAAATCACTAAAAAGTTCAAAACAAAAACCTTAAAAATTAGAAAACCCTAAAAATATTCATAAAAATCTAAAAAATCATAGAAAACTCTTAAAAATATAAACTCAGATCCTGTAGGTTCCCTATTTTATTCTCTTTATTTTAAAATTAATTTGGGAAAATTTTGTTGCAGTTTGCTATTTTTCATTCCCATTTTGATTTCAACCAGCAGTTAATTCACTGTTTTCCTTTATTTTAACTTTTAAAAATACCAAAGATATTCTAAAAAATCCCCAAAAATCTCAAAAATAGTAGAAAAATATAAAAAGACCAAAAACATTTTATTTCATAATTTTTGAGCATTTTTCACTATTTTTGTAAATACCCTATTTCCTCTTTTCTTATATTAGACATATATTCCAATAATGAAAATATATATATATAATATATAAAAGAAAATATAAAATCAGAAAATTAAAATCAAAATACAAAATTAAAAATTAAAAAAATAATTAAAAATAATTAAAAATTAAAAACCCACAAAAAACCTTTGCATATTGTAGACATTTGATCACAATCACTTCATTTTTGTGCATCATTGCTTGATATATCCTGCCTTGCTCCCTGTGTTCGAACTCTCTACATACTTGCACCTATACATCTTTTATGTAGAGTTAAAAATAAATTTGACTCCACATTGTTTGTCATTGTTTGATATTTGATTGTGGGTTCATTGTTGACTAATTAGGGATTTTTGAGCGGTCAACACACCGACTGCAGTTTCGCCTTGTGAAATCGTACAACCCTCGATATCCTCGATTATCAAATGGTGCCATTGCCGGGGAGCAACAGCGTATAGATTACATTTTTGATTGATTGTGATTGCTTGCTTACATTATTACTCAACTTATCTCTCTTGTTTTTGATATTTACCGGTGAGCTTTCTAACCATTGTCTTTCTTGTCTTCTTACGAGGGACCGCGGAGCGAGGAGGATCGCCTAGGTGATCCGGTGCAGCCTTGGAAAGCGGAGTCGGCTGTTCTAGCCCAAGCAAACAGAGGAGAGCAGGAGGAGTGAGAGAGAGTGGTAGTTAGTAGTCTTTTATTTTTCTGAGAGAGAGACTTGATAATTTGTAATAATACAGGTACCTCGGACACTCAGGACACTCGGGCCTAATTTCCAGGTGTTTGTTCACCTGGGGGCTCACCGCGGTTTTCTTCACGTTTTACCGCTGTCATTTTCCGGTGTTTGTTTTATTTTTCTTTTCTTTTGTGGAATGAGCCCTTAGATTTTAGGCATTGCTTGATCGATTAGATTAGGTCCAAACACCCTAATAACCATTGCATGTACCTTAGTGCGTATTTAGACTTAGTTTAATTAAACAGTTGATTCACCATTTTTTGATCCGTCGCGCCGCGAGCTCATCCCGTCAAGCGCTTCTCCTGAACTCCATTTGTCGAGAGGAGGAGGGGTGAGCCTAGACCGGACTCTGGGATTGAGGATTGAAGATTGACTTGTGGTTCTTCACGTTAGCAATTGTCTGCTTAGGACGATTTCCGTGTGCATATCGGCATTTAGATTAGGTTTAAAAATTTCTGCTTTGCATCCCGCATGGAGAGAGCTAGAGGCACTATAAGTCTTTCTATCTTTGCATTCATCATATAGGCACAAAGGTGAGGTTTCCATGTTGTGCCGACTTGCACGACTTTTCCGACTCTTTTCTCCCTCTGTTTTTGGATCAAGTAGGAATCAAGAAAAAAAAACAAAAACGTTAGGCGCTTGTTTGAATTGACTCAAAAGAAGCGATAACACCAAAAAAAATTAAAAAAGGGACTGCTAAGAAAATTTGACCTAAATAAAATTGGTAGTTGGATTCATTGCTTGGGGAGAGTAACACCCTCACTTGTATTCAGGTTGCATGGGAAGGTCTCCTTCCAAGTGAGCAGAGTGCTTCGTAAGGATTAGAGCCAAAAACCCAGCTTATGGCTGCCTTGTGTATCGCCTGGATTTCCGAAGTATTGGCGCTACTATCGTACGTCGACGAGCAGGGCTTGGTCATCATTGGTGACTCACTATTGTGTTGAGCATCGACCTTTTCCAAAGTACCGAGCATAGGCCATGCCTTCACGGGTGTGTCTGTCTCACCGTCTGCGTCCGAGTAGGATCTTGCACACTCATGGGTGATTCCGTTGCGAGCGAGATCTGAAGTATCGGTTTCGCCTATCGGCTTCCTCCCTCTTTTTCTTTAGCTGAGTAGGGATCCAGGAAGGGTTACAAGGACCTTAAAAAGCGCAGGCTACATGTTACACAGGAGGAGGACAAGTACGGGAATACTTTTCTGGCAGTACTCTCGCTCCTATAGGCGTAGCGCTCTAAGGACTCGTTGAAAGATAACTTCCTGAAATCAAGCTAAAACTACAAAGATAAAAGTCGAACCTTCACGGCTTCATGTGTTGAGTTGGTGAATCCCCTTGTTTTGTGTTTGATTTCTAGTTGGTTCTAGGTCAAGATCAAAAACACCGCACAATTGTGCGCAATTCCCCCCCCCCCTCTCCTTCTTCATTTACCTTGCTCTTCTCAATAATCACGATGATGGGGCAGAGATCTCTTAGGCCGACTTTGTCGGCACCGCTATCCAGCACTCCTCCCTATTCATCTAGGACGACCTCGGAGAGTCTAGACCCACTCGCCGAGACTGAGTTCACTTCCACCATGTTCCCCCTCGACCACCCTTCTCCTTCCATCAGTCCAAGAGTCTCAGAATTTAGTGCATCACAAAGCTCAGATCATTTGACGGCACCTGAGATGGGTTCTTTTGCATTTTCAGAGAATCCAGACATGGCAGACAGAGGAGAACACCCAGATGAGCATGAGCAACCACCTCCATTTCTATATGACCAGGCCGCCATCAACAACTCATTACTAGCCTCCCTGAAAACAATGCAGAGACAGATCAGAGATCAGGGAGCATTCATGGGTGACCTCATGAGGGAAATCGCGCAGATGCGAGAAAATAGACCTAGGGGCAGTGGTGGAGGAGGAGATGGACCTGATGCAGGAGGAGGTGATCCCAACGCTGAGAGACCGTCGCAGACAATCATGAGGGAATTGCACAATCCTGCAGCATCCCTCACTCATCGGTGGATTCGACTCCCTCCCATCCATGGAGACTTCGAGCTTCGGCCCCACACTACTCAGCTTCTGCATAAATTCCATGGGCTGCCGACCGAAGAGCCACACCTCCATCTGCAGGAATTTGAAATGATCTGTAGTACCATTCATGACAGGCTGATGACTGAGGACACTATCAAGATGATAGCTTTCCCATTCTCTTTGGTTGATAGAGCCGCGTACTGGCTTAAACATTTGGGGAGCTTCGTTGACACTTGGGCACAACTCCGGACCGCCTACTTGAAGAAGTATTACCCTCTCGACCGGACGAACGCAACAAGAGGTATGATCAGCAACTTCACAATGATTCCTAATGAACAATTCCATGAAGCTTGGGATCGCTTTAGAGAGCTCATTGACCGGTGTCCACACCATGATATATCCAAGCCCAATCTCGTTCAGAGTTTCTTCTGTGGGCTGACACTGGAGCTGCAGGGGCTTGTAAATGCCTCTTGTGGTTGGTCCTATTTTTCCAAGGGTGAAGATGATGTTTGGGCCATCTATGAAGGGATGGCAGAGAACTCGACAGTCATGGCCCAAGCCCGAGTCTACACATAGCAGAAGCCCCCACAAGGAGCAGGATCATTCCAGAGGATCTCCCGCATCGATGCCGGTCCCCATACTCAGTCAGCAGCCGCAGCCCAAGCTGAATCAGCCGCAGTTGACATGAGCATCACTAGTGAGAAGTTGGACCATCTCGAGATCCTCAAGAAGAAGCAGATGCAAGGAATGGCCCAGATGGACCAGATAGCCAAGACCATGAGTGACCTGAAGACGCAGATTCTTTGCATTCAGGAGGCACAAACGTCTACTCAGTAGCCTCCCAGGTCACGAGCTGATCCCAGCAGTAGCAGCTCAACCCAGCCCTCTGCCTCATACCGCCAGGTCAACCACATTCTGGCAGAGCCGGTCCAGCAGCTATTATACTACCCGTCACAACCGCCATCTCAGGACACTTAGATGGTGGTCTATCAGCCGGATCAGCCACTGGCAGTTCTACCTCCACCATCCTTTGAGCAGGAACCATTGATGGAAGTCAATGGGATTTGGTACGACCGGTACCCGCAGCCCGGGATTCTTCGAGATCACCCCGGATTCCGTTGGGGCAATGGTGGCTCCTCATCCCAACAGCAGTCTCCTGCTCAAGGATAGCAGAACAGCCAACAGTAGCAGCATCCCCAGTATGCCCAACAGTAGTACCAGCATGGTCCTCGTCCCGCCTATCAGGGACAGCAGTGGAGGCAGCGCCAGCAGCCTCAACAATCATACCCCCAGCCTCGTGAGCACTTCTCCTCCCAACAGCAACCTCATTTCCAGCAGGGAAATACATCCGGTTCTCAGGCACCTGCCTTCGAGAACCCAGCATTAGATGACCTCGCCCGATTGCTCTCCGAACATCGAGAATCCTAGCGGGAGGACATGGATGAGTTCCGACAGGAGGTGAGGGATTTAATCAAAGGTAAAGCCGCCATACCAGCTCAGATTGAACCAAATCCGAACAATCTGAAGAGGAAGTCTGAGCAGGTACAGTTCACAGAGGATACCTCTCCTAGTGATTATTTGAGTGACATGTCTTCTTCTTTGTATGATGCTGATTTTGTGACTACTAGGAGCGGTAGGATTCCAGCCGGCGGCACCTCATCTGAGCGACAGCCACAAGCAGAATCAGGAGCGCTAGATGAGCAGAGAAGCGGTGCTGATGCCGCTGATGATGTTGAAGATGGTGGTGCTGATGCCACCAATGATGGAGATCCAAACGACGGTACTGAGGCCGTCGTGATACAGATGCAGACGGTGGTGCTGATGCCACCATTTTTGATGCAGAGCCAGAGCGCGGTGTTGATGCCGCGAAGTCATATGTCGTTGGTGGTGCTGAAGCCACCACTTCTACTTCTATTGAGCTTCCTTCTGTGGTGTTACCACCTTTTGTATCTCAGGAATGTGGTAACAAGAAAAAGAACAAAAATATGAATAAAGGAAAGGCTTCTGTGTATACTCCAGATCCATATGTGTTGCATGATGATCATTGTATGGATTTCATTCCTTTACAGGCACAGGAACCTTGTCCTAGTCCTCCATCTAAGGAGGCCCCTACCATCCCCTTCCCGTAAGCACTTCACCGGGCGAAGGGGAATAAAAGAGAAAATACTAAAAAGACCCAGTAGGTAGAGTTCAGCAACCAGATGATTGACAGATTCCACATTCAGCTGACTCTACAGGAAGCACTTGAGCACACCCCCCTCTTCAAAAAGAACTTGAAGGAGAAGACTACAGTCCACAGGAAGAGGAGGAACCACAGAGATCAGATCCATGTGCTCACTCATTCCACTTGCTGCACCATTCAGAACAAACTGCCAGCCAAGCGACCAGATGCAGGAGCTCCCTATGTCAGATGCAAGATTCAGGAGCAGCAGTTTGATCGTACTCTATTAGACAACGACTCTTCTATCAATCTTCTTCCGGCAGCCTTACTCGACCAATTCGAGTTTGGTCCTCTTCTTAGGAGCAGGACAGTCCTTCAGTTTGCTGATAGTCGACTAAGAGGCCGAAGGGGTTGTTGAGAGACGTGGTCGTTACCATTCAGGGCCTGAAATTTCCTGTGGACTTTTTTGTACTGGACATGGAGATCCCTGAGTCGGTAACCGATGCCCCCATCATACTTGGACGCCCATTCTTGGCCACAGCCAAGGCGGTATCCGACCATGACAGTGGGAATGTATGTTTTCGCGTAGAGGGTGAAACCATACAAATAGAGACGATCGAGGAAACTAGAGCGAGAGAATTAGAATGCTCAGAGCAGTCCAGCGAAGCCGCGCAGATGACAGAGGAAGATCTAGACATCCACCAGGAGTGTGACTTCGTGATGACAGATGATGAATCCAATTGGACAGATCCCGTAGCACATACCCTCGCCTTTCCTACAGATTCACCATACTTACGTCTTATGGCAGTCGAGAGCCGGGAGAGCACACCCCTGGACGAGGATACCGTTGAGGCTGATAGTATTGGGACGAGTGGTGCTGATGATTTTCAGTCTTGTTCATCTAGTTCAGATCTCTCGGACTCAGACATTGATTAGGATGATTTTGATGAATATTTGCCGTATCTGATTCCTTCTGAGCCAACAACCATAACAGAGTGCGAGCCAGTATAGTTTATTGATGATTCAGCAGGGCTCCCTTTGTCAGATATTCATGCGCAGCGAGAGTTCTCTCATGCAGACCTGGTAGCTTTTACACAGGCATATCAGAAGCCAGATCTGCCACCTCCCATTTGTCCAGAACTGAAACCCTTACCGCAGTCGCTGAATTATAGATTCCTTGCGGGTGAGTCAGATATGCACCTAGTCATCATCTCAGCAGGTTTTACTGGAGAGCAAGAATCTCGTCTGATGGAGATTCTTGAACGAAACCGCAAGGCGATAGGATGGAGTATAGCTGATCTCTAGGGGATTAGTCCGGCTCTGTCCTCCCACCACATCTATCTTGAGGAGGACGCTACGCCGTCGCGTGAGTTACAGCGACGGCTGAACCCGAATCTTCGAGATGTGATCATGAAGGAAATATCAAGGTGGTGGAGCGCCGATTTTATCTACCCCATCTCCGACTCAAAATGGGATAGTCTATTACATGTGGTACCCAAGAAGATGGGTATCACGACAGTTGTGAACGAGTCTGGAGAGGAGATCGCTACCCGAGTACCCACTTCTTGGAGGGTCTGTGTAGACTACAGACGATTGAATCAGGCCACCAAGAAGGATCATTTCCCACTGCCATTCATTGATCAGATTATCGAGAGGCTAGCTGGAAAGAGTCATTACTATTTTCTTGACGGGTACTCCGGTTATAATCAAGTGGCCATTGCGCCCGAAGACTAGGAGAAAACGACATTGACCTGTCCGTTTGGGACTTATGCTTTCAGACGGATTCCCTTTGGTCTATGTAACGCCCCAGCAACATTCCAAAGGTACATGTTGTCCATTTTCTTGGACATGGTGGGTGACTGTTTAGAGGTCTTCATGGATGACTTCTCAGTCTATGGCAATGGGTTTGATGCTTGTCCTGACTGCCTAGACCGTGTGCTTCAACGCTGCATAGAGGTCAATCTTGTCTTGTCTTGGGAGAAGAGTCACTTCATGGTGACTCAAGGGACGTTCCTTGGTCATATCATCTCCAATAGGGGCATGGAGGTCGATCCGACCAAGGTGGATATCATTAGAAAACTCAATCCACCGTCCAATTTGCGTCAATTGCGGTCTTTTCTGGGGCATGTCGGTTTCTACCGATGGTTTATTCAGGACTTCAGTCGAATTGCCCGACCTCTCACTGATCTGCTGACGAAAGACACCGAGTTCATTGTCGATGATAAGTGTCTTACGTCTTTTGAGACTCTCAAGAGTATGGTTGTCACGGCTCCTGTCCTTCAGCCACCCGATTGGTCTATCCCATTCGAGATCATGTCGGATGCTTCTGATTTTGCCGTTGGGGTTGTGCTTGGATAGAGGAGGGATGGATTGTCGTTTGCCATTCACTACGCCAGCCGGACTTTGGATGCCGCTCAACGGAATTATACTGTGACAGAGAAAGAGATGCTGGTCGTAGTCTTTGCTTTGGATAAGTATAGATCATATATTCTCGCATCTAGAGTGACAATCTACACATATCACACCGCCATCCGGTACTTAATGGCCAAGAAGGATGCCAAAGCACGCCTTACCAGATGGATCCTTCTGCTCCAGGAGTTTGACATTGAGATTAAGGATAAGCCTAGAGTCAAAAATGTGGTGGTGGATCATCTCTCCTGCTTAGAGAACCTTGAGGAATCTGAGCCCAGCGCACCTATCACAGAGACATTTCCAGATGAGGCGATCTTGGCTATCTCCTCGCTCCCGTGGTATGCCGACATTGTGAACTATCTTGTTGCTAAGACGGTCCTACAAGGTTGGCCCAGGCAGAAACTCGAGACCTTCCTAGCGAAGGCCAAGTTTTACCATTGGAAGGATCCCGTCCTTTATCATGAAGGAGGGGACAACATCTGGAGGAGGTGCATTCTTCAAGGAAAGCAGCATAGCGTCCTCACATATTGCCACAAGCTTGAGGCAAGAGGACATCATTCTGGGAAAAGGACAACACATAAGGTGCTTCAATCCGGCCTTTGGTGACCTACTCTCTTCAGGGATTCATATGAGTTCGTGAAGAGATGTACTGACTGTCAGAAGATGGGTACTTGCGGACAGAGAGACATGATGCCCATGCAACCCATTCACTTTTGTGAGGTTTTTGATGCATGGGGGATTGATTTCATGGGCCCATTTCCTAAAAGTCAGGGGTTTGAGCACATTTTGCTCGCTGTAGATTATGTCAGTCGATGGGTTGAGGCCATCCCCGCCCGAGCCGCAGATGCTAAAACTGTGTGTACATTTTTGAGGAAAAATATCATTTCACGGTTCGGAATACCTAGAGTCTTGATTTTAGACGGGGGGTCTCACTTCATCAATGACAAGGTTAGGGCCCTTGCAGACGAGTTCGGCATTGACCATCGTGTTGCCACACCATATCACCCTCAGACTAATGGTCTTGCCGAAGTATCAAACCGGGAGATAAAGACTATCCTACAGAAGGTTGTCCTCCCAGACCGAAAAGATTGGTCACAGCTTTTGGACTCGGTCTTGTGGGCCTATCCGACGTCCTTCAAGAATCCATTAGGGACATCTCCCATTTGTCTCGTATATGGCAAGTCGTGCCATCTTCCTGTGGAAATAAAACACAAGTCACTTTGGGCAGTCACTGAGTTATTGTTGGATCCCGAGAGTATAGGAGAACAGAGGAGAGCAGAGTTGGCAGCCCTGGAGGAACTGAGAGATACAGCCTTTTCTAGTAGCCTACAGTACAAGGAAAAAGTGAAGACATGGCACGATTCTCATATCAGCCATAAACAGTTTGAGCCAGATCAGCGCATATGGTTGTTCGATTCCAGGCTGAAATTATTTCCAGGAAAATTACAGAGCAAGTGGAAAGGTCCGTATGTGGTCAGGAAGGTACATGACAATGGCAGTATTGACATATCCAAATCGTCATCTTCCTCCACCTTCAGTGTCAATGGTCAGCGCCTGAAACTATATCTAGATCATGATCCGCCGATCATTGATGTTGCCCCCATTCTTTTGGTATGAGATGTGTTCTTTGACTCATATCATCTGCATCTCATACATGGTGATCAATTCCATCTTCCGCTGTACAGATCCATATGTCTATATCATTCTTTCATTGGTTGATTTCTTTTCTTCTTATCTTCTTTTCCTTTTCTATCTTCTTTTTGTATCAAAAGGCGTCGCCCCTTGTTGTCAGTTTTCTGTACTTAGGACGTACTTTGTCCTAAGTATAGGGGGTGTGCACCCCGAGTTTCTCCATTTTTCGATCCTCTCCATTGTCTCCTCTTCTTGTCTATACTTAGGGATATCTTACCCTAAGTATAGGGGGAGACAATCTGAGTACAATCTGTTCATTCCCACCCTTGACCCCCTTGCGTTGTGTATAGTCTGCTATACTTAGGATTATTTGATCCTAAGTACAGGGGGACGGTCAACTTCTCATTCTTTTGTTCATTCGTTCCTTTCTCCATTCATTTATTCTTTAGATTTTCCTGTACTCCGTACGAGTTATGTCTTCTCTTTTCTCTCCGATCTATGAGGACATAGCTCAAGCTCAGTATAGGGGGGTCGTATATACTACGTATATACTTTAGCCATAACTCATGCTTTCATATTTTCCTAATAATATGGTTAATAATTCTTTAAAATTCATTAAAAACCTTAATAAAAAGATGTTTCATTCCTCAAATTCTTTTTCTATTTACTGATTAATAAATCAGGTGAAAATGGTTTTTGCAAAATGTTTGAAAAATAGTTTGAAAATCTTTTAAAAACTATTTGGAAAATATTTTGTTACATGTTTTCAACCTTTGTAAAAACATTTTGGTTTGTAAAGTTTATTTTCTTTGTGTGAAATAAAATGTTTGAAAAATGATTTGCAAATGGTTTGAAAAATGGTTGTAAAAGTATTTTGAAAAATCTATCTATACTGTTTGAAAAACCTTTGCAAAAATGATTTTTAAATGTGTGTACATGTTTGTAAAATTATTTGTAAAAATTATTTTGGACTATAGTTTTCAAAATTGTTTGAAAAACATGTGTCAAATAAGTTTGAGGAATACATACATCACACCAAAATCCATTATGTATATATGTATAAAATTGATCACTTACCCTTGTAAATTCTTAAAATTTACTTCTTGTAAATATCAGAAGCACTCCCGTGTACATATTTTGTACCTAGTTTTCAACCAAAAATAATTTGTTTTCAAAAAAATACCAAAAACATTTGCAAAATTAAAATCCAAAAACATTTGAAAAATCTTTTGAAAAATACAAAAAATGCATATGCATCATCCTCATCTTTTCAAAAATCCATAAAAAGTTCAAAAATCTTTGAAAATTGCATCACAAAAATATTTTCTGCATTCTGCATATCATTTGCATAGCATGAGCATTTTTCAGATTGAGTTTGATGGTTGAACGAGTCTAAGTAAAATCCGGAGATTGGAGCTTGATTGGACCTTACAATCTACCTAATAACAGGAACCTTATAGGAATTGGGTTTGAGGTACTTCAGGTCTTGTTGACTTAATTCTTTGAGGATCACGAGACTTGGTTCAATGGATTCTTGATGGCCTAAGTAGAGTATTTCAGAGCACACGCATGACTCTTATTGATAATGACCTAACTTGGACACCTGCACCTTTCACATGGCTCAACTCAGTTTGAGTGGTGAGGGGATTGGATTTGCCGGTATGAGACGTACACAAGTGGAAACACTTGTCCTCCTCTAGGGAGGGAAGTGCACCCCAACCTGTCCAGTGATGAGGAAGTATAAAGACAGGAGAGTGTGGGTTGCGATAAAGCTTCAAAAGAGGGATAGTCTACTGGCTCAAGAGGAAAAACTCCTTATATAAATGCTGTTGTGAATAGTATTTCAAAAAAAAATGGTCAGGTCTGTACAAAAATAAATGCCTGCAAAGTATGTACATATGTTGTAAAGTTAATAAGCAAGCTTGAGTTCCAAAGTCAAATTATGTGAGCCTGCAGCTGGATGACTTGACTACACTGGTCTTGCATCCCAGGATAGGTAGCTACACTGGCTATCGTCCATTCTTCTCTTCACCCCCTCCTCTTGAGTTGGTTGCCACTTGAACTTAGAAGGGAATACCCCGCTCCTCGAGGATGGAGTTATTGGATTGGGGAATCATTGGGTTGTCGTACTGGAGAAGTCAGTTTCTTTGTCATTCTAGTTGGGGAGAGCCACCATCACTTACACTGTATGAGTCAGATTCATAGTCGTAAGGGTTTGCGTATGAATTGAGATATTTTTGACCTGGCTATTGAGGAGACTTGGACAGAGTTTTGGGATTCTCAAGGACTATTGGATTTCAAATTCGGTTCTCATTAAGGTTCCGCCCTCACTAAAATTCCAGAGGTCCGACTTAAGCTCCAAACTTTGATTTTGTGAAGACAAGTTTGACAATCAAGTTTAGTCCATCTTTCTTCTTTTTCTTTTCTTTGTTTTTATTTCTGCACTTATTGCATAAGTGTTTGCTAGGGACTAGCAAAGGTAAAGTATAGGGGGATGATGAATCCACATTTCATCATCTTTATTATATCATTTTGGCCTCAAAAACTCTAGTAAATGCTTGTAAATAGCATTAATTTCCATTTCTTAGCATTCATGCATGTGCATATAATTAGTGTATAAAATACTGTAATTAAAGCCAACATTATAGAATAAATAAAAGAAAAGAAAAAGAATAAAATATTATAAATTGTTTATGACCCGAGACCCCGAGACCTAGGCATCTTGATGAATAGGTCGACAAGGAATAAAGTAGGGGGAGATAAGGGTCAAAATACAGTAGAAATACCTTGTATTTTATTCATTCTTTATTCATTTTGGGACCTATTTTTGGTTCCACTTTTTATACCTCAAATAAAGAAACTTTGTACATGAAAGTTGTAGATAATTTAATAAAGAAAAATACAAAATTGATTTCACTCAAAAATAATGAACAGATAAAAAGTTATGGTCTGAAAAAAATCCAGAATCCCAACTTCCCAGACCTGTTTCTCACAAATGAAAACTCCAAATGCATCAAACTCACTTTAATTGTATAAAGATTAAAATAATCTATTTAATGGTGGTGGTTTCGCATTTGGCGGAGCTACGGTTTGTAAGTTGAGTTTTGGACCCTCATTGTATACTTGTACAGATTAAAAAATTCAATTTATTATTTATTCATTATTTTTTTAATTTTATATTTTTATAATTTTATAAATATTATTTATAATTTATATGCACATTAAAATAGGAATAAAAATACAAAAGAAACATAAAAAAATACCTATATATAAAACATAGGTAAAATACCTATACACATACCTATATACTTTATACTTTTATTTTATTAAATGTACGAAATACATCAGAAAAATAAAATAAAAATATATTTAAGTGTATAAAAGTATTTTATAATTTTATAAAATAATAAACAAAATTAAAGAAATTAAAAACACAAAATAAAAAAAATAATAAAATATACAGGTAATATACCTATATAGGCTATAAAAAGCAACTTGTAAAAATATACCTCATAAAAATAAATAAACATCATCATAAAATAGTTTATAAAATTACAAACATTTTTTATTTTATAACCTAAAAATAATAAGTCATTTTCTATTTTTTACAAAACTTTTTCCCAGGGTTTTTCCTGGTTGGTCCACGTGGACCAACCAGGAGGGTCTGAGGGTTGACCAGCGGGTCAACTCTCTGACCCGCCCCCCGTGGTCTGTCAGAACGTGATTTTGACTAGATTTTCAACCTTTTTTCGAGGAGAAACCATTCACCATTTCGTGTATTGTCCTAAAGACTTTTTGCTCCTCGATCATAGGGCATACACGCCCAGGGATCTCCTCGTTCATTGTGTCGCTGAATCGACCGCCATCGCCTCAATCTCCACGCCCAGCCGTCAACCCTACAAAAACCTTCCTTCAACCATTTTCAAAATTTGAACCCCCATTTTGTCCCGTTTCCTCCACCTTCCTTGCTCCATAGCTCGCCGGAGGTGACAGCTTCGGTTTGAGCCATCCAAGGCGGAGATCTGACGTGGATAGGGTGCGTTCCACCACCTCTGGCGACACCCTTCCGTTGAGGTATTTTCAACCTCGGGCCCTGGCCCTGAGGTGTTTATTTCTCTTCTTTTTCGTTCCCTTTTTACTCTCTGTAACCGTAGGATCACTTAGCCACCCTTCATTCCACATTTCGATCATCGATTCGCTCAATCGATCGCCTCGCCGGAGCTACCTCCGGCCACCTCATACGTGCCTTCCGCCACCGTTTCCACCTCCTTGCGGGGTCGGGGCAGTTTGCCCCTGACTCCTTCACACATTTTTGCAGGTCACGGGACTTCAAGCGAGCCTGGAGCATCTTCTTTGGCGTTCGTCGGTGATACCTGGGGGGCTGCAGCTCCTCCGACCTCACGGGCAAGCGCCGGACATCCTCCGGCCTCTCTAAAACCTCCAACCAATAGAGCACCTTCCCAGGGAGCTTTTGCACCTCAGGTCACAGCCAGAAGCAGCCGAATCCACGTGGAATCGCCGCTCAAAGCTCATCAGCGCGCGGTTCCTCGCGTGTTCTTCCAGATGGCTTGATAGCCGTCCGATCGAGCACGATCTTCCGGAGGAGCAGCAACCATCAGATCTTGCGAGGCCCCAGCTGTTGGATCAATGTGAACCATCTAATCTCGACCGTTCACTTGCGAAGAGGCATCGTGCGCCCTGAAGCCGACATGTGGATAAGTGGGAGTGATCCCGCCGTCCATCAGCGCGCAAGGCAGGGTATTTTGCACAACTCCCCCTGCCGATTTTTGTATTTCGTATTTAATATCTAAACATTCCTCTGTCGTGTTTTTATTTTTGTAATATTTGCGTAGAAACCCCCAAGGTTTTGGGATATTTCATTTAGGTCCCTGCCAGGTCACGTGCTTCGCGCACGTGACTTGGCTATTTTGCAAAAGGACCCCAGCTGTTGTTTGTATTTATTTTAAGTACTGAAACTTTTTTATGCAGTGTAATAGTTTTTGGGATATTTGCATTAAGGCCCCCGTTGTTTTTGAAATTGCATACAGGTCCTTCCCTGGTGCGTGCTAGTCACGCGCCTGGTTGGGTAATTTTCAGGCATACCCCTGCGGGTTCCAATATTGTGATTTCGTCCATTAATTTGCATATTTAGTATTATATTTTGCGAGAAAATTGCCGAGTGGCCCTGGAACTTTGGTCTATTTACATTTATGCCCCTACCAGCTGTGTGATTGTTATTGGATGCTTGTATTTATTTGGTGCAACATTTTAACTCAAACAATTCCCAAAAAAATTACCATAGGCTCCTGTTTACTTGCTTATTCACGCATATATTTTTATTTCGCATTTCATTGCATTTTAGTATTTATTAAAAATAAAAAACATGCATTTTAGCTACTGTTTACCTTAGAAAATACCAAAAAATAGGAAAACACCTCGAAAAATTCCAAAAAATTACCTAAGGTCTATTTTAGTATATTCTAGTGTCAGTCCAAAAGCACTAAAAAATTCAAAACAAAAACCTTAAAAATTAGAAAACCCTAAAAATCTTCATAAAAATCTAAAAAATCATAGAAAACTCCTAAAAATATAAACTCAGGTCCTGTAGGTTCCCTATTTTATTCTCTTTATTTTAAAATTAATTTAGGAAACTTTTGTTGTAGTTTGCTATTTTTCATTCCCATTTTGATTTCGGCCAACAGTTAATTCACTATTTTCCTTTATTTTGACTTTTAAAAATACCAAAAATATTCTGAAAAATCCCCAAAAATCACAAAAATAGTAGTAAAATATAAAAAGACCAAAAACATTTTATTTCCTAATTTTTGAGCATTTTTCACTATTTTTATAAATACCCTATTTCCTCTTTTCTTATATTATACATATATTCCAATATTGAAAAAAATATATAAAATATAAAAAGAAAATATAAAATCAGAAAACTAAAATCAAAATACAAAATTAAAAATTAAAAAAAATAATAAAAAAATAACTAAAAATTAAAAACCCACAAAAAACCTTTGCATATTGTAGACATTTGATCACAATCACTTCATTTTTGTGCATCATTGCTTGATCTATCCTTCCTTGCTCCCTGTGTTCGAACTCTCTACATACGTGCACTATGCATCTTTTATGTAGAGTTAAAAATAAATTTGACTCCACATTGTTTGTCATTGTTTGATATTTGATTGTGGGTTCATTGTTGACTAATTAGGGATTTTTGAGCGGTCAACACACCGACTGCGGTTTCGCCTTGTGAAACCGTACGACCCTCGATATCCCCGATTATCACCTACGTTGTGGAGCGTCTGTGTGGATTACAGGCACCTAAATGCCGCAACAAATAAGGATAACTTCATGCTACCTTTTATTAATTAAATTTTGGAGAGATTGGCAGGAAGAGAATACTTCTGTTTCTTAGACAGGTACTCAGGCTACAACCAAGTAGCCATCGCCCTTAAGGATCAAGAAAAGACTACTTTTACATGCTCTTTTGGCACTTATACATTTAAGCGCATGCCTTTTTGGCTCTACAACGTCCCCGATACCTTTCAGCGGTACATTATTGCAGTTTTTACCGAAATGGTTGGAGATTTCCTGGAAGTCTTTATGGATGACTTCTCAGTCCATGGTGATTCATTTGATGATTGCATGGCTCACCTGGATCGAGTCCTAGAGAAGTGTAGGGAAGTGAATATGGTGCTCTCTTGGGAGAAAAGCCGATTCATGGTAAAAGAGGGCATTGTGTTGGGGCACGTTATCTCCAAGAAGGGAATGGAGGTTGACCCTGCCAAGGTGGATGTGATCAAGAAACTCGAGCAACCTACCAACGTGAAACAAGTGCGATCTTTTCTAGGGCATCTCAGATTTTATAAGAGATTTATTAGGGATTTTTTAAAAATTACCCGACCGCTAACTGAGCTCTTAGGAAAAGACACCAAATTCCTTGTAGATCATAAGTGTCTTGAAGCCTTCAAGCTGTTCAATAGAAGGATCATTGAGACTCCTGCCTTACAAGCACCCGACTGGTCTCTTCAATTTGAGATCATGACAGACGCTTCAGACTTCGCAGTAGGGGTTGTGTTAGGACAGAGGAAAGATGGAATTTCGTATGTTACTCGCTATGCAAGCAAAGTTTTAGATCCAGCTCAAAAAAATATATTGTGATAGAAAAGGAAATGCTTGCAGTAGTCTTTGTCTTGGAGAAATTTCGATCTATACTTCTAGGGTCTAAGGTGACAGTATACACAGATCACTCAGCCATCTGATACTTAATGGCAAAAAAAGATGCAAAAGCGTGTATCCTGAGATGGATACTCTTGCTCCATGAATTTGATTAGGAGTTTAAAGATAAAGGTGGAGTAAAGAATGTTGTGGCCGATCATTTATCACGGATCGAATAAGACAAAATCCCTGATTTAGAATCCATCTGTGAAACCTTCCCAGACAAGTCAATTTCTAATATTGGATATCTCCCATGGTATGCCGACACGGTTAACTATCTTGTCTCCAAGAAAGTTCCCAGGATTGGCCCACTACAAAAAAAGACGCGATTGGCGTGCACGGTATGGCTTGTACTGGGCGAGCACATGTGCTCGCCAATATCTTAGTGAGCAATTGGGTTACACATGTGCTCGCCTTAGCTGGTCGCCCAATTGGAATTTGAGGTGTGACATTTATTTATATATGGGAAAGCACATGGATTACACAAGTGCTCGCCTAATTGTGCTCGCCCATTTAAAATTTAAGGCGCAGCGCGGGCAGGCGTGTTTCACTATGCTGGTGAGCACCTGGAGAGCTGTGGACGAGCACATAAGTGTGCTCGCCCGCGCCTGTAAGTAGAATGTCGAACAACCTCATTTTCCTCATTCTACCCGAGTTTCTTCTCAAACCCTTCCCTCCAGCGATCCGTGCTCCGTCATCCTCGCCTCCAGGAACCTCCGTTTGGGTTATTCAATCACACACACACACACACATCTTTGTTTAGGTATATTTTATCATCCTTTCTCTCATTTTTTATTATTTCATTACATTCATTCTTATTTTGATGGTTTAGGGTTTTCATATTGTTGATAGTTTACTTGTTATTTTTAATATTCCTAGTTCTTAAACTTGTTGTTTATGCTTCATAGACTTGATTAATATGTAGTTGTTGTTAGGTTTGATTATATTTGTCTAATATAGATGGAAATTCATAGGCACATCAAGTGTTTGATGAAATGTCACAACCAGTAAAATGACTAAATTTATATAATAAATTAGAATATTGAATTATGTCATAACACTAGTTTCTTACAATGATTCACATCTTGGGATTTTAGGATTTCAATTGGAAGTGGCAAAAAATAGAGAAGTAGATGAATGTTGATATGAGAGAAGGAAAGAAGAACTACAAGGGAAGGAGTTAGAGGATGTATTGGTGGCATTGAACTTGAATTTGGAGTAGGGATAGAAATGATTCAATTGAAAGAAGGGATGAGAGATACAAAGTTTTTGGGAGTAAGAACACAAGAAGATGAACCTCAACCATATGTTAGAAGAAAACAATGAACATAAGAGTTTATTAGGAGAGGGAGAAATCTAACTCTACCTTTGACAATTGTGAGTGGCCGAAGGTGATAGATCGTGATGGAAGTTAAACAACAAAAAGGAGAGAATGATGAATATGATTATCGGTGTACAAAAATCATGAATTGATTGAGGAAATGAGGGGGTAAATATGGAGAAGAGAAGGGGAACATATACAGAAGATCGAAGGGATATTATGGGAGAACTTAACTTGGAATCGATAGGGGGAATCTCATGGGGTAGAGATAGATGATCTTCGAATCTTGTGGCCTCAACTCTACGATGGTGGAGGGGGATGGGGCTTTTCTTGGATCATAATAATGACAGATATGAAAACTAGAAAACATATATGTGTAGATATAAATTAAATGCTTGGTGTACATATGATCAAAAGAATAGCAAACCCAAGTGTGATTTTTGACTAACACAAATATTTCTTCTGTGATAATTTATTATCACATTAATTCTATTTAATGTGACCAAGTGTATTGCATGAACTTATAGTTAGGTTGAGAATAAGGCTAAAACACTAACAATTTATTATTAAATTGTACAAAATCATTCACATATGGTGCGTCCCTCCACACCGGGTGGTATGTGGCCCTTCACACCGGGTGGCATGTGCAACACATTGGATGATTTAATCACCTCCAATTGTGTTATATTTTTTTATTTTTTGCACAATACTATTGGACTTACTTTGGGATGAGATATCCCAATCCAAGGGTTGTGGATTTTGATGTTTGCAGGTGGAGATTTTTTTTTACAAGTGAATTTCAATAATGTTCATTTAAATACTTTATTAGGCACTAATTTAGGATCACACTTATCTATATCCCCATCATTAACCAACCAAATATACGTAAATATCTGGTTAACATAAATGAATAAATATTTTAAGATTTTTTTGTAGTCTCATTTGTAGCACGTACAAATGTACGATGTAAATTGATCTTAAAATATTACATTTTTGTTGGCTTTACTTAGTTCAGAGATCCCAGACTAAGGGGGTCCGTAAGGATTCAAACTTACTAAAAGGAGATTGTTGTCACAAGCTATTTCTTTCTGATAGAAATTCGGCTCCATAACCCCTTCCTCTTCGGTATACCAAACCAATCATAATTTACTATCGAAATAGTCACTACGATGATTGTTTTGAAAGTTGATTGTGATTGATGTTTGAGGTATACAGGAGAGGTGCATGGTTATGCTGTCGAATTTTCCTCAGAAATAAGCAAGCATGTGACAACGATCGTCTTATAGTAAGTTTGAATCCTTATGGACGGGCTCAAGTGATAACATAATTAACACACTTCTCTTCTCATCTTATAGAGTAAGTATGATAGGTTTAGGCCATGATGGGTTAGGATTTACATTTTTTCATATGTTCTCCTAGATTAAGCTAAAGTTAAATCTTATCATCTCATTTGACAATATGAATTGTTTCATTCATGTGATAAATATGATCAATAGAGAGTGGATGTACAAGCATGTAGTAGATGAGCGTGTTATAGATATCTTTCAAAGTGGTGTTCAGGAATTTGTAGAATTTGCTTACACACAAGGTTCTCATGTTGTGGATTCATATGGTACTATCTTGTGTCCATATCAAAAATGTCGTTTAATGAGGTTATCTAAGGATGAAACTCAGTTGTATCTTTACAAAAATGGTTTCATGGAAGGATATCAAATTTGATGGAGGCATGGTGAACATCAACATTTTATACATTGTCTAGAATGTGATGAGCCAAGATATCAGGAATCAAGAGTAGGAAAAAATCTCAAGAAAGATTTTACATTATTTCTCATTGACGCCGAGATTGAAACAATTATATTATTGCAAGAAAATGACGAAAAATATGAAATGGCATATATAACATATAGTTGTTGAGTACATGGAGCATCCATCCGAGTCTGATTGTTGAAAAGTATTGATGTCAACATTTCTTACGTTTTCGGAAGAAAAGAGGAATTGCATTATAGGTTTATGTACAGACGGGTTTAATCTTCATGGAAGAAGTAAAGATTACTCTTGCTGGTCAACAATGACAACACCATACAATCTATACTGATGGTTATGTAATAAGAGATAACTTATGTCTCTATCGTTGTCGGTGCCAGGACCGACACATGCGGGAAAATACATTGACGTGTATTTACGTCCTCTTATAGATGAGTTGAAAAAGTTATGGGTCGATGGAGTGGATACATATGATGCAAATAAAAGTCAGACATTTAATATGAAAGTAGCTCTTCTTTGAACTATAAATGACTTTTTGGCATATGGAATGTTATCTGGATGGAGTACACATGGACGTAAAAGTTTTCCATATTATGGAAGGTACAAAATCATTCCAGCTTCAACACGGTCAGAAACCCTATTTTTTTATCGTCACAAACGTTTTCTTTCAAACAATCATCCCTATCGAAGAAAAAAGCAAGCACTTAAAAAGAATAGCATTGATCTCACAGATATTCTGACATTTAAGACCAGTGAGACGATATTACCAACTTTAGAAAAATTGAAGAAATCAGCCTTGCATAATAAGGATAAAAGAAAACCTCTTCCTTGTTTCGGTGACAGTCACAATTGGATTAAGAAGAGTATATTCTGGGAATTACCATATGGAGTAAGCTATTTATACGACACAACTTAGATGTTATGCATATAGAGAGAAATGTCTTCGATAACATCTTCTATAAAGTTATGAATGTAACCGGTCGCACAAAAAATACAATAAAGTCTCGTCGTGATTTAAAAATGACATGCAATCGATCGGAGTTGTATATAAAGGAACATGATAATGGAAGGGTTGAACTTCCTAAAGCGAAGTATATATTAGATAGAAATCAAGTGAAGTTTGCCAGCGAAAGGACAAGTAAATTGAAGCTTCTAGACAGATATGCATCAAATTTTTTGAATTTGATCGATTTAAAGAAGTACTCATTTAAGAGAATGAAGAGTCATGACTGTCATGTTTTCATGAAAAGATTGCTACCGTTAGTGTTCAGAGGATTGTTATCGAAAAATATTGTAGATGTTCTATCAGAGGTCAGCAGATTTTTCCAGGTTCTGTGCTCGTCAAGAGTATACCGTATGGAGATGGAATATCTTGAGAAAAATATTCATGTGATTATGTGTAATTTGGAGAAGATATTTCCGCCATCATTTTTTGATTCAATGAAGCATCTGGTGATTCATATTCCATACGAAGTAAAAGTTGTAGGGCCCGTACAATATCGATGGATGTATCCATTTGAAAGGTATTTCTAAATATTAATTTCGTTTTTATTCTTTTAATATATTAATAAAACATATACATATTTCACTTAGGTTCATGCTCTTTCTCAAAAGAAAGGTCCGAAATAAAAGTAAAGTTGAAGGATCAATAAGTTCACAGTATATTTACGAGGAAGTCGCAACATTCTGTGCTAGGTATCTTCCATATGATGTGGAGACAATCCACAACAGATTAAGGAAGAATGAGACAATTTACTCTGATGAAGATCCTCATATTAGTGTCTTTCATCAATCCACTCATCTCATAGGAAAGGTGACAGAACATTTATTATCAAAACAAGTGAAAGATGTTGCAGATTTATACGTATTAGACAATTGCGAGGAAATAACACCATATATTTAGTATGTCTCTCTCTATTACTTTATATATACGTGTGCAAATTCACTTCCACTTAATTCTAATGTTTCTTGTACTTATTTCATGGAATTTAGAAGGAAAATTGTCAAAAAAATCCTATGTATTCATATGATTAAGTTGTGAGCATCTATAGGAATTAATTTTCAGCTTGGTTTAAGATCCGAACAAAACAATTGGATGGTAGTGATTATCATACATAAATTTTAAAATATTTTGGAGAAGGTCCAATTTATAAGGTCTGATCTTTAGATTTTTCAGCACTTTAGCCTTGGCAAGCACGTGTGCTCGCCAGAAGCTCTGAATATGATCGCCATATTATGTGCGGGCGAACCTTTGGCGAGCACGACTATGCATGCCCATATAGCGGGATAGCACATAACATTTGCATGTGCTCGCCCACCTGCCTTGGCAACTATCTTATCGGCGACCACACATGGTGCGAGCACGTGTGCTCACCCACCTGCCCTGGCGACTATCTTATCGGCGACCACACATGGTGCGAGCACATGTGCTCGCCTACCTGCCCTGGCGACTATCGTATCGGTGACCACACATGGTGCGAGCACATGTGCTCGCCCATTATGTGGGCATGCACTTGGCATGCATTTGGCGTGCAAATTACGAGCCACCATGTGCACGCCAATCGCGCCTTTTTTTGTAGTGGCCTAAGAACAAAATCGATCGACTCAAGTCGAATGCCAGACACTACCATTGGGAGGATCCGTTCCTTTTCATTAAAGGATCGGATTGTATATAGAGGAGATGTATTCCTTAGGAGGAATACCAAAGTGTCCTCAATATCTGTCACACCTTGGAGGCAAGAGGACATCATTCCGGGAAGAGGATCGTTGAGAAGATACTACAATGTGGATTTTACTAGCCGACCTTGTTTAAGGATGCCTACAATTTTATCAGGTCGTACCTAGTCTGTTAGATAATAGGAGGGACCATTGGTCCCAAAGATTCCATGCATATGCAACCAGTGATCATTTGTGATGTATTCGATACATGGTGCATTGACTTTATGGGTCCATTCCCTAACAATCAAGAATTTGAATATATTCTTCTCGCGATAGACTATTTATCTAGGTGAGTGGAGGCTATCTCTATTCGAGAGGCTGCCAACAAGATTGTACGCAAATTTTTGAAAGATCATAATATTTCGAGGCTTGGGATCCCTAAGGTATTAATATCTGATGGAGGTAGCCACTTTGTCAACCAGTAGGTGAAGAAGTTGACTAAGGAATACGACATCGAGCATCATGTCGCTAGTCCTTACCATCCACAATTCAATGGCATGGACGAGGTGTCAAACATGGAGGTCAAAGGAATTTTGCAAAAGCTAGTCCGCCCAGACAGGAAGAACTAGTCCAAACTCCTGGACCAAGTTCTATATGCTTACCGGACAGCTTATAAGACCCTATTGGGCACCTCCCCATTTCGAATGGTATATGGAAAGCCCTCATTTGCCCGTAGAACTCGTGCATAAATTAGAATGGGCAATCAATAAGATCAATTGGAATTGTCACCAGGGAAAGAAAAACAAAGATACGGATTTAAATGAACTATCAGAGATCCGAAATCATACATACGAAAGCAACACCATTTATAAGGACAGAGTTAAGAAATAGCACGACAATAACATCCAAACATAAACCTTTGTCCCATGGCAAAAAGTGTGGTTGTTTAATGCAAGACTCAAAATTTCCAAAGCAAACTGAAATCCAAATGTATGGGACCCTTCATCGTGAGAGAGGTGCACAATAACGGAAGTGTTAAGATCTCAGAAACCGCAGACAACACGTAAATTTCTATAGTCTACAGTCAACTGTTTAAACATTCTATCGAATCAAGTGAGTAGTTAGTGCAAGTTGAGTAGATCTCCTTCACTCAGGGCACTGTGCCCGAATGAACCACCTCTTCCATAAAAATTCTGTCACTCTTCTGTATATCCATCACTCTGTTCATCTCCTCAGTCCCCCACCTATGATTACTTCCTATATATTAGACTGGCCTGAGTCTAAGTATAGGGTACCGGTACCATTGTGTATACTTCACTTCTATCCTTTTTCCCTCACCCTCGACTGCCTCATTTCATGCTTTTATGCTATGCTTAATCCCTCAAAAGTCTAAGTATAGGGGGCATGTTGACTTCTTTTTGTTTCTCTCTTATCTATACTTACTACGAGCTATGTCTGCATTTCACTTTGTGCCATGAGGACATATCACAAGATAAGTATGGCGGGGTGTTTGTATATATTCTACATACTTTATCCATAGCCCGTACTTTAATTATTTTCATCTAAAATCGGGTATGGGTACAAGTAGTGTTTATTATGTATATTATACTAAATTCTTTATGTAAATAATATATTTTTCAAAATAAAATAACAGAAAATAACAAAAAATGGTTTCATTTAAAAAATCAAAATCATTCATGCTCTTGCATTTCATTAAGCATCTCATGCATTCTTTGGTTGGTGTATTCCTGACACATCCACTATCACTCGAGGCTTAAGGATTTGAGGACACTCGATTTCTGAGATCTAGAAAGACTGAGTAAACCAGTCTTAGTCATTAGGGTTTTGAAACATAATAATCCACACTTCCCTTGTTTGAAGATTTGAGTGCTATATTGCACTCTTCATCTCTACCTTCTAAAGAATATGATCAACACATCACTTTCACAAACTGCATGATTAATGAGACGAGTTGAGTTATCATTTGAGGAACAAGGACTAGAGACTTGAGTTTTGACCAGATTTAATGATGCTCAAGGATGGGATAAAGTTATTGAAGGCTTCAAGGAACCTAAGTGTCGGTAAACCCTAGCCTGTATGTGAACAAGTTCGCATGCTATAATTTGATATTTACCTATGTGCCAAGGTATGATGAAACATGAATAATTATTGATCAGAGTGTGCCAACTTTTGGTAAAAGCAATGGAGCTAGCCAAACAATGAGATTAAATTTGAGAGAAGTTCTCTCATGCAAAGAAAAGCTCTATCATTACAAATACTATGAGCTTCCTCCAAAGGCGAGGGCTCCCAACCATTTCGAAGTGTCCACTTGGTCCAAATGCTATTAGGACCAAGGAGTCAGGCTAGCACCAAAAAAGAGCTCTACATCGTATAGTGATACAAGTTTGGGTGTCGAAGGTATCATAGATACTCAAAAGAGACACATCCCGGTATACTCCCAGGAAAACAAATGCAGACGACTACAAATTCTCTTAATGGACACATTGATCAACAAACAAAAAATATATGTGTTGAGTAATAAGGCACTTGAGAGGACCCTTGTTCTAATGTGAGGGAGAGAAAAAATTACACAATCATATGCCCTTCATCATCTGACTGTCCATCTACACTTTTAAGTCTGACAAACTAATGAGACAGTTGATGGAAGCAAGAACCGACTTATTCCCTAGTGTTGAGGAGCTCTAGAGGAGAGTCTCCTGGATTGGAACCTTGGGTGACATCTCGATTCGACAATCATGAATGCAATACACTAAAAGTCATATCCTTATATTATATGTACAAATAGAGAGTCTGATAAATAGAGAAGTTGGATTCCTTTTGATTAAAGAATGGTTGAGCTCAGACTTTTAAGATCACTCAAAATAAGGGGCTTGTATGAATTTTACTTAAAAATTCATATGCACAGTCAAGAATTTATCCAACTAAGTCATTCATTCTTTGATGCCTTGAGGACGAGCATGGTATAAGTATAGGGGTTTGATAAATTTCTGATTCGACATGCTAGAATTGGTCAATTAGGCTATGTTCTCCAAAATCCATATGCATCTAATCATTAATATATCAACATTAGCATTCATACATGTGTAAATAATATTCGCATTTTATCATGCATAATTGTATAAAATAAGGAGCCAAAAATCCAAGTGTAAATTGACATATAAAGCAACTAACTTTTCCTATTTTTAATTAATTCATCCTAACTCTGATTGACCTAAACACTTCCATTGTCTAGATAATACTAACAAGAATAAATAAAATACAAAAAATGCTAACTCAAATAAGTGACAAATAAACCCAAAACCTAATTTTACATCAGACAGACTAAAATACGCATATCTTCCTCATACAATGTCCGATTTTTTTCTACTCACATTTAAATACTCCATTTTCAAATAAATTTAAAATAAGATCAATTTTACAAAATTCGGAGCTCATATGCGAAAGTTAGGTTATGGGCCTCTTTTGCGCATTTTATCTTTTTGTGATTTTTGACCCGAGTTTTTATGTACATAATTAACCCATTTGATTTTATTTCTTCTTTAATTGTATTTTTTATGAAACTTTTATCAAGTGAAATAAAAATCCAAATTCAAATCAAGACTGAAATCAAAGAAACTGACTATGTCCGAATGATCTCTGTGAGCATGTATAAAATTCGCTAATTTCCTACTTCTATTTATTTCCCTATTTTCTTACTTACTAAAAATCCAAAAAATGGATTAATATATAACTAAATGTATTTTATTTTATGTTATTTTTTATATATTTTTTATCTTCTTTTAAAATCACAAAAAATGACAAAACCTCCAAAACCAGTTTTCTATACACATGGAGAATTATCAAAAATACCACTTTGTAAAGATGACCTCTTTTGATCCCGATTTCATGACAATTGTAGATCTCATCGAGATAAATACCTTTCGTGAAGGAAATTTTTCGATCCGAGGTCTCCTGCTATTTCTTTTCTATTTTTCTTTCTCTTTTATTTTTTTAAATTTTTTTGGGGGTGACACGTGGCAGTCCCTAGGCATGCCACGTGGCACCCCCACTTTCTCTCCCCTCACTTCTCACTCTCTGTCCACCGCCCAAGTCATGTGCAGAGCACGTAACCAGACGCCCTCTTCTTCTCTCTCATCCGGATTACGTGCTCCGCACGTGACCGTCCCCACCCTGTCCCCTTCCATCTGCAACGTCGATTGCCCGCTCCACCTCTCGTAACCGTCGCTCGTCATGTCGCCAGCCAACCCCCATCACTCCACCTTCCTCCTCGTGTGTATCGGTCGCGTGCACATAACCCACCTCCGCCCGCTCCTTTAAAACCCCTTCGACGACCTCCTTGCATCTGCATCCACCTCTTGTAGAGCTTCACTCCTCCAACTGCACTCCCTCCTGGTGATAGCGGGAGAAGGATAGCCTCGCTGGAGATGAAGAGAGGCGGAGCAAGGTGAGATCCTTGGTCGAGTAGCAGCTGCTCCCTGAGCTGCAAAGCTCAGGTTTTCCTTGTTGGAGTTCATTTGAGCGACGACCACAAGGAGGTACATACCTCCCTCCCACCGAACCCCCCCTACGCCTCCTTGTCAGCCTCCCTCTTCGTTGCTTCTCTATCTCATCAGAACCCCCCCCCCTCCGGCCTCGTTAAGACCGGAGCTTAGCTCCTATCACTCACCATGAAAGGAGCCCCATTCCCCTTCTCCTCTACGTGTTTTGCTAACCCCTCTGCATGTCTTGATCTTCGAGAGAGTCTCCGGGAACCTTCCATTTGCAACGCCACCAAGCATAACTAGGAGCACCGGCTTCATCCTCCGATCTCCCTTCATCACAACCGTCTTCTTGAGCTCATAGAACAGTAGCAGCCATCGATCGGGAGGAGATCCAGCCGAAGAAGAAGGCTCTCAGGTCCAAGCTATCATTGATCAAGAACGATATCTCATCAGAACCCTCCATCTTCGCCCAAATCTGGGCCCTCAGATCTTCTCCAACCAACGGCCCAGATTTGCCTCCGAGCCCAGGATCCAAGCCGTCACTTCGGGTCTAACCGACTGCCCTCCATCCGCCACCTAGGTTTGGAAAGTCGAGCCTCTGCTTTGGCTCTGACCTGCCAACCCCGCTGTCGAGCCTCCAGGCGCATGTGTTTCGTGTGTGCGCTAGGGGTGAATTACATCAACACCCCTGGTTTTCATGGAAATTGTGCCAACATCCACCGCCTCAAGATGCATGTGTGAAGCACGTGTCGCGAGGGATAATTGAGCCCGCACCCTCACGACTCCTTAAAATTGCAGAAACACCCCTGCCAGGAGTATTTTACAAGAAGGCCCCTTCAATTTTTGGAATTATAGATAAGTCCCTCTAGGGTCCAAATTGCGAGGAAAACTTTATCTTTTATTATATTTCAGTCCCTAGAAGTTGTTGATTGCATAACTTTCTCAAACGAACTCTGATTTCCACGCATAATGTCATTTTGAAGCTTATTTCATGCTCTAACTTTTTACATAACTTGTGGACTGATTGGATTTGATATTTTCAAATATTATTGGAGGATCTAAATGACATACGCTGAATGAAGTGTTGATATATCTATGCCATTATTTTTGGGAAGATCCGATGCTATCTGCAGGAATTTGATTGAAGATATTTAATCTAATAATTCTTCATGATTATTATGGATTTTTACTAAAGAATTAATCTTTGCAGGGGCTAAATTGAGGAAGAATTTATTTAATTTCCCTAAAAATTTATCTGATTAGATATTGATTTTGATGAGCAAATTAGAGGGAATTTTCACAGGATTATTCATTATCCTCCTCACCGCTTGGATTTGATTAGATAAATTACCATCGGAATTTCTTTATAATTTATGATTAATTTTGAGGATTTATTGATCATATTATTTGAGGATTTAAATCGTGTAAAATCATAAATCCTGTGCCTAATTATTTTTTCTGTTTATTTTCTTCACATTTTCATCATCATATTTTCTCTTTATTTTCTGACATAGAAATTAACCGAGCATTTAATTAATTATTTAATTTAGTTTAAAACCATGCAACTAGAAATCTTTTGTTCCCTGTGTTCGACCTTGGTATACTTACCAAGTTAAAAAAATATTCCACAACATTAAAAGATTGTATTTTTGGTCGACTGAATTTCGTCTCATATTCTACAATCATCGACAATTAAAGAGGTGATTTTCGCGCTCATTACCAGATTAGATCTGGGTTGTGTTCTTGATCGGACGTCTTGGAAGGTGGTAGCAAGAACAACCGATGAACTTCAAATCGGCGAGCTTCGATTTGGCGTTCCTCCTTACTCCAGCGTTGGATATTCGCTCTGATAGGCCAATGGCTTACTGGGCTTCCTCCGCATGTGCAGGTGGGATTAAACAGGCACGAAGGAGCTTTTGTGGCTCAAATGGCTTTAGAAGACCTGGAGGTGCTCCAGGTACCTGCCTCGTCTCCAAATGGGTCTTCAACGCATATATCCTACACCAAAATGATCCCTAGTTTGAAGGCTACTCCCTCGATCTTGGAATGAGGTTGAAAGCTATCAGGGATGAGGCGGCGATGTGGCTCCTGCGAAGGGCGGTGGACAGGAGCTCGACTCCCAGATCCACAATGGATCTTAGGTGAAGGATGGATAGATCGATGGAGAATGTGATGAGGGAGAGAAATGGTGTGTAAGTGGGATCGGATTAATGCGAGAGCACGATGAATCAGCATGGAGCTTGAGCTCCAGGCAATTTGGGTGTTTTCACAATTAAGGCTAAAGAATGGATTGAAGCTAAATTAAATTGTGTGAATTTAATTAGAACTAAAGTTATACCTAAAAATAGAAGAAAGAAGCCTCGAATCGACCGAAGTCAAGGAGGCGGAACCTACCGACGGACGTCCTCCAACGATGATTGGATCACCTCGTTCAATCACTCCTCCTCACCACAAATCCGATCTACTTCTTGTTGTCACCAAGGAGAAGATATAAGAGGAAAAAAATGATTGAAGAGGGATGAAAATTGGAGATGGAGGAGCTTATTTTTAAGCTACAAAAGGATGAACGTTGATCGAAGATGTTGCATGAATCAAGGACAATTGATGAGATCTTTGGACATAGATGGACTTAGGGATGTTCAATCTCCAAGAATCAAGTGCACGCCAAAGTAGAACATGATATCCTCAAGCGAAAAAAAATGAAGATGCGAGCTTGACATTCCGGCGCTCGAGGAAGAGAGGGGGGGTCAGTTGACCTGGGTCAACACGAGGAGCCTTTTGGTTGGTCCACGTGGACCAATAATAAAATTCCTATGTTGAAAATCCTTGTAAATTCATAAATAAATAACAAATGTTTTAATAATTTTTTTATTCAAACATAAAAAATGTTTGTAATTTAGTATAGTATTTTATACATATTTTTATTTATTTTTATGAGGCTTTTTAGTATAGGTTAATATTTACATGTAAAATATATGTGTAAATATATGTATTTTGATATTTTTATTTTGTATTACGCATTTTATTATTTTATACATGTATTTTATATATTTTTAATTTATTCTATTACACATTTAGTTATTTTTGTTGTATTTTTCTGAGTTGATGTGTATACTCAATTAATTATGTATATATATTATTGGTATATACATGTAATGTCTTATTTGTTTTGATTTTATTTTGATGGTTTATTTTAATTATGTATATATGTTTCAAATAATATTTAATATAAAATAAAAGATTTTGAACAATATAAAAATTTTGCATCTTATCTCCAAATTAAATGAGACCGCCTTCATTAAATATCTTTTAAAAATTATATACAATTAAAGGTGATTTTCGATTCATTTTGATATAGTATGAAGAAGATACTGTGAAGTTTTTATTTTGAGTTTTATTTTGTATGTCCCATGCACACTATGCATTATTTTTATATGAACTCAATTTTGAATTTTTTTTTGCATTTTTATCTACAATATTCATGCGGAGGATTTTATTATTTGAGGTATAAAAACAATAAAATAAAATAGATGCCAAAAAGTAATTGCAGATGGATTAAAAATTAGGGGTTTTCTATCTTTTCTATACAATGCATCTACCATATGTCCCCCTACTTTATTCCTTATCGATCAAGTCATCATGATGACTGGGTCTAGGGGACTAGGGTCACTCAACACCTATGGCGTCTCATTTCTTTTTCTTTTCTTCCTTTATTCTTTTGTTTTGGGATTAGATACATCAAATATACAGTATTTTATATAATATTTTGTACAAATTACAGAATGTTTATTTTGATAAATTAGTAATATATGCATGAATTTAGCTAAGGTTTGAAGCTAAAATGAAAGAAAAAAGTACATGAATGGAGAGTCATCAGTTTTACAGGACAATGAAGACGACTTGGAGATAATACAAGAATTAGTAAATTATACAGATCATCTATATAGAGAATGAACCTATGGTTAATGATGATCCTTTAGAGGAAGTGGGTAAACCTACACAACCCACGAGTATAATCAGCAATAAGAGACCCAGAACACAGCCCGTGTGGATGGAAGATTAACATTTCTAAGGATACGAGGTGTCGTGTTACACCGTAGATGAGGATGTAAAGGATTGTACAGATCTCATATCCTTTAATGAAGCAATAGCTTCAAATGAGTCAGAATCATGGACGGTCGCCATGAGGGATAAGTTGGACTCAATTGAGCGAAACAATGTATGGGAGTTATGTGATTTGCCATAAGGTAGGCAATCCATATGATGTAAGTGGGTATTCAAGAAAAAGTACTGAGTTGACGATGCTGTTGATAAATACAAAGCAAGATTAATTACCAACGATTATACTCAGCATGCTGAAATAGATTTCCAGGAAACCTACTCCCTCGTTGCTAAGTTCGCATCAATTAGGATGATCTTAGCTATAGTCGCATATACGGATTTGGAATTATTCCAAATGGACGTGAAGACGACCTTCCTTAATGGAGAATTAAGAGAGGATATTTATATGCGACCACATGATGGTTTCCAGGTTGAAGGTCAAGAGAAAATGGTTTATAAGTTAAAAAAGTCATTATATAGCTTGAAACAGTCTTCACGACAATGGTATCTCAAGTTTCATGAGAAAATTATCCAATTTGGATTTGTTACAAATATGTTAGATAATTGTGTATATGTCATGAAAAGTGGGAGCAAGTTTGTTACCATGTCATTATATGTAGATGAAATTATACTCATGTGTAATTACATAGGGATGCTCAATGAAATAAAGAGAAATTGAGCTGTGAATTTGAGATGAAGGACATGGGCGAAACATCCTATGTTCTTGGAATTCAAATTATAAGAGATAGAGATTCAAGGACATTAAGTCTTAGTCAAGAAAAGTATCTGCATACTATATCAAAGAGATTTGGAATGCAGAATAGAACTCTAGCTCCTACACCGATTGTGCTGGGAAAGAGACTCACTAAGAGTCAATGTCCTGGAAAGGGATAGAAATCTTTAGAAGTTCCATATCCACAAGTGATGGGTAGTCTGATGTATGCAATGATGCGCACTCGACTTGACTTGGCTTATCCAGTTAGCCTAGTCAGTATATATCAGAGTAATCCCAGACCGGCACATTGAGAAGTCAATATTTGAAATGGATTGTGCATCTGAAACTGGTGTATCATGCTGAATCTCTTACAGTAGTAGGATACTTCGATGCAAATTTCAGAGGAGATATGGATGATAGAAAATCCACCTCGGGTTACCTTTTCATGTTCGATGCAAATCTCTGTTTCTTGGGGTAGCAACAAACAAGGATGTGTATCTGGACATACACAGGAGGCAGAATACATTGCATGTAGCATGGCAAACACTCACGCCATTTGGATTAAACATTTTCTCAAAGACTTAAGCCTGGAATTAGTCAAAAGGACAATTGGAATGTATTTTGATAATCAAGCTGCAATAAGTTTGATTAACAATGGGGCTAATATTTCTAAAGGAAAGCACATTGAAATCCAATATAACTATATACAAGATATGGTGACAATGCAAGAAATAACGGTAACTATATACCTACAAGTGATATGTTGGCTAATTCCCTGACAAGGGAATAGTAGCAAGCACCTACATTAAACATGTTGGTTTAATGGGACACATGAATGCATGAGTCAAGGAAAAGTTTTTCATGAATAATGAAACTAACTGCAAACATCTCTATGCACTACACGAATAGTGGAGTGTAAAAGTTTTTGACCACTACGGTCAAGTGGGAGATGTAAATCAGCCTATGTGACTGCATGGTCAAGCATCCACCTCCGACAGTTGCGACGAAGCCGGGTCTCATGGTGACCCTAACCGCATGGGGCATGAAGGAGGGGGCGGACGTTATGAGAGCTTACACCCTATAAAAGGCCTCCCACATGGAAGGGAACATATCGATCCCACGATCAGAACCTCGACAATGGGAGCCTCCTTCCAACTCTACCACTCTCTCTCTCTCTGTCTCGAAGGAATAGATCGACGATGTGTGTACCTTGATCCATAACAATTTCAAATGCCACCGCTTACTTATGTTATCCAGCACATCTTTCCACTTCAAAATGACCTGAAACCACCCTAAAATAAATACTTATTTTTTTATACAAGGAGATTCTAAGGCCATTCATTTCCTACACTCTTATGCACATTTTCTACTCTCACTCTCTACATTCTAGTATTGAAAGAAGAGAAGCTCTCACTTATTCCAACTCCATTCTTTGTGAGAGAAGAAGAGCAAGATCTGTC
Source organism: Ottelia alismoides (assembly GCA_037367405.1). NCBI lineage: Eukaryota > Viridiplantae > Streptophyta > Magnoliopsida > Alismatales > Hydrocharitaceae > Ottelia > Ottelia alismoides. The sequence continues at coordinate 310,553 of JAZKJV010005879.1, read as the reverse complement.
AGATCGTTTCTAATAAACCATATACTACATCACATCTCTTTTTAAGCTGATGAGTATTTATTTCATGTATAACTAATCATGGTGCTCAGAATGTGAGAGACCCTCTTCTTATTTGGAAGTGAAGTTTGACAATGTGTTTCCAAATGCTGTTATAATTGAGGAGTTGCCCTTGCTGAAAGCAACTTGTTAGTGGAAAGGTTAGAGAGTTTTGGTTGGTTGAAATCCTGAGTTGTGATGACTCTGATCGATACTTTGCCCGATTTAGATTTCCTGATACCATTACCTGTCTCATATGTGGTAGATTGATTATCTCTTTTACATCACATGATCATGCTTGCAGTTGTTTGTTTGTGTTAGTCCACGTGATTAAAAGAAATCTTGATTGATTAAGCCAACTATATTGTATCCCGCAATAAATATCATGACATAGATAGATTTATACATGTTCAACCTAAGTTAGGTCTTCTTTAGAAATAATTCTTCACTATAAACAACTATTTATGATGTTTTCCAAGCCTTAGTTCGTCAATAAGCATTCAGTTCTCAATCCATTCTTCTTTACATAGGAAGAACGGCTTTTGTAAAGAGTGTCACTTAGTCAAAATAAATAAAAATACAGCAAACTTATAAAACTCTCATGAAAAAATGAAATACAATGCAAGTTGAACAAATCAAAATATGAAGGTGATGGGAGCTTGAAGGTGTTGAGTGAGCGATGAAGAGCAAATCTTCTTTCCTCTTTTTTCATTAGAAACTCATAAGAGATGATGAACTGAAATGTGATTGAGTTGATGATTTCGTAGATTTCGTGGGGGACCATTTTATTGATGGAGGAACCCTACAAAGTTAGGAAATTACACACAAAATAGGAATCTTTAAATGAATATTCACCGTTTCAGATTTGCTTCTTGGTATTAAAAGATATATGAATTGGTACAACTATAGAAACAAGGTAATGATTAGAAATATACTAGCCTACAAATAGATCCTCTACCACTATGCTTAATACCATAACTAAAAATACAATCTTAGACGACTGGTTGGTTCAAAACATGATGTACCAATGTAAGATTAAGATTATCACTGAAACAAGATATATCGGTATTCAATGGTCTTGTACTGATGACAGTAATCAGATATAAATTTGGTTAATTGGAGCAAATGGATACACTAGCATATTAAGTTGGTGCACTAATGCATATCATATCAATATTGAAGGCAGGTTCTGGTTGTTAAATATGTTTTGTTGTAAGTATAAAAGATCTTAGAGTATAAATGTACAAAGAATATTTCAAGAAGCATTACACAATACTGTGTTTGTGTACAGTACATACAAAAATATTTTTTTTTGCATGTACTCTAAGATATTACAATTTCGATTGTTCTTCTTAGAGCATCACGAGCTTCGAAAATCTGTGCAGTGAATCTTGCTCTTGAACATCTTTGCAGCTTTTCTTTTATTTTCTCAACTTCTGCTGTTCTGTTTAATTCCAGATCCTGAAAGGTTAGTCTCATTGCATACAGTAATTATTTTGACATTCAACATCCTTGTGATCAAACCTGTCATTTCAACAGTTACGTGCATCTGCCACTAATAATGTTGTGAAGTGGGACGTTCACTTTAGAACCCATGTGGCCATGCCGTTGGGAAGAAGGGGTAGCTCAAGAGGACACAAAATGCTAAAGCTGTGTAGTTTAAAAGAGAGAGAGAACTTGAGGATGCTGACTTACTTTCTCTTTATGATCTATGCAAGGAAAGTGAATTCCTGATATTTGATTCTAGTTTTTCTTTACTGTTATGATAATAGGCATGATACATTAAAATCTTGAGACATGTATAATCAACAAGATTTCTAGGCCATATGCTAAGACCAGTATAATCATGTTAGGCTATACCTTCATCTTTGCATTTGTTATTTGCAGAGTAGGTTTTACTTTTATTGATGCCTTATTATCTACTAACACCATTTTATAATTTAGAGTTCTGAACATCTGACTCCTGCACTTGCTCATAAATACCCATGTTATCTTGTATTAGTTATTGATCTATATATGTAGTGAAGCCTATCTTATATCGTATGCATTGCCTTGTTTGATAAAGTGGGCATGCTAAAATACAATATTCATGAAATCAGATAATAATATTTATGGCCTCTCTCTAGATCTCGTTTACCAAGGATGTTCAATCAGTTGTGGATCATTATACTCAGGCCTCATGTTGTAGCTTGGTCTTCTTAGACTTTGATTGCTTTGATCATGATACTATTAGAGCAGAATCAGTAACTACGATGCCTTGTATGTGGAGTTACATTCTTAGTGTCCTCCATGACTATGACAACATCTTCAGTGATCTTCAACACTCTAACTTCAAAAATTACAATCGAAGACCCTCTTAAAATCCACATCTCCTAAAAACATTTTTTTCTCAATTGGGGAACATATCAAACTTTTGTTATTGTTCTCGTCGTCTCGTCTGAAGAGAGCCAATTCAAAATGTCTTGCATGGCAAATCGCTTTGCATGGTAGCATTTATACCTATCTTCCCAAAGCTCGAGAACCACTTTTCTCTCAACTTGACTATTCTCTTTTGGCAACTAGAGCAAGCTACTTGCCTACTGTTACATGACAAATCTGTGCATTACACCATCATTACAAGATGATGTTGTCTTGATAATGTTTCTACAGAATTTTACAAATTCATGTCAACTTTTTAAGTGGAAAACCACAAGATGACTGGAAAAGTTGCCTAATTGAAAGAAGCTTACAGGGAGAGACCACATGGATTGTGATACCAATGGTTCCATTGCATTCTGGAGAACTGCCTGAGAAACTGAAGGTGGGTTGTTTCCATCAACCCATTATTTACCCAGAAAAATTATTTAAATTATACGAAGATGATCTTTCTTCATTAAAATAGCGTATTCTGCTAATGCATAGGAGGCTCGTTTTTATAGACTGCCAAGGGTTTAAGCGAGCCAGGCAACAAGTATAAACTAGCCGGAAACTGGCCGGGAAGTGCCTCCTGCTAACTAAAATCTTTGGGTTTAGGTTTCTTATGAACCCTGCATTTCACGATCTTCTGGTATAAAGTTGAAAAGAGAGATCGATAGAAAGATTAATCTGCAAAATAGGAATCCATGAGCATTCAGAAATGTTGTATGATTCCTTATGAGTGTATCCCAACACTATGATCATCTTCTGTTAAAGAATACACAGTTATGCCCACAATAGATGGCAGTGCAGTAGATTTAAGTTGGATTTAGAATTAACAAACGCATTCGGCACTTATAAACTATTGGGCGCCGAGCATTTTCTTGTAGAAATATAAATCTGCAATGTTACAAGAGTCTGCAATAAACCGGAGTTTCAATATCATTTACTTCCATTATGAAAGGGATTGAATATCCCCATTGATTCGGAGCAACAAGGTATAAAACACGATACATTCAATGAAGACAGAGAACTTGCACGTAGGGCCAATTATTGAAGTTTCACTTGCATCATCATACTGCCAGTCGGCCAAATATCCAGGCTTTGATATTGTTAGAAAATCGGAAGCGGAAGCGGAAACGATAATCAGAGCATAGAAATAAAGATAAATATGAAGAACACAAAAGATTTTTACGTGGAACCCTACTCCGTGAGGAGCAGGATGAAACCACGGGAGAAGCCCTCAACGGGGCATGCTATGCATTGCTTTTTCTCAATGGATACAGGAGGTCTGGGGCTCCTTATATAGCCTCTCCAGAGCCTCCAAGTCCCACCACTGGACGATGTGGGACTAAACACTGTGTGGGGTAAATGGATCTCCTCCAGGATCTATTTACCCTGCTACAACACAATAGGCGCATACAACTAATGCTCCAACACTCCCCCTCAAGCTGGAGCATGCAATGCTCAGCTTGGACAAACAGACAGAAACTCAACTCAACGCTACAAGACACTACGGACAATATCAACCCAACGCGCACATTGCTGCAGTCGAGGACGTTGCTTCTCATGCCGTGCAGGTGAGGAGGACGAACGGGCTGGAGTGTGAGTCAACTGAAGACTCGGAATCTGACCGTCGAGTCTGAACCTGCGCCTGAAGTCTCGTCAGAGAACTGGGTCTCTCCCATCTGGCTCAGAGAATGGTGCACTGCTCTGGTGTACCTATGATACCACATTAAAAACCCTTGCCCTCAAGGGAATGGTCCTCTGCTCTGGAGTCCCTATGGCTCACATGAAAACTCTGGCCTGACAACAAGAAGAATGATGGGGACCGCGAAACCAATGATGGCAACATATGCTCATCTGACAATGACCGCATACTCGTGCGTGTCTGAAACTGGACTCGGAAGACAATTGTCGAGTTTGAAACCGAACTGTAGAGTCTGATCAACTGACTGGTCTGGAGACTGGTATCTGAATCTGGAAGATCTGAATATGGCTGGAAGATCTGTGACTCTACATATACTCCCCCTTTCTCCCATACTTGTCGGAAAACATGGACTTCGACCAAGTTGGGAGAAGACAATAAGAGAGGGGTAAACAACAAGAGCATGAAACTTGCGGATTTTGCATTTTTTTAAAGCCGTCCACACAATTTTTTTTTTTGAAAATAGTTTTTTTTAAAGCCGTTTCATTTTTTTCTCCCTTTTTTTTACGACTTTTGCAATTTTTTTTCTTGGCGTACGGCTTTTTCTTGTACGCAGCCTTTTTAAATTTCCCTTCTTTTTTTCTCCTGGCCCTTCTCTTTCTCCTCTCTTTTCTTTCATTCTGAAACAGTCCCAAACATGGGCTTGATTACAATTTTCCCCTCTTTTTTTTTAAAAGAACGCTGCCCTCTTTTGATAAGGTGGACCCGATGGCCCCCTTTTTCCTTTGACTATTTCTAGGGTTCCCAATGGAACCCACGCCCCCTTGACATCTTTGGAAGCCCGCGCCGCATCGACGCTTCTTTGGGAGAGGAGAGGCGGCTGGAGGAGGATCATCACGCGCAGGGGATGCACGCGGGAGCAAGGGTGCCTGGAAGCATCTGCACGCCGCTGGAAGGTATCGGGTTGCGCCTGGAGGAGATACGCACATCACGCGCCAAGATGAAGGGCCCGATACCGCGCTCGTTGAGCGCTTTCACTCTCGTGCTGGGGTTCGCGCCGCCAACAGATCTGGGCGGGCGCCGCCAACGGAGAGGGCTCGCAGCTCGCGCCACCCGGAGATGGGAGAGGCGCATTGCCGCCTGGATCGACGATGGGGATGGATTTTGCTGCGCGGCTAGGGGCCGCAGCTTGACGCGCGTCTAGGCGGTGCGTCTTCAAGAGCGCCTCGCCGAGGCGACGTCGCCAAGAGGGAGGCCAACTGGAGGCGCACTTGCGCCTGTTGCCGCTCCGAACCGCCAGGGAGAATCTGCGGGCTCTGGGCCTGAGGGTCTGGATGTGCATTGTTTGCGCCGCGGTGAAGATCGTCCCTTCTCGTGCGTCTGGACAGAAGCATCGATCTGGAGCATCGCCTTGCGTGAGCATGTTAGGCATCGCTTGGGGGTTCGTTGGAACCCTAACCGGTACGCACAAGGAGAGGCATGCCGCCAGAAGCCTGGATATCGCAAACAGAGGGTCGCGGACAGAAGGTGGCTGCACGAGGATGTTGGACATGCCGCAGGACATGAACATATATTAGGGTTCCATACGAGAACCCTAGAACTGGAATCATGAACTTGATAAAAAAAACTCCTCTCGATCAATCTTCAAGAAACAATCGAATCTCGAGAAAAAATAATGAGTATAAAAAATCCTCGAGAATCGAACCCGCTCTGATACCATGTTAGAAAATCGGAAGCGGAAGCGGAAACGATAATCAGAGCATAGAAATAAAGATAAACATGAAGAACACAAAAGATTTTTACGTGGAACCCTACTCCGTGAGGAGCGGGATGAAACCACGGGAGAAGCCCTCAACGGGGCATGCTATGCATTGCTTTTTCTCAATGGATACAGGAGGTCTGGGGCTCCTTATATAGCCTCTCCAGAGCCTCCAAGTCCCACCACTGGACGATGTGGGACTAAACACTGGTTGGGGTAAATGGATCTCCTCCAGGATCCATTTACCCTGCTACAACACAATAGGCGCATACAACTAATTCTCCAACAATAGAGTCATTGATCTCCACATCTCCAACAAGCATGGCCACCACCCGAGACATGGACGGGCGCAGCGATGCGAAAGCTTGGGTGCACAAGAGAGCAACACCGATGACTCTCAGGGCTTGTTCCCTGTTAAATTGGACTAGTGAGGGGTCTATAATTTCTAGATCGGCATTTTCCTCGTGCATACGCCATGCCTGCCAAAAAAAGTTTATTGTACATATCTTAATCCGCAGTGACACGCGAAAACAGTAATAACACCAAAAAGCTAACAAACACACATAACTATGGCAGGGGAAAAATCAATTGAACCGACTGATACTGTGTACATTGGGGAAAGATTATCCCTACTACTGTCCAACAAAAATCTTTTGTTCTTCCTAAAGTCCGGATGCACGTCTTATATACAAATCATACAACCTGGTCGGTTCACCAATGATCCACGATCAACTGAATGGATGTTCCTTGGGTACTCCTCTCAAAAAGATAAAAGTGTCTTGACCATTCTTGATGAAAATATTACATGGCAAGGAATGTGAATCTCGATATCCTTATTTCCAGTACAAAAATTAACTTCAAGTGGATAATATGAATATTCAAGATACGTGGTTCTTAAATAAACAAGATGCAGAAAAAGTTACTACACAAAATAGTTGAGATAGACTGAAGTGAATAGACATGTAACTGAATATGAAATAAGACATTTTTTTGTCGAAGTTAGACAAATAACACGAGATAGAAGAAGTGTTTCTGATAATGTGTTATGTTGAGATATTATTTGTTTTCCATATTTCTATATATTTTCTTGAGTAAATTACAAAAAAAGTCACTGAACTATACACTCGATGTTAATGTCATACTTGAACTCGAAAAGGTAATAATGTGGTATCCAATCTTTAAAAGTTGTCTCAATATGGTCCTTACCTATTGAAATTTAGTTGATCCAACCTTAAATTTCAATAGTCAAGGATCACATTGAGACAAATTCTAAAGGTGCAGTACCATATTGTTATCTTTTAAAGTTCAGGTATGACATTGAATCATGTGTATATCTCAGTGACCTTTTTTGTAATTTACTCTATTTTCTTTTCTTTCAATTTTTTATATATGATTTGCTCAAACAAGGTTCTCCTCTTATATATGAGAACCCCTAAGGCCTCATGGATAAGGCATTCATTCTTTTCGTTTCACATGGTATCAGAGCGACGGTCCTTGACCGGAGTTCTCATACATGGCACCCTACCCCCTATCTTCATCTCCGATGCATGTCGCCGGCCCCTAAGGAGACATGTGCATTGCTGCCAGGCCTCCAAGGAGGCTTCAGCTTGCCACTGCCGACCCCCAAGGGCACCCTAGCATCACAGCAAGGCCCAATTAGGGCTCTAACGACACCGCTAGGGCCACCTCAGACCTCCTACCGTCTCCAGGTGGTTCCAGGTGGGCCATGCACCACTGCCCAACACCACCTCTGTTTCTGGGTGGCCTTCTAGTGTCATCGATGGCCCTTGTGTTGCATCACAGCCACTATTAGGCCCTCCTCGTTGCCCAACACAACCAAGGCCCTCTACAGCCCTGATGTGAGAAAGGGATCAACTGTCATTCCGATCAATGCATTTCTCATGTTCTAGGGCTCTTTTTCTGTCTAATTTTGATCGGAGAAGGGTGGTTTCAGACATCTAGAGTACCTCTTAGGCCTTTGCGCAAATTCCGAACTGAAGGGGATGGTTGTATGAGTCTACACGTACCACCAATCCTCTTTATGCTCGTATCGACTCGCTCAGATCGGTCTGCTTCCCCAGTTGAGTTATATTTTGTCCCAATCCTTCATTGATACTCTTAAGCCCTCGTGTGGATCCTGGATTGAAGAGGACGATTGTATGAGTCTGTACATACAACCAATCCTCTTTATGCTCGTATAGACTTGCTCAGATTGGTCTACTTCCCCAGTTGAGTAATATTTCGTCCTAATCCTTCATTGTGTCAGAGAGCAAGGGGGTGTATTATCTTCATCCATAGCCTTCAAGGGCCAGTCTCCCATCATTAAGATGGATGGGACCAACTATGAGTTGTGGTCCATGCAGTTCTTGACCTTAATGCAATGCAATAACAAGGAGCACATTCTGACATAGCTGGAGTCGATAGATAAGACTAGGGAGAACGCTTCGTGGAAGCAAGACAATGCTTATGCGCATATCTGACAATCTGAGACTTTCTTCACAAAGATAGCCAATGACATCGTGAATTAGCCCGCTGTAAAGGTAATATGAGATACCATGGCAGTCATATATGGTCAAGCAAAGAATGAGGCCATGTCTGCAGTTGTAGTTAGACATTTTCAAGCAAGGTTTTAAATCTTGATTTAGATTTCATTTCGAGATGGCAGAAAAATGGAACTTCAAAATTTCACCAATTTCAATCAAAATCAGCCTATTGTGAAGGAAGGGTCTATATCGAGATTTTGATTTTGATTTCGGTGGTGTCGAAACCAAAATTTCACTGAAATTTCACGAAATTTGAAACATTGTTTTCGGGTCAAGCAGAATGGTTGCCATGTACATAACCTCTACTCTTTGATCTGTGGAATGTTCGAGAAGCTTCATTGTTTCATGTAAGTAACTATGTCGACAGAGTAGCAGATGATGTACAGGACCACCATGATGGTTGGATTCTAGATCGTGAGTACGAGGCAACACACATTCAATTTCTTACTGGTGTAGCTATGCCTCTCATGGAGGAAGCGTATTATCGTCTCAGTAGGATCATTTTCCCACCCCCTACCACCACGCAGACCTCCTCAGCGATAGCTTCATCTCACGATAGGGGAGGTACTACTTAGTTTAGAGGGCCAGGTCCCAGTGGCAGAGGAGGCGGCCGCCAGCGTGGTCCATGCACCTATTGTTGTCATCCTAGTCATTCAGAGGACACATGCTATATCAAGCATGGGTATCATGCTTCTGCTCGTGTAGCCGAGCAATCAGACTCTCATGACAGTTCGGCATCTTCTATAGATTTGCTGTTAAATGATATTGTCTCCTGATGAATCCACATTTCATCATCTTTATTCTATCATTTTGGCACCAAAAACCCTAGCAAATGCCTGTAAATAGCATTAAAACCATCATCTTAGCATCCATACATGTGCATTCAGATTGTGTATAAATCACTGTAATTAAGGCCAAAATTATAGAATAAATAAAGAAAAGAAAAAGAATAAAATATTGTAAATATTTTATGACCCAAAACCCCCGAGACCTAGGCATCTCGATGAATAGGTCGACAAGGAATAAAGTAGGGGGAGATAAGGCCAAAAACACAGTCAAAGTACCTTCACCTGTTATTCATTTTTTATTCATTTTGGGACCCATTTTTGGTTTCACTTTTTAGACATCAAATAAAGAAACTTTGTACATGAAAGTTGTAGATAATTTAATAAAGAAAAATACAAAATTGATTTCACTGAAAAATAATGTATAGACAAAAAGATATGGTCTGAATGAGAATCCAAAATCCCAACTTCCCAGACCCGTATCTCACAAACGACAACTCCAAATGCAGTGTACTCACCTTTAATTGTATATAGAATAAAATAATCTATCCAATGGCGGTGATTTCGCATTTGGCGGAGCTACGGTTTGAAAGTTGAGTTTTGGACCCTCATTGTACACTTGTACTGAATAAAATATTCAATTTATTATTTATTCATTATTTATTCAATTTTATATTTTTATAATGTTGTAAATAATACTTATAATAATTATGTACATTAAAATAAGAATAAAAACCTAAATCAAAACAAAAATAAAATACTTAAAAATAAAATACATAGATACATTGCCTATATATATACCTATATGAAACATACTTGTATTTTATTAAATATACAAAACATATCAGAAAAATAAAATAAAAATATATTTGTGTAGATAAAAGTATTTTATAATTATTAAAAATCATAAATAAAAATAACAATATTAAAAATACCTAAATAAAAATAGAATACCTTAATACATAGATATATATACCTATTAGGGGTATAAATGTAAACTTGTAAAAATATCATCCATAAAAATAAATAAAAATCATAATTAAATACTACATAAAATAACAAACAATTTTTATTTTATAATCATACTTTAATTCTATTTATTTCTATTTTTAAACGAATTAACAAAGCATTTTCTTTATCTTTTCCCTGGTTGGTCCACGTGGACCAACCAGGCGCCTTGAACTGTTGACCGGCGGGTCAACAGTCCATTCTTCACCCTCCACGAGTTCGTACACCTCGTTTTTCGCCCAATTTCACCCTTTTTTCGAGGTCGCGCCGCTCGTCCTTCGCCGTCGCTTCCTTCTTGGAAGTTGATCACTGTAGATCCATCTCCATCGCCGATTTCTCAGATCTGCCTAGATCTTCTTCCTCTGCCCGTGACTCCTTCTCGAAGTCACGCCCTCAACTCCCTTCAAATACAAACCCCCATCTTCCTTTCTCGGGTTGAACCGCATTCCACACAGATCTACCCCCCTTTTTGGTCGTGCTCGAGCACCTGGAGGTGACAGCTCCTGGTTCATCACCTTAAGGCGGAGGATCATCAACTGATCTGGGCGTGTTCCATCACCTCCGGCGGTCACCCCCGTGAGGTATTCTCCCTCTGGCCATTGGCCATCGAGGCTGCCATCCATCTCATTCTCCTCCCCATTTTACTCCGGTTAGTTCTAGGATTATTTCCCCCATCGTTCTGAGCCGAATCGATCACTCCATCACCTAATCGATCACCTCGCCGGAGCGCAACTCCGGCGAGACCCTATTGCGCCTCCCCGTTCATTTTGAAAGCCACCCGAGGTCGAGGCATTTTGCCCTCGACCTCTCTAACCTTTTGGTGCAGGTATTGAAGTACATTGAAGCTCCTGGAGCTATTTTGCCCTCTCGCCGGAGCACCTGGAGCCTCGCAGCTCCGCCACCTCCGTGCGAGAGCACCGGCGTCCGCCGGTGGATTTTGAAGCCTCCAGACGTCAGCCGACACCTGCAGGAGCATCCTCGGCCACCTTGCAAGCTCTAGCGTCGCCGTGGTCGGCCGGAGGAGCTCGGAGAAGTTCGCCAGATCGGAGCTCCTCCGTGTTCCTCCCTCGACCTCCGGGACCGTCGGATCAACGAGGAGCGTCCAGATCGTGCTGCAGCCGTTAGATCTCCCCACGTGCCCACCGTCCGATCGTCGAAGGGGATCTAATCTCAGCCGCACGAGCCCAAGCGTCATCGCGCGCCCAGGACACGCCACGTGGATAAGTGGAGCGCTCCCAGCCGCTGGATCGCGCCTCGTCGTCCAGCCGTTGGATGCGTGCCACGCGTCATCATCGGAGCGCAGGAGCGAGGGTATTTTGCATCTACACCCTCGCCATTTTTTGTATTTAATAATTAGTCTATAAACTTTCGTCTGTAGTTTAAAATATTTTGTAATATTTGCAAGACAAACCCTAGGCTTTGTTTATTTGCGTTTGGGTCCCTCGCCACGTCACCTCACGTGACCTGTACACGTGAGGGGGTGGGCATTTTGCAAGGATACCCTCGGTTGTTTGTGTATTTCGTTTAAGTCCATGAACATGTATGTCAAGTTGTAATCTTTTGGAGAATTTGCATCGAACCCCCTGAGCTTTGTAATATTGCAAAAATACCCCTCCCAGGCGCGTGCAAGTCACGCGCCCTGGTGGGTAAATTGCACATCTACCCTTGCGGGTTTGGATATTTATGTTTAATCCTTGAAATGCAAGTTTCAGAGTAATATTTTGCGGAAAAATTGCGTACATGCCCCTGTATGTTTCCATATTTGCACTTATGCCCCTACCAGCACTGTTTGATGATTGGGGTCTTGTTCTAATTAATTAAAATATCATTTTAATCCCAAAAATTCCACAAAAATAGGGTTAAGCTCCTGTTGTCCTATATTTTGACGCCCTATTTTTAGTTTTCAATTTTACCACTTTTCATTATTTATAAAAAATCAAAAACATGTCTTTTTCCTACTGTCTACCTTAGAAAATACCAAAAAAATATCAAAACACCTCTAAAAATTCCAAAAAAATCACGTAGTGTCTATTTTATTATCTTTTAGTGTCAGTCCAAAAATCATTAAAAATCTCAAAACAAAAACACTAAAAAATTAAAAACTCTTAAAAACTTCAAAAAAAATATATAAAATAGTAGAAAAACCCAAAAATAGCAAACTCAGCTTCTGTTTATTCCTAATTTTGTTCTCTTTATTAGAAAAATAGTGTGAAATATTTTGACTACTGGTTGGTATTTTTAACTTGCATTTTTGTCACAGCCAGCCCTTATTTCCACTGTTTGATTTATTTCAGCTTTTAAAAAAAAATATCAAAAACATATTGAAAAAAAAACCCCCAAAAAATCATAAAAACAGTAAAAAATCTTAAAAATACCAAAAACATTTATTTTCTGAATTTTTGAGCATTTTGGTGCATTTTTATAAATATCTTATCTTGCCTTATCTTATATTGCCTTTACTTTCCACTATTGAAAAAGAAAATAAAAAAATATAAAATATAAAATATAAAAATCAGAAAATCAAAAAAAAATTCAAATGCAAAATTAAAAATCAAATAAAAAAATTTAAAAATTAAAAACCCACAAAAATTGTGCTTGCTTGCTTGCTTAGTGCAGACACTTCACACACTCACACACTTGTGCATTCATTTGCTTGGATTGCCCTGCTTGCTCCCTGTGTTCGAACTCTCTGCATACTTGCCCTTTACATCATTTGTGCAGAGTTAAAAATAAATTTTAACTCCACATTTATTTCTAATTGTTGATTTTTATTGTGGGTTAATTGTTGATTAATCGCGTTTTATTGTGGGTCGCACAGCGACAGATTTAGACCCTCGATAAAGTGTGATTATCAAATGGCGCCGTTGCCGGGGAGCAACAGCGAGTAGTTCACATTTTGATTGTTTGTGTGAATTGTTTACCATAGCATTGTTTTCCATTTCTCACATTTTTGATATATCTTGATTGAGTTATCTGACCATCTCTTCTTTGTCTTCTTGCGAGGGACCGTGGAGCGAGGCGGATCGCCTAGGCGACCGACGCAACCTTGGGACGTGGAGCCGGCTTTTCTCTAGCCAAGCCGGCAGGAGAGAGCAAGGAGTGAGAGAGAGAGGGATTAGTTAGCTTTTCTTTTATTTTGTGAGAGAGTGATTCATTTAAATTGTAATAATACAGGTACTTTGGACTTGGACATTACCGGGCCCAATTTCCAAGTGTTTGTTCACTTGGGGGCTCACCGCGGTTTTTGACGAGTTTTCATCGCTTGTCATTTTCCGGTTTTGTTTTCCTTTTTCATTTATTTTGTGGATTGAGCTCTTAGTTTTAGGTCCTGCTTGACTCGATTAGAATAGGTCCAAACACCTAATTATTTTTGCATGCTCCTATAGTGCGTATTTGGACTTAGACTAATTAAACAGTTGGTTATCTATTTTTGATCCACGCGCCGTGAGCGAGCCCCATCAAGCGCTACTCCTGAACTCGAGTGTGTCGAGAAGAGGAGGGGTAAGCCAAGACCGGACACTCGGATTAGGAGTTGATAATTAACTTGTGGTTCTTCACACTAGCAGTTGCCTAATCTAGGACGATTTCCGTGTGCATACCGGCATGTAGTTTAGGTTTATAAATTTCTGCTTTGCATCCCGCATGGAGAGAGCTGGGATTCACTGTAAGTCTTCTTACTTTGCACGCATCATTTAGGCACAAAGGTGAGATCTCCATCTTTGTGTCGACTTGCACGGCTTTTCCGACTCTTTTCTCCCTCTGTTTTTGGAACAAAGTAAGATAAAGAAAATACAAAAACCGTTAGGCGCTTGTTTGAATCTACTCAAAAGAAGCGATAACACCAAAAAAAAATTAAAAAAGGGACTGCTAAGAAAACTTGACCAAAAATAAAAACGGTAATTGGATTCATTGCTTGGGTAGAGTAATACCCTCACTTGTATTCAGGTTGCATGGGAAGGTCTCCTTCCAAGTGAGGTGAGCGCTTCGTAAGGATTAGAGCCAAAAACCCAGCTTGTGGCTGCCTTGTGTATCGCCTGGATTACCGAAGTATTGGCGCTTCTATCGTACGTAGTCGAGTAGGGCTTGGTCACCATTGGTGACTCACTATTGTGTGAGCATCGACCTCGTCCGAAGTATCGAGCATAGGCCACGCCTTCACGGGGGTGTCTGTCTCACCGGCTGCGTCCGAGTAGGTTCTTGCACGCTCACGGGTGATTCCGTTGCGAGCGAGTTCCGAAGTATCGGTTTCGCCTATTGGCTTCCTCTCTTATTCTTTGGCTGAGTAGGGATCCAGGAAGGGTTACAAGGACCTCAAAAAGTGCAAGCTACAGGTTACACAGGAGGAGGACAAGTACGGGATACTCTTCCGGCAGTACTCTCTCCTTTAGGCGTAGCGTTCTAAGGACTCGTTAAAAGATAAATTCCTGAATCAAGCTAAAATTGACAAGATAAAAGCCGAACCTTCACGGCTTCATGTGTTGAGTTGGTGAACTCACCCCTGCCTTGTGTTTGATTGCTAGATTTGTTTAGGTCAAGATCAAAAACACAGCACAATTGTGCGCAATTTTGTCGCATCTTACTCTTATTCTTCTTTTTCTTCCCTTGCCCTTCCTCTACTCTTCTCAATAATCAAGATGATGGGACGGAGATCTCTTAGGCCGACTTTGTCGGCACCGCTATCCCGCACTCCTCCTTATTCATCTAGGAATACCTCGGAGAGTCCGCTCTCCGAGCCTGAGTTTACATCCACCCTGTTCCCCCTCGACCACCTTTCTCATTCTCCTTCCATCAGTCCAAGAGTGTCAGAATTCAGTGCATCACAGTCTTCAGCTCATTCGACGGCACCTGAGATGGCCTCTTTTGCTTTTTCAGAACATCCAGCCATGGCAGACAGAGGCGAGCATGAAGAGGATCATGAGCACCCTCCATTCCTATTTGATCAGGCAGCCATCAACAATTCCTTGTTAGCATCCCTGGAGACTATGCAGAGACAGATTCGTGACCAGGGCACATTCATGGGTGACCTTATGAGGGAAATTGCTCAGATGAGAGAGAACCGAGCTGGTGGAGAAGGCGGTGGAGGAGGAGGACCCGATGCAGGAGGAGCAGACCCAGACGGTGAGCGACCGCCACAGACCATCATGAGGGAGCTGCACAACCCAGCTTCATCCCTCACTCACCGGTGGATCAGACTCCCGCCAATCCACGGAGACTTCGAGCTTCGACACAACACAATTCAGATGCTACCCAAGTTCCATGGGTTGCCGACCGAAGAGCCGCACCTCCATCTCCAAGAGTTCGAAATGATATGCAGCACCATCCATGATCGGTTGATAACCGAGGACACAATCAAGATGATTGCCTTTCCATTCTCTTTGGTTGATAGAGCCGCATATTGGCTCAAGCATCTTGGGCAATTCGTCGACACTTGGGCAGATCTCCGGACCGCATTTCTGAAGAAATACTATCCTCTCGGCCGGACCAATGCAGCTAGAGCTATGATTAGCAATTTTGTCATGATCCCAAATGAACAATTTCATGAAGCTTGGGATCGATTCAGAGAGCTCATCGACCGGTGTCCACATCATGATATATCCAAGCCCAATCTGGTTCAGAGCTTCTTCTGTGGGCTGACACCGGAGCTGCAGGGGCTTGTCAACGCCTCTTGCGGTGGATCATACTTTTCAAAGGGTGAAGACGACGTCGGGGCCATCTACGAAGGCATGGCAGAAAATTCTACAGTAATGACCCAAGCCCATGTCTACACACACCAGAAGCCCCCGCAAGGAGAGGGATCATTTCAGAGGATCGCCCGCATCGATGCCGGTCCCAATACAGTGTCAGTTGCAGCAGCCCAAGCAGAATCAGCAGCAGCCGACA
Organism: Ottelia alismoides; assembly: GCA_037367405.1. NCBI lineage: Eukaryota > Viridiplantae > Streptophyta > Magnoliopsida > Alismatales > Hydrocharitaceae > Ottelia > Ottelia alismoides. The sequence goes on along the minus strand of JAZKJV010005879.1, from coordinate 294,500 downwards.
TGGGCATAATTAGTGAAAAGCTGGACCGCATGGAGATCCTCGAGAAGAAGCAGAATCAAGGTCTAGCCCAGATGGACCTTCTCACCAAAACCATGAGTGACCTGAAGACCCAGATTCTATGTATTCAGGAGGCACAAGCCCATTCTCAACAGCCTCCCAGGTCACAGGTTGCCTCCAGCAGCAGCAATCCCAACCAGGCCTCTACCTCATACCGCCAGGTGAACCATATCCAGGCGGAGCCGGTCCCATTGCTGCAGTACCATCCAGAGCAACCACCATCTCAGGACACACAGATGGTGGTCTATCAGCCGGAGCAGCCACTGGCAGTTCTTCCTCCACCCTCCTTTGAGCAGGAGCCATTGATGGAAGTCAATGGGATTTGGTATGACCGATACCCTCAGCCCGCAATTCGTAGGGATCACCCCGGATTCCGTTGGGGTAATGGTGGATCCTCATCCCAATAGCATCCTCCTGCTCAAGGACAGCAGAACGGCCAGCCACAGCAACAACACCAACAACACCAGCCACAGTACAACCAGCAGCCCCAGTACAACCAGCCCCAGCAGTATCAGAGTGGTCCTCGTCCCGCCTATCAGGGACAGCAGTGGAGGCCGCGATAGCCGCCTCAGCATTCTTATCACCAGCCTTCCCCCCAGTATCATCAGCAACAGCAGCAGCAGCCCCATTTCCAGCAGGGACAGACGTCCGGTTCTCAGGGTCCAGCCTTCGAGAACCCTGCTCTTGATGATCTTGCCCGCTTGCTATCTGAACAGCGAGCATCTTTCAGGCAAGAAATGGATGAGTTCCGGCAGGAGATGCGGGACATTATCAAAGGCAAGGCCGCCATACCCGCTTAGATCGAACCAAACCCTAATAATTTCAAAAGAAAATCTGAGCAGGTAGAGTTCATAGAGGGTGCCTCTCCTAGTGACAATTTGAATGATATGTCTTCTTTTGTGAATGATGCTGATTTTGTGACTACTAGGAGCGGTAGGATGCCAGCCGGCGGCGCCTCTTCTGAGCGACACCCAGAGGCAGGATCAGGAGCGCCAGAGGAGCAGAGGAGCGGTGCTGATGCCGCTCATGATGATGTTGACGGTGGTGCTGATACCACCCATGATGAAGTTCAGGACGACGGTGCTGATGCCGCCGTGATACCAGATGAAGACGGTGGTGCTGATGCCACCATTTTTGATGCAGAACCAGAGAGCGGTGCTGATGCCGCAGATGCAGGTGCCGGTGGTGGTACTGAGGCCACCACCTCTACTTTTGTTGAGCCTCCCACTGTGGTGTTACCACATTTTGTATCTATGGACTGTGGTAACAAAAAGAACAAAAATATGAATAAAGGAAAGGTTCCCGTTCAAATTGCAGATCCATATGTGTTGCATGATGATATTTGTGTGGATTCTCCATCTTCACAGGCACAGGGACCGTTTCCTAGTCCTCCATCTGAGGAGGCACCCACCATCCCCTTTCCTGAGGCACTCCGCCGTGCGAAGGGGAATAAAAAAGAAAATCCCAAAAAGAATCAGCAGGTAGAGTTCGGTAACGAGATGATTGACAGATTTCACATTCAGCTAACTCTACGAGAAGCGTTTGAGCATATCCCTTTCTTCAAAAAGAATCTGAAAGAGACAACCACTGTCAGAAGAAAGCGGAGGCACAGAGACCAAATCCATATGCTCACTCATGATACTTGCTGCACCATTCAGAACAAGCTGCCAGCCAAGCGACCAGACGCAGGAGCTCCCTATGTCAGATGCGAGATTCAAGAGCAGCAATTTGATCGTACTCTATTAGACAGCGGCTCCTCAATTAACCTCCTTCCGGCAGCCTTACTCAAGCAGTTCGAGTTTGGCCCTCTTCTTCGAAGCAGAACGGTCCTTCAGTTTGCTGATAGGTCGATAAAGAGGCCAAAGGGGTTATTGAAAGACGTGGTCGTTACCATTCAGGGCTTGAAATTCCCCGTGGACTTCGTTGTGTTGGACATGGAGATCCCTGAGTCGGTAACTGATGCCCCCATCATATTAGGACGCCCATTCTTGGCCACAGCCAAGGCGGTGACCGACCATGATTGTGGGAAGGTATGCTTTCGCGTAGAGGGCGAGACCATACAAATAGAGACGATCGAGGAAACCAGAGCCAGAGAGTTAGAATGCTCCGAGCAATCTAGTGAAGCCGAGCAGATGACAGAGGAGGAGTTAGACATCCACCAGGTCTGTGACTTTGAGATGACTGATGATGAATCCAATTGGAAAGATCCTGTAGCACCGACCCTCGCCTTGCCTACAGATTCACTATATCTCAAGCTCATGGCAGTCGAGAGCCGGGAGAGCACATCCCTGAATGAGGATATCCCTGAGGCTGACAGTGTTGTGATGAGTGGTGCTGAAGAATTTCAATCTTGCTCATCATCTTCTGATCCCTCGGATTCAGACATTGACTGGGATGACTTTGATGATTATTTGCCTTGTCTGATTCCTTCTGAGCCAGCAACCATGACAGAGTGCGAGGCAGTGCAGTCTATTAATGATCCATCAGGCCGCCCTTCGTCAGAAATTTATGCAGAGCGAGAGTTCTCCCATGCAGACCTGGTCGCCTTCACACAGACATATCAGAAGCCAGATCTGCCACCTCCCAGTTGTCCGGAACGGAAACCTCTGCCGCAGTCAATGAAATACAGATTCCTTGCTGGAGAGCCAGACATGTACCCAGTCATTATCTCAGCAGATTTGACTGGAGAGCAAGAATCTCGTTTGATGGAGGTTCTTGAAAGAAACCGCAAGGCAATCGGTTGGAATATAGCTGATCTCAAGGGGCTGAGCCCAAAGCTGTGCTCCCACCACATCTATCTCGAGGATGACGCTAAGCCGTCGCGTGAGTTCCAGCGACGGCTGAACCCGAATCTTCGAGACGTAGTCATGAAAGAAATTTCCAAGTGGTGGAGCGCCGATTTCATCTATCCCATCTCCGACTCCAAATGGGTAAGTCCTTTACACGTGGTACCCAAGAAGACGGGTATCACTACAGTTGTCAATGAGTCTGGAGAGGAGATCGCTACCAGAGTACCAACTTCTTGGAGGGTCTGTGTGGACTACAGACGATTGAATGAGGCCACCAAGAAGGATCACTTTCCGCTGCCCTTCATTGATCAGACTATCGAGCGGCTAGCCGGGAAGAGTCATTATTGTTTTCTTGATGGGTACTCTGGATACAATCAAGTGGCCATTGCGCCCGAAGACCAGGAGAAAACGACATTCACCTGTCCGTTTGGGACTTATGCTTTCAGACGGATGCCCTTTGGTCTATGTAACGCTCCGGCGACATTCCAAAGGTGCATGTTGTCCATCTTCTCGGACATGGTGGGTGACTGTTTAGAGGTCTTCATGGATGACTTCTCGGTCTATGGCGATGGGTTTGATGCTTGTCTTGACTGCCTAGACCGTGTGCTGAAGCGCTGCATAGAGGTCAATCTAGTCTTATCCTGGGAGAAGAGTCATTTCATGATGACTCAAGGGACGGTCCTTGGTCATATCGTCTCCAACAGGGGCATGGAGGTCGATCCGGCTAAGGTGGACATCATCAGAAAACTCAATCCGCCGTCCAATCTGCGTCAGTTACGGTCTTTTCTGGGGCATGTCGGTTTCTACCGACGGTTTATTCAGGACTTCAGTCGAATTGCCCGACCGTTAACTGACTTGCTAACCAAAGACACCGAGTTTATTGTCAATGATAAGTGTCTTGAATCATTTGAGACTCTCAAAAATATGGTTGTTTCAGCTCCTGTCCTTCAGCCACCCGATTGGTCTCTCCCATTCGAGATCATGACGGATGCTTCAGATTTTGCCGTTGGGGCTGTGCTTGGACAGAGGAGGGATGGATTACCGTTTGCCATTCACTACGCCAGCCGAACCTTAGATGCCGCTCAAAGGAATTACACTGTGACTGAGAAAGAGATGCTGGCCGTAGTCTTCGCTCTTGATAAGTATCGATCTTACATTCTCGGATCTAGAGTGACCATTTACACCGACCATACCGCCATCAGGTACTTAATGGCTAAGAAGGATGCCAAAGCACGTCTGACCAGATGGATCCTTCTACTCCAGGAATTTGATATTGAAATTAAGGACAAGCCTGGAGTCAAGAATGTGGTGGCGGATCATCTCTCCAGGTTGGAGAATCTTGAGGAATCTGAGCCCAGCGCACCTATCTCAGAGACATTTCCAGATGAGGCGATCTTAGCTGTCACCTCACTCCTATGGTATGCCGACTTTGTAAACTATCTTGTTGCCAAGACAGTCCCTCAGGGTTGGCCCAGGCAGAAACTTGAGACCTTCCTAGCTAAGGCCAAGTTTTACCATTGGGAGGATCCTGTCCTTTATCATGAAGGAGGGGATAGTATCTGGAGGAGGTGCATTCCTCAAGAAGAGCAGCAAAGCGTCCTCACATATTGCCACAAGCTTGAGGCAGGAGGACATCATTCTGGAAAAAGGACAGCACAGAAGGTGCTTCAATCCGGCCTATGGTGGCCTACTCTCTTCAAGGATTCTGATGAGTTCGTGAAGAGATGTACTGACTGTCAGAAGATGGGAACCTGCGGACAGAGAGACATGATGCCCATGCAACCCATTCACTTCTGTGAGGTTTTTGATGCATGGGGGATTGATTTCATGGGCCCATTTCCTAAGAGTCAGGGATTCGAGCATATTTTGCTCGCTGTAGACTATGTCAGCCGATGGGTTGAGGCCATCCCCGCCCGAGCCGCAGATGCTAAGACCGTGTGTAAATTCTTGAGGAAAAATATCATTTCACGGTTCGGGGTACCTAGAGTTTTGATTTCTGACGGGGGGTCTCATTTCATCAATGACAAAGTTAGGGCCCTTGCTGACGAGTTCGGTATTGACCATCGGGTTGCCACTCCTTATCACCCTCAGACTAATGGTCTCGCCGAAGTATCGAACAGGGAGATAAAGACTATCTTGCAGAAAGTTGTCCGCCCAGACCGAAAGGATTGGTCACAGCTTTTGGACTCGGTCTTGTGGGCCTATCAGACATCTTTCAAAAATCCATTGGGAACATCTCCTTTTCGTCTCGTCTATGGCAAGCCGTGCCATTTGCCAGTGGAAATCAAGCATAAATCTTTTTGGGCAGTTACTGAGTTGCTTCTAGATCCCGAGAGTATAGGAGACCAAAGAAGAGTTGAATTGGCAGCCCTGGAAGAACTGAGAGACACAGCCTTTTCGAACAGCCTACAGTACAAAGAGAAAGTGAAGACATGGCACGATTCGCATATCAGCCATAAACAGTTTGAGCCAGATCAGAGAGTATGGTTGTTTGATTCCAGGCTGAAATTATTCCCAGGGAAATTACAGAGCAAGTGGAAAGGACCGTATGTGGTCAGGAAGGTACATGACAATGGCAGCATCGACATATCCGAACCGTCATCTTCTTCTACCTTCCGCGTCAATGGTCAACGCTTGAAACTATATCTTGATCATGATCCGCCGACCATTGATGTTGCCCCCATTCTTCTGGTATGAGATGTGTCCTTTAACTCTCATCATCTACATCTTATACATGGTGATCAACTCCATCTGTTCATATCTTTTTCATCTGTTGAGTCATTTTCTTCTTTTCTTCTTTTCTTCTTTTCCATCTCTATCTTCTTTATCTATGAAAAAGGTGCCGCCCTTGTAGACAGTTTTCCATACTTAGGACGTACTTTGTCCTAAGTATAGGGGGTGTGCACCCCGAGTATCTCCATTCTTTGATCCTCTCCATTGTCTCCTCTTTTGTCTATACTTAGGGATATCTTACCCTAAGTATAGGGGGAGACAATCTGAGTACGATCTGTTCATTCCCACCCTTGACCCTCCCTGCGTTGTGTACAGTCCGCTATACTTAGGATTATTTGATCCTAAGTATAGGGGGGACGGTCAACTTCTCATTTATTGATTCATTCATTTATTTCTTTATTCTTTAGACTTGTCTATACTTAGTACGAGTTATGTCTTCTCTTTTCTCTCCGATCTATGAGGACATAGCTCAAGCTAAGTATAGGGGGGTCGTATATACTGCGTATATACTTTAGCCATAACTCGTACTTTCGTATTTTCTTAATAATATGGCTACTAATTCTTTAAAATTCATTAAAACCTTTAATAAAAAGATGTGATTATTCCTCAAATTCTTTTTATATTTACTGATTAATAAATCAGGTGAAAATGTTTTTTGCAAAATGTTTGAAAAATAGTTTGAAAATCTTTGTGAACATCTATTGAAAACTATTTTGAAAATATTTTGCTTCATGTTTTCAACCTTTGTAAAAATGTGTGGTTTGTAAAAATTTCTTTTCTTTGTCTGAAATAAAATGTTTGAAAAATGATTTGCAAATGGTTTGAAAAATGGTTGCAAAAATATTTGAAAAATCTATATATACTGTTTTGAAAGCGATTGCAAAATGATTTTCAAATGTGTGTAAATGATTGTAAAAATTATTTTGGACTATAGTTTTCAAAAATTGTTTGAAAAACTTTGTGTCAAATAAGTTTGAGGAATATGTACATCTCACCAAAATCCACTATATCTATATATATAAAACTGACCACTTACCCTTGTAAAATTCTAAAATCCACTTCTTGTGTATGAAGAAGCACTCCCGTGTACATATTTTCACCCAGTTTTTAGCCAAAATCTTTTTGTTTTCAAAAAGCCCAAAAACATTTGCAAAACTAAAATCCAAAAACATTTGAAAAATCTTTGTGAAAAATACAAAAAATGCATATGCATCTGCATCATCATCATGTTTTCAAAAATCCATAAAAAGTTCAAAATCTTTGAAAATTGCATCACAAAAATATTTTCTGCATTTGCATGGCATGAGCATTTTTCGGATTGAGTTTGATAGTTGAACAAGTCTAAGTAAAATCCAGGGATTGGAGCTTGATTGGACCTTATAATATACCTAATAACAGGAACCTTATAGGAACTGGGTTTGAGGTACTTCAGGTCCTAGTTGACTTAATTCTTTGAGGATCACGAGACTTAGTTCAATGGATTCTTGACTGCCTAAATAGAGTATTTCGGAGCACACGCACGATTCTTGTTGATAATGACCTAACTTGGACACTTGCACCTTTCACATAGCTCTCCACGGACGAGGTGGTGAGGAGGCAGTTTCCTTTAGCTTGGGGTAGCATATGAGGGTAGTACTTCTAGGCGGAACCTCTCTTCTTCTTATAGTGAAGGAAGTGCACCTCAACTTGGTCTAGTGGTAATGAAGGCTAAAGACAGAAGCCGTGGGTTGCAATAAAGCTTCAAAAGAGGGATAGTCTACTGGCTCAAGAGGAAAAACTCCTTGTATATATGCTGCACATGTATATGTTGTATAGATGCACTTGAAAAAAAAAATGCAAAAAGAACTCCAAAAAAGTGGTGGGTCTGATAGAAAATGATAATCCCACCGGAGTATGTATATAGAGTGCAATAAGCAAAGCTTGAGATTCATGACCCACCTTATGTAGCTTGCAGCGGAAGACTTGGCTACACTGGTCAAGCTTCCAAGGGTACTCGGCTACACTGGCCTTGACCCATTCTCTTCTTCCCCCTCTTCTTGAGCCGGTTGCACTTGAACTTAGAAGGGAATACCCCGCTTCTCGAGGAAAGAGTTGCTAGACTGAGGCATTAGAGTTACCAGGTTGGGGGAGGTTGTTTCTTTGTTACTTCTGAGGTGGGGAGCTACATATCACTTACACTGTACGAGTCAGACTCATAGTCGTAAGAGTTTGCGTATGAGTTGAAGTATTTCTGACCTGGCTATCGAGGAGACTTGGACAGAGTTTTGAGATTCTCAAGGACTGTTGGATTTCAAACTTGGTTCTCATTAAGGTTCCGACCGCACTAAATTCCAAAGGTCCGACTTAAGCTCCAAACTTCGATTTTGCGAAGACAAGTTCGATAATTAAACTTAATCTAATTTTCTTCTTTTTCTTTCCTTTCTTTTTCTTTTTGCACTTATTACATAAGTGTTTGCTAGGGACTAGCAAAGGTAAAGTATAGGGGGATGATGAATCCACATTTCATCATCTTTATTCTATCATTTTGGCACCAAAAACCCTAGCAAATGCCTGTAAATAGCATTAAAACCATCATCTTAGCATCCATACATGTGCATTCAGATTGTGTATAAATCACTGTAATTAAGGCCAAAATTATAGAATAAATAAAGAAAAGAAAAAGAATAAAATATTGTAAATATTTTATGACCCAAAACCCCCGAGACCTAGGCATCTCGATGAATAGGTCGACAAGGAATAAAGTAGGGGGAGATAAGGCCAAAAACACAGTCAAAGTACCTTCACCTGTTATTCATTTTTTATTCATTTTGGGACCCATTTTTGGTTTCACTTTTTAGACATCAAATAAAGAAACTTTGTACATGAAAGTTGTAGATAATTTAATAAAGAAAAATACAAAATTGATTTCACTGAAAAATAATGTATAGACAAAAAGATATGGTCTGAATGAGAATCCAAAATCCCAACTTCCCAGACCCGTATCTCACAAACGACAACTCCAAATGCAGTGTACTCACCTTTAATTGTATATAGAATAAAATAATCTATCCAATGGCGGTGGTTTCGCATTTGGCGGAGCTACGGTTTGAAAGTTGAGTTTTGGACCCTCATTGTACACTTGTACTGAATAAAATATTCAATTTATTATTTATTCATTATTTATTCAATTTTATATTTTTATAATGTTGTAAATAATACTTATAATAATTATGTACATTAAAATAAGAATAAAAACCTAAATCAAAACAAAAATAAAATACTTAAAAATAAAATACATAGATACATTGCCTATATATATACCTATATGAAACATACTTGTATTTTATTAAATATACAAAACATATCAGAAAAATAAAATAAAAATATATTTGTGTAGATAAAAGTATTTTATAATTATTAAAAATCATAAATAAAAATAACAATATTAAAAATACCTAAATAAAAATAGAATACCTTAATACATAGATATATATACCTATTAGGGGTATAAATGTAAACTTGTAAAAATATCATCCATAAAAATAAATAAAAATCATAATTAAATACTACATAAAATAACAAACAATTTTTATTTTATAATCATACTTTAATTCTATTTATTTCTATTTTTAAACGAATTAACAAAGCATTTTCTTTATCTTTTCCCTGGTTGGTCCACGTGGACCAACCAGGCGCCTTGAACTGTTGACCGGCGGGTCAACAGTCCATTCTTCACCCTCCACGAGTTCGTACACCTCGTTTTTCGCCCAATTTCACCCTTTTTTCGAGGTCGCGCCGCTCGTCCTTCGCCGTCGCTTCCTTCTTGGAAGTTGATCACTGTAGATCCATCTCCATCGCCGATTTCTCAGATCTGCCTAGATCTTCTTCCTCTGCCCGTGACTCCTTCTCGAAGTCACGCCCTCAACTCCCTTCAAATACAAACCCCCATCTTCCTTTCTCGGGTTGAACCGCATTCCACACAGATCTACCCCCCTTTTTGGTCGTGCTTGAGCACCTGGAGGTGACAGCTCCTGGTTCATCACCTTAAGGCGGAGGATCATCAACTGATCTGGGCGTGTTCCATCACCTCCGGCGGTCACCCCCGTGAGGTATTCTCCCTCTGGCCATTGGCCATCGAGGCTGCCATCCATCTCATTCTCCTCCCCATTTTACTCCGGTTAGTTCTAGGATTATTTCCCCCATCGTTCTGAGCCGAATCGATCACTCCATCACCTAATCGATCACCTCGCCGGAGCGCAACTCCGGCGAGACCCTATTGCGCCTCCCCGTTCATTTTGAAAGCCACCCGAGGTCGAGGCATTTTGCCCTCGACCTCTCTAACCTTTTGGTGCAGGTATTGAAGTACATTGAAGCTCCTGGAGCTATTTTGCCCTCTCGCCGGAGCACCTGGAGCCTCGCAGCTCCGCCACCTCCGTGCGAGAGCACCGGCGTCCGCCGGTGGATTTTGAAGCCTCCAGACGTCAGCCGACACCTGCAGGAGCATCCTCGGCCACCTTGCGAGCTCTAGCGTCGCCGTGGTCGGCCGGAGGAGCTCGGAGAAGTTCGCCAGATCGGAGCTCCTCCGTGTTCCTCCCTCGACCTCCGGGACCGTCGGATCAACGAGGAGCGTCCAGATCGTGCTGCAGCCGTTAGATCTCCCCACGTGCCCACCGTCCGATCGTCGAAGGGGATCTAATCTCAGCCGCACGAGCCCAAGCGTCATCGCGCGCCCAGGACACGCCACGTGGATAAGTGGAGCGCTCCCAGCCGCTGGATCGCGCCTCGTCGTCCAGCCGTTGGATGCGTGCCACGCGTCATCATCGGAGCGCAGGAGCGAGGGTATTTTGCATCTACACCCTCGCCATTTTTTGTATTTAATAATTAGTCTATAAACTTTCGTCTGTAGTTTAAAATATTTTGTAATATTTGCAAGACAAACCCTAGGCTTTGTTTATTTGCGTTTGGGTCCCTCGCCACGTCACCTCACGTGACCTGTACACGTGAGGGGGTGGGCATTTTGCAAGGATACCCTCGGTTGTTTGTGTATTTCGTTTAAGTCCATGAACATGTATGTCAAGTTGTAATCTTTTGGAGAATTTGCATCGAACCCCCTGAGCTTTGTAATATTGCAAAAATACCCCTCCCAGGCGCGTGCAAGTCACGCGCCCTGGTGGGTAAATTGCACATCTACCCTTGCGGGTTTGGATATTTATGTTTAATCCTTGAAATGCAAGTTTCAGAGTAATATTTTGCGGAAAAATTGCGTACATGCCCCTGTATGTTTCCATATTTGCACTTATGCCCCTACCAGCACTGTTTGATGATTGGGGTCTTGTTCTAATTAATTAAAATATCATTTTAACCCCAAAAATTCCACAAAAATAGGGTTAAGCTCCTGTTGTCCTATATTTTGACGCCCTATTTTTAGTTTTCAATTTTACCACTTTTCATTATTTATAAAAAATCAAAAACATGTCTTTTTCCTACTGTCTACCTTAGAAAATACCAAAAAAATATCAAAACACCTCTAAAAATTCCAAAAAAATCACGTAGTGTCTATTTTATTATCTTTTAGTGTCAGTCCAAAAATCATTAAAAATCTCAAAACAAAAACACTAAAAAATTAAAAACTCTTAAAAACTTCAAAAAAAATATATAAAATAGTAGAAAAACCCAAAAATAGCAAACTCAGCTTCTGTTTATTCCTAATTTTGTTCTCTTTATTAGAAAAATAGTGTGAAATATTTTGACTACTGGTTGGTATTTTTAACTTGCATTTTTGTCACAGCCAGCCCTTATTTCCACTGTTTGATTTATTTCAGCTTTTAAAAAAAAAATATCAAAAACATATTGAAAAAAAAAACCCCCAAAAATCATAAAAACAGTAAAAAATCTTAAAAATACCAAAAACATTTATTTTCTGAATTTTTGAGCATTTTGGTGCATTTTTATAAATATCTTATCTTGCCTTATCTTATATTGCCTTTACTTTCCACTATTGAAAAAGAAAATAAAAAAATATAAAATATAAAATATAAAAATCAGAAAATCAAAAAAAAATTCAAATGCAAAATTAAAAATCAAATAAAAAAAATTTAAAAATTAAAAACCCACAAAAATTGTGCTTGCTTGCTTGCTTAGTGTAGACACTTCACACACTCACACACTTGTGCATTCATTTGCTTGGATTGCCCTGCTTGCTCCCTGTGTTCGAACTCTCTGCATACTTGCCCTTTACATCATTTGTGCAGAGTTAAAAATAAATTTTAACTCCACATTTATTTCTAATTGTTGATTTTTATTGTGGGTTAATTGTTGATTAATCGCGTTTTATTGTGGGTCGCACAGCGACAGATTTAGACCCTCGATAAAGTGTGATTATCATCTCCCCTCCGAGGGAGATGATGATTCTTGATGCTGACACTATTTCGGGTGCTTCAAATGTTGTAGCCTCTGCCAGAGCATCTTCGAACTCCTCATGTATAACCTATACTTTTACCAGTTGTAGCAGGGTAGATATGACAAGTGGATCATAAGTTCTGGTGCTTTCCATCATCTGTGTGGAGACAAAGCGTGAACTTCATATAGATCTACACCCCCTGGCAGATAGGTATTCATTGCGAATGTGACTCACTTACCTCATACAAGAGACATGGGGATGCCCATTTAACACCATCCCCGCGCCTTCAAACTGTACTACATGCACTAGATTTCGAGATGAATTTGCTTTCAATTAGACAAATAATTAAAGACTTACATTGCCCTGCCATTTTTAACCCATCTTTTCTGGTCTTTCAGGACATACCCACGGGCAGGGTGATTGGATGTGGGTGTAAGCAAAGGGAGCTCTACAAATCGGTCCAATCTCCATAGCTAGTGCCACATATGATCCTACTGGATCAGTCTCATCATATATGTGGCATCTTCGATTTGATAACCTTCCTCTCCAGAGTTATGTCATGTTCTCCCACAAATATTCACGCATTCTACCTTCCAAAGAGAGGCTTGACAGCTTGGGAATCATCATTGTTCTTCTTTTCCTTATCGTCAAAGTCATAGTAGAAGTCATTTATTTGAGCTTGTCTATTTTGACATTTGGGGTCCTAGATGTGTTCCTAATCACTAGGTACACATGTTTTATTGTGTAGTTGTGAATGACTTTTCTATAGTTATTGGGATTTTATTTTGAAAAACAAATCTGAAATGGACTAATTATTAAATCTTTCATTATTGAAATAAAGAATATTTTCTGTGCCACTGCTAAGTTTATTCTCTCTGACAATGCCATAGAGTCCTGTACATTACAGCTTTCTGAGTTCTTCAGGTCTCTGGGCATCATTCACTAGACCTCGTGTACCTACACTCCTCAGTAAAATGATGTTGTCGAATGCAAACATAGTCACTTACTTGATGTCACCAAGACATTTTTGATTCAGAGTCATGCTCCACACATTCTGGAGTGATGTGGTTTGCACTGCCTATTACTTGGCGAACTATATGTCGTCCTCTGTTTTAGGAGAGAAGGTTCCTTTCTCAATTGCCTTTCCCGAGGACTTGTTCTCCATTACACCCTGTGTATTTGTCTATGTGGATTTTATACACCACCTGACTCCACGTTAAGACAAGCTATCCCCTAGAGTTGTTAAGTATCTCTTTATAGGCTACTCTCAAACCCAGAAGGGATATCGTTGCTTCGAACCTGTTAGACATAAATAGTACGTCATCGTTGATGTCACATTTTTTAGTATGCCATGCGTTTTCTCCTACAAGTGATAGGTGGACTCCGTCTGACTTTAGAAAGGAGGTATACATGCCTCCTCCTATGGTATCACTACTACCACTCACATCGGCACCTCCACTACCTCCACTAGCAATACCTACTCCTGTGGCCTCTCTACCACCGCCAACTAGTACCTTGGCTCACTTGTTGCCACATTTCTACATCCGTAGGCCTCCTTCAGTTCCCCCTACTCATGGACCTTCTCCCATCATCCCAGATGTCCCAGGCATGTTGTTGGAAGAAAATATTGATCTATTTATGCAAGGGAACCCTAGGGCTCTCTTATTTAGAGAGACCCAAAGGGTAAATGACATAATGTAAATGAAAGAAAATAAACAATACAGAAATGGTATGGTAACATACACATATCTCTATACTCTCCCTTAAGATGGAGCATAGATGTCGATCATGCTCAACTTGGACGAACACTTCTGGAAGGGCCCTTTGGTTAAAGCCTTGGTTAGGATGTCTGCAGTTTGCTCCCCTGAACTTACATGGGAAGAGGAAATCAAGATTTTTTGAATCATATCACGTGTATAGTGACAATCTACTTCAATATGCTTCGTTATCTCATGAAACGCTAGATTATTAGCAATGAATAAAGCTCCGGTTGTTACACTTAACTGCATAAGAAGCAGTACATCAATGCCTATGTCAGTTAGAACAGATCTGACCCCCACATCATCTCTGTGCTCCCCTGTTCCATATCTATGTATTCTGATTCATGACTAGATCTAGCAACAATAGTCTGCTTCTTTCTTTTCTAGGACACTAAAGATCCACCAATAAATACAACAAAGTCTGAAGTAGACTTCCTATCCTTAGGACATCTGCATAGTCTACATCTGCATAAGTTGTGACAGTAAAGGATATCCTTTTTCTGGAAAATAATTCTACACCTGGAGATGACTTCAAGTACCTCAGAATCATATGGATTGCATCCATATACATCTGTCTAGGTTGCTTCATGAACTGATTAACCCTATTAATAGCGAATGAAATGTCTAGCCTGGTGATGGTAACATAAAGTAGCTTCCCCACATGTTCTTTGTATCTTATCTTGTCCGCTTCCTCGGTATCCTCATCGTAAAGCCTCATGCTAGGATCCATATGAATAGTAGCAGCCTAGCAGGTCTGCACCTAATCATGCATGTCTTAGCTAGAAGATATATAACATATTTTCTTCGGGTCATCACAAGACCCTTGTTGATTTTTGGTGAACTCTATTCCTAGAAAGTATATTAGAGTGCCAAGGTCCTTAGTGACAAACTATTGACCAAGAAACCCCTTTGCCTCTCTAATCCCCTACACATCATCTCTTATAATGATGATATATCAAAATAAATCATAATAGCAATCATACCTCTATGGGTCCTCTGAACAATAAAAAAAAATGCATTCGACCTTGTGAATCTCTGCTGCTCAATCAAATTCAAGAGCTTCTATAACCATGCTCTTAGACTCTGCTTGAGACCATAGATGGCCTTGTGAAGTTTACAAACCTACTGACGTCCCTCCTCAGCAGCAAACCTAGGTGGCTGGTGCATGTAGACTTCCTCATGAAGATCACCATATAGGAATGCATTCTCGACATCAAGCTGGAACAGAGGCCAATCACATACCATAGCAACAATAAGCAGAATCCAAAGAGTGGAGTGTCGAACTACTGGAGAAAATGTGTCCACATAGTCTTCCCATACATCTGGATGAACCCACATCAACCAAGCTAGCCTTGTAGCGATCAATACTACCATCTGCTCAGTGTTTCATAGTGAACACCCACTTGCAACTAATAATGGAGGCTCCCGAAGGAGCTGAGACTAAACTCCAGGTTCCACGCGACTGCAACGCAACCATCTCCTCTACCATGGAAAGATGCCATCGATTGTCTCGTAAAGCCTCCTGATAAGTCCGTGGAATTTCTACGGCAGAAAGTGCAACTACAAACTGCCTGAATACACAGTCAAGCAGTCAAACGAAACATGAGAAGCAAGAAGATACGATGCACAAGTACTCCTCTGCTTCCTAATGGCAATCCAAATCATTGGGGATCTCCTCAATCTGTATACTAGCCTCCTGCAAAGGCACCTGCTCAGATGGTGCAGTAGTCTACTGCAAAGACAAATCTCGAGAGCCGTCAGTAGAAACAATATGCTCAGAACAAACCAGGGACATATTAGATTGACTGGGGAGGCCCATGAGTAGAGGAAGGCTAACAAATGTAGAATCGTGACAAGAACTGACCCAAGTGGTGGTACAGGAGGAGGCAATGTAGGTGGAGAGACGAATGGTGGAAGTAGAGATGGTGAAACGGGAGGAGTCAGTAGCATATAGACCTCCTATCCGGAATCAGATGAAGTAAATCCGTCACATGTGAGAGAAAAATACATCATTGACTCAGTCAAAAAAGTTGGCATCAACGTTGATGCAGTACTTCTTACGAAGAGGATCATAACATCTATATTTCATTTGTATCCTACAATACCCCACAAAAATACATTTGATAGCTCTAAGAGAGACCTTGTCAAGACCATGTGGCAACTGATGCACAAAGGCGACTGAGCCACACACAAGGAGTGAGTGAGAACAAATTCTTCTTAGGAAAAGCAAAGGAGAATGGAATTTTCTCACCCAACACAGATGAGGGTATGCAATTCACTAAGTAGGAAGCAGTAAGGACCGCATTACCCTAGAACAAATGTGGAGCACGACTTTGAACCCGAGTCACATCAAGCAAGTGACGATGCTTACATTCAGCAACCCCATTTTATTGGGATGTATACACACACGAAGTTTGATGAACGATGCCAAGAGATGAGAAAAACTACGAAAGCTCAAGAGTACAAAATTCTAAAGCGTTGTCAGTTCTCACAAATTTAATTGTAGAGGAAAAAATATTCTTTACTTCATTTATGAAGGATTTTATCACAATTCCAACCTCGGACTTATTCTTTAAAACCCACGACAACCTAGAAAAAATTTCTAGAATCACAAGATAAAACATGTATCCCTAGTGACCAGGAACAAGACTCGGACCCCAAATGTTTACATGAATCAACTCAAAAAGTGAGCTACTACTCCAAGCGTGATAACTTGGGAAAGCAAACCGGTGATGCTTCCCTAGCTAACATGCCTTGCATTGGAAAGTGGAGCGAGTAGAGATATGAGGAAGCACATGACACATCTTCTGGAGAGGAAGGTGACCAAAGCACATATGCCACGTAAATGGGGAGACTGATCTTCGGAGACTAGACGAGACATCAACATACAAAGTGCAGACCAGTCGACAGAGGTCGCCCTGCTCACGAACACATCTCGTAAGAATGTCTTGAAACACAAGTGAAGATAGGTCAGAAATAACATGACAATGCATAACTTTAGTAATATGACTTATAGACAATAAGTTCTTTGAAAAATCTGGAGCATAGAGCACATTCTGTAAACGTATAGATGGTGTCAGACTGATCTCCCCCTGTCCTGCAACTGGAGAGTGTGTCCCATCAGCTATGATAACTGATCTACCAAGGGGTAGTTGCATGTATACTACAAACTGTCTGTTGTCTCTACACATATGATGGGAAGCACCAGAGTCCATAAATCCACTCTATAATATCAGTCCTATGACAACTGATATGAGCATAGGTACTACATGAGGTACTAGCAGACGTAAAGGCTGCAACATCTAAATGGCTTTCTTGAGCAGTCAATGATGCATGAGAACTAGCGGGAGGCATAATCTCTCTCAGACAAGCAATAAAGTTTTCAAATCTCTGGTCGGACATGGAGGTTGCAGAAGACTCAGCCTGCTCAGTTGCATGAGCAGAAGCCGGAAAACCATGCTTGGAGTAGCATGTATCCTCCGAGTGACCCAGACAATGGCAATAGGTGCATGACTGGTGAATGCAACCTCTCCCATTACGAGGATCACGGTCGTGAAACTAAGAAGTGCTTCCCTTACCGCAAGATGTAGCCATTGTAGAGGAGGTCTAGGTAGAGACAGTCAAACATATGATGGAACAATAATCCTACTAAGCATACGGTATGCCTCCTCCATGGGAGGGATGATGGCATCCGCAAGTATTTGTGATCAAGCAGCATCATACTTGGAGGCAAGTGCTGCTAAAAACACACCAATCATGGTAGCAATCCTATATGTCTTCTACTTCTCATAGGTGGTTGCAAGAGGCATGAAGCTGTAAAGCTTCTCGAACATGTCACGAAGAGACGTATAGAGAGAATGCATGGGACAACCATTCTGCTTGACTGTGAATATGTCATGTTGTAGTTGCAGGATCTTCGTCTCATTCCTCATTTGGGAATACGTAGTAGCAAGAATATTCCACGTCGCCTTGATGATGAGTTGGTGCAGAATATCATTAGCAATCTCTATTGCCAACGTGTCGGACAACCACACACATGCATAAACATCGTTAGCCTCCCATGAGGCGTTCACCCCAGTCTTGTCAGTCACTTCCTCTTTGGTAAGAATATGTTTCTTACCCATAGACTACATTAGGCTCGTGAACTGCATGATCCATAATTCATGATTCGTCTTGTTCATCTTTACTATTGGTGCTGGACTTCGAAAAGCACATGTGGTGGGGATATTAACTTTACTTTTTGACATATTGTCAGATTCAAAGATTGAGGCTTGTAAAGGAAAGAAGTTTGTCTTCACAGACATGTAGGGAAATGGCTGCATGTGTAGACTCAAAGTGCAACCATTCCCATCAACCTATGATGTGCCTTGCACCAATGGGTGATATACTGATATAAAATCACCCAATAAATGCCAAAATCAGACCTACATGATCATGTTCACGTGTCCCTAGGCAAGATCAAACAAGTTGCAGGCGGCAGCTCAGAGGACAACAACACCTGCTGGAATTGCTAAGGCGGCTGCAGCTGTTGGTGCGGCGAGGTGCAACAACAAGGCATGTTGCGGCTGCAACGAGGTGCTGCTTCAGTGGCAGGTGCGGCAACGGCAACCTCTTGAGGATGAAGGATAAAGGAGAAGGTGGCATGTAGGGTAGGATTTCTTGGGTACAAGAGCTCTGGTCTAAGACCGTCGCTGTGATACCATGTTGGAAGAAAATCTTGATTAATTTATTCAAGGGAACCCTAGTGCTCTCTCTAGAGAAGAGATCAAAAGGGTAAATTATATAATGTAGATGAAAGAAAATATACAATACAGAAATGGTATGGTAACATAAGAATATTGTTGGAGTATTTGGTAGTGCGCCTATTGAGTTGTAGATGGGTAAATGGATACCTCCAGGATCCATTTACCCCATCCAGTGGTTAGTCCCACATTGTCCAGTGGTGGGACTTGGAGGCCCTGTAGAGGCTATATAAGTAGCCCCAAACCTCATGTAACAAATGAGAAAAAGCAATGAAGCATATGCTCCTTTGAGGGCTTCTCCCGTGGTTTCATCCCGCTCCTCACGGAGTAGGGTTCAACGTAAAATCCCGATGTTCTTCATATTTCTTTATCTTTTTCCATGTTTGCTTCCGCATCCGATTTTCTAACATGGTATCAGAACGGGTTCGATTCTCGAGGATTTCAAGTTCTATAGTTTTGTTCGTTCGAGATTCGATGTTATTTGTTCATGAGATCTATCCAAGTTTTGGCACGTTAAAGTTTGCTTCCAGATTTCTGTATTCATTCAGATCTTCTCCTGTCGAAGATCCCCGTGGGCACGTATTTCCAGGTTCTGTCTAAGGCCTTGTTCGTTTGGGGTATAAGGAGGAATGGAATAAGGGTAATAAGCCCCCAACACGCTTCCCCGTGGTACGACTATTCCCCATTATTTCATCTTATTTCACTCTTCACTCTTATTCCTATCTTTATCCCACCTTACCTACCTTTATTTCACCTTATTCTCCTTATTCTTATCCTCCAGCCGAACAGAGAATAGACCATTATTCCCCTTATTCCCCATCCTTATTCCTGCTTATTCTCCTACCGAACGGGCCCTAAGGGTTTCTGAAACCCTAAATTTCCACGGTACGGAGACTGCAGAAAAACATCCAGCCCTCCGAGTTTATCTTCAACAGATCAGAGGCGGCGCTTTCCTCTTCTCTCCTGCCCGTCTTCACGACCAGAAGCCAGGGGCTCTTTGGTGGTGGATTGGACAAGGTCGTAGCATCCCACGATAAATCCAACCCATACTGCAGCAAATGCTCCAGTAGCATCTTCTGCGAAGCCCCTCCGTATTCTTAGGTCTCTGCACTCCAACACACAAAAAAGGGGGAAAACCCATCATTTCAGAGGATCCCCTCCAGTCGGCCAGGCGGCGCTCCTCACGATTCTCGAACGTCCAGGCGGCAATGCGCCTCTTCCATCTTCTTTCCTTTGACGGCGTGCACATCTCCTTGTGCGTTCAGCGATTCCAAGCGACCCTTCGAAACCAGGGCCCCAGGCGCAGGCGGCGCGAGACCCCTCCAGGCGACTCCTCGCGTGCCCGCGCCCTCTACCTCGTGTGCCTGCACCCATCCGAGACCTCGCGTACAGCGGCGCGCCCTCCTGGAGCGGCTCCAAAGCCGCCCGCATCTCTCCCAGCGTCCATCGCCGCTCCTCCGAGCCCCTCTTCCCTTGGCGATGCCACACCCCCAGAGCGAGCTCCAGGCGGAGCACGCAGGACCCTTCTCCAGGCCTGCATGATGTTGGCAGCGGCCTTTTCCCGCGATAATCCTGCGCAGAACATCTAAAGGAAAGAAACCCCACGCGGGGGCGGCAGCTTTGAGAGACAGGGTTCCCATCGTGGGAACCCTAGACCCGAAGGTCCTGCTTATAAAAATATATATATAATATTTAAGCCCAACAGTGGGCTGGAAAATGAGGGGCAGTCCATTTAAAAAAAAATGCAAGGGGCTGTGAGTTGGATGCAAGTAGGCCGGTGAAAAGTCAAAAAAATGTTTTTTCAAAAAAAAAAAGGCGCGTATAAGGAAAAAGCCGTACGCCAAGCAGAAAAAATGCAAAAGCCGTAAAAAAAGATGAAACGACTTAAAAAACTAATTTAAAAAAATGTGGACGGCTTTAAAAAAATGGAAAAGCCGCGAGAAATTTTTTGAGAATGTTCGTACCCCCAATTTCTTTGTCTTCTCCCAACTTGGTCGATGGTTGTCCTCCATGTTTTCCGACCAGTATGGGAGAAAGGGGGAGTATATATGTAGAGTCACAGGTCTAGATCCAGATTCCAGATTCAGATATAAGTCTCCAGACCAGCCAGATGATCAGACTCTACAGTTCGGTTTCAGACTCGACGATCATTGTTCCGAGTCTCCAGTTTTAGACACGCACGTGTTTGCGGTCATTTTTAGATGAGCATATATTGCCATCATTTGTTCGAGGTCCCCATCATTCTTGTGGTTGTTTCAGCCAGAGTTTTCATGTGAGCCATAGGAACTCCAGAGTAGAGGACCATTCCCTATGCCATGTTGGCAAGGGTTTTCATGTGGTATCATAGGTACTCCAGAGTAGAGCACCATTCTCAGAGCCAGATGGGAGAGACCCAGTTCTCCGACGAGGAGACTTCAGGCGCAGTTTCAGACTCGATGGTCAGATTCCGAGTCTTCAGTTGACTCACACTCTAGCCCGTTCGTCCTCCTTACCTGCACGGCATGAGAAGCAACGTCCTCGACTGCAGAAATGTGCGCATTAGGTTGATATTGTCCGTAGTGTCCTGTAGCGTTGAGTTGAGTCTCTTTTTGTTTGTCCAATATAAGCATTGCATGCTCCAGTTTGAGGGGGAGTGTTGGAGTATTTGGTAGTGCGCCTATTGAGTTGTAGATGGGTAAATGGATACCTCCGGGATCCATTTACCCCATCCAGTGGTTTAGTCCTACATTGTCCAGTGGTGGGACTTGGAGGCCCTGTGGAGGCTATATAAGGAGCCCCAGGCCTCCTGTAATAGATGAGAAAAAGCAATGAAGCATATGCCCCTTTGAGGGCTTCTCCCGTGGTTTCATCTCGCTCCTCACGGAGTAGGGTTCCACGTAAAATCCCGTTGTTCTTCATATTTCTTTATCTTTTTCCATGTTTGCTTCCGCTTCCGATTTTCTAACAAATATCTATGCATATGTTATGAGCACATTGTTTCTGCTAATGGTACTAGTGATTTTTCCATGCACTAGGCTACATTGAGCACATGTGAGTCCTCTCAAGAGGAGAGTTTACAAGTTGAGGAGGCAAGTGATATTGATGTGCTTATTGCTCTGCAAAAGTGGAGACATGCATGTGCTACTTATCCTCTTGCAAAACATGTCACTTTAGGACGTCTATCAGAGGATTTCAATTTTATGATTTTATGATTTATATGATGATGACAAATAGGAGGTAGAGAAGAAAAGATACACAGACCATCACTAGGCCATATATATCATTTGCAGTAAGCAGAGTGAGCCAGTTCATGGAGCAGCCTAATAGGCACATACGGATGCAGTCTACATGACATTGAGTTATCTGAAGACCTCTCCTAGTACTAAACTTTTATTTAGTAGAGGAACATCCCTTATTGTTTGACGAGCGCTCAAATACCTATGTTAATTAATGTCATTTACATTGCAGTTCTGCACTTAAGTGACTCAATCAGAACCACACAAATATATCTCGATGAAGAGGTACGGTGTTGTTTCTTTAACATGGGCAAGCTCAAGATTTGACATAGGGAAATGATTGTACTTAGTGGTTTAAACCAAGGGTGAATTGGTTGGTTTAACTAATCTAGGGTTTAATTGGTTGAGTTGGTGCTATGAAACTCAGTTTCAATAAAAATTAATCTCAATTTGAAGTCCATATAATGCTTCAGTTTCAATTTAAAGATCAATTCGCATAAGATTTGTTGGAGTATTTGGTTGTGCGCTACTTGAGTTGTAGGTGGGTAAATGGATCACTCCAGGAT
Source organism: Ottelia alismoides (assembly GCA_037367405.1). Taxonomy (NCBI): domain Eukaryota; kingdom Viridiplantae; phylum Streptophyta; class Magnoliopsida; order Alismatales; family Hydrocharitaceae; genus Ottelia; species Ottelia alismoides. The sequence continues at coordinate 272,259 of JAZKJV010005879.1, read as the reverse complement.
CCATTTACCACACCCATGTGTTTAGTCCTATATTTACCAGTGATGGGACTTGGAGGCTCTGTGGAGGCTATATAAAGAGCCCCAGACCTTCTGTATCAATTGAGAAAATGCAATGAACGATCAACCCTTTGAGGTGTTCTCCCGTGGTTTCATACCACGCCTTAGGGAGTAGGGTTCTACCTAAATCCCGTCTTGTTCATATATCTTTATCATTATTTCTGATACGCTTCTGCATTCCTATTTTCTAACAAGGTATCAAAGCGGGTTTGATACTCGAGGTTTTCATGTTCTTTAATTCTTCGAGATTCGATTTATAGAGAAAAGATTCAGTTCGGGAGTATTATTTTTTATGGAATTCACGGTTCATGTTTAGGGTTCCTCTGTTGAAACCCTAATTCAAGGAGGGAGCGCCTTCTCCGACGCCTCTTCTCTGATCCCATCGCGGCAAAGACCCCAGTAAAGATGGTCCCAGACGGCAAAGGCCTCAACTCGAGGAGGTGACGCCTCTCCTCTCCAATCTGTAAGGCTACTCCACAGGCGGAGCCCTCGCGGTTCCTCCTCCATCGGATCCAGGTGCTCTTCCTTCAATCATCCAGGCAAAGCTCCTCCACGAAGCTGTACCTCAAGATCCATGCCTCCATCCCTCCTTCGAGAAGCGACGAGACCCTATCTTCTAGCGCACAGGCAACAACTCCAGGGTTATTGTCGAAACCATAATACAGGGACACATCGCGCCATAACTCCAGTTCGAGGGGCGGCAACAGTCGTTGCTCTAGGCGGCGGCGCGAAAGACCTCTTCCCCGATCATCCCTTTGACGACGGGCACCACACCCTCCTAGCGGCATAGGCGGCAGCGAGAGTCCTTACGGGTTGAGTCCAGGTCGTCGCACTCTAGGCGGAGAACCCCAGGCAGCCCACAGTTGGCGGCGGATCCCCCATCTCCTTCTCCATCGCGCATGCGGCGCTTCTCCCCGATCTCTCGCGTCGATGCCCGAGAACTCACTCAGGCGGAGCTTCCGCTCCCTGGCGGCGCACGTGTAATGGGTTTCCATCGCATGAGGGTTCCATCGCGGGGAACCCTGTAATAAAAGTAAGTACAAGGGGTAGTTGTTTTGGGCCCTGTTAAAAAACGAGAAAAAGGGAGAAAAGTCCAGCGAGAAAAAAAGGAAATACTGGGCCGATTTTTGCAAAAAAGGGGGAGGTGATGGACCCTTTGGACTGTATTAAAAAATGTTTCAAAAAAAGGGGGCGATAAAAAAATGTGATCGGCTTATTGTTTGGTTTTTTTCTCCCTATCTATCTTGTCTTCTCCCAACTTGGTCGCTGTCTTCATTCCGACCAGTATGGGAGAAAGGGGGAGTATATATAGAATCACAGGTCTATTCGGATTCTCCAGATACAGACATTCCAGACCAGCTAGTTGTTCAGACTCTACAAGTTATCATATTACCCATGCCCAGTTCTAGACTCGACGTCCAGTTTCCGAGTCCACAGTTTGATGCATAAGTTCAGATTCTACATTCAGGTTCCGAGTCTGCAGTCCAAGATGTACGAGTGTGCGATCTTCAGTTTCGTGGTCCCCATCACTCTTGTTGTTTCGGCCAGAGATTTCATGTGAGCCATAGGGACTCCATAGTAGAGGACCATTCCCTATGCCATGTGGGCAAGGGTTTTCATGTGGTATCATAGGGACTCCAAAGTAGAGCACCATTCTCTGTGCCAGATGGGAGAGACCCAGTTCTCCGACGAGGAGACTTCTTCAGAATCCATTCTTCAGCGACTGTGGACTCCTACAAATACTGCACTCCACGACTTTCAGTTCGGCCCTTTTCAGAGATGGAGCAGTTGTCCACATTGTTGTGGCAGGCTAGAGTTCTCCAGATGGAGACTCATTTTCAGTTGCAGTGACTCTGATAGGCATGTACAGAGCACATGCTCTTTGACGAGGAGATTCAGTCGACTCACACTCCAAGCTGTTCGTCCTCCTCACTTGTAAGGCATGAGAAGCAACATCCTCGACAGCAGCCGACAGTTGTGCGCGTTGAGTTGATATTGTCTGCAGTGACATGTATCGTGAGTTGAGTTTTTTTCTGTTTGTCCAAGCTGAGCATTGCATGCTCCAACTTGAGGGGAAGTGTTGGAGTATTTGGTTCTGCACTACTTGAGCTGTAGGTGGGTAAATGGATAATTAAATGTGATTTAATTGTCATGAGTAATATGAATTTGATTCATATTATAAAGAGAGTTATCTAAGATAATTAAATGTGATTTAATTATCAAAGATGTAAATAATGTGAATGTGATTCATATTATTTGGGCACATGAGAATAGAGATCCAAGATGATTAAATGTGATTTAATTATCATGGATATTGAATAATGTGGATAGCACTATGCATATTAATCATATATATTATAAATGTGATTTATAACACATAAGAGAGAGCTATTTGTAATTTACATTTATTAATTAAATGTGATGTGAATTGGATTCACATTGGACATTAAATTGAAAATGTAAGTTACATTTTATTTTAGGTTGTGAATGTGATTCACAATTTTCCAATGGTAAGATTCCAATATTCACAAAATAATTATGAATTATTTTTGTTTAATAATTTACAACAAGTGTTGTTGTAAATCTTGGAGATTTCCATGGAATAATGTAATCTCATGAGATCTCATAAGATTACATGAGATTTACCAAATCCCATATTATGGAAGGAGGCAATCTTTATTCCATAAATCTCCATGCTTGATTGATTTAATTTGGTGATTGAATTATATTGATTTATCAATATATAATTAATATAAATTAAATTAATTGTTGTTGGTTTTAACCAACACAAATCTTAGCCATTTAAAGAAACGCAAATCAATGAGAGCCATTGGATTTGTGTTGCCCATGGATTGAGATCCATGGATCCCAAAATATTATAAATAGAAGGGCATCCCTTTGCTCTTCTCTACACACAAGAGAACATAAGTCTCTCTCTCTCTCTCTCTCTCTCTCTTTCTCTCTATACGTCAGCCCTCTCTCATGGTCGTCCATCATGGATGCCCTAAAGAGAGTCTCCATCGCCGCAGCGTCGTCGTTATGTTGCGCGATCGTTTGCTCGTGGATCTCCGTCTCCTTCGGTGCGCCTCGCTCGTGAAGAAGACGTCTGATCTCGTGTGTCGAGATCAAGAGATCCACCGCTTGGATCATCAACATAAATTGCGAGAAGCACGTGTTTCATCAACACGCTTGCAAGCGTCTCCTCCGTCGGATCGGACTTGAGACAGGAGGTCTCTTCGTTTAGAGATTCAATCGCAACCATGCTTCAAGAGGTAATCCTATTACTTGTTTGTGGTTTAGACGAAACGATTCGAGAAGTGTTCTTGGATCATGTGGTTTCGTCACATGACATTTTTTTTAATTTCTGTTGCATAGAACAACTAGTCCGACTAGTCGTTCCTCGTCGTATTCGATATGACGCTCATGCTTCCGTGATGCGCTTGAGCATTATTCCATATCCTTCAAGTAGAACTACAGGTTGGGCATACAACATGTAGGTTTGTCGGAAGGAATCCGTATTGGTGTTGCCCTACCTAGGTGGCCTGTTATGATAAGTGCGCACGAAATGAATGATATGCAACGTGTGGTACCGGGTGCCAATTTATTCAGATTGAACGACGGAAGATATGGTCGTGCCATGTGGAGGCACGGGTGGTTCAATAGCGGTTGGGTTACGATAATATGTATTTAAAGCTGCTAGGTTATGTGATTAAAGGTTAGTTTGAGGTTTTAAGCAACTGTATCCTCGAGGACGGTGTGCTCCTTTGTTTGTTAGGCTGAGGGTTTGAAACCCTGGATAATAAAAGAAAAGGAAATTATCAAGGTAGTATTGGAGGATTAGTTGAGGCGACGTGCGGTGGTATAAGCTTACTAGATCAATATAATCTCTAATCCCGGAGTGTCCACAGCTTCTGTGCCCATTAATGATGGGGTTCCCCTGGACTAATCCTTGTCATGGAATAGAAAGGAACATGACTTAAAATAATGAGAATGAATGAAACTTTTTGTGATGACAATTTTTGAGAAACCGCACATTTGTTTGCTTTTCTCTTCTTCATTGCTTAGCATTCGCTAATTGTTATCATATGATTTATGGAAACCCAACATGTGTCGGTGAGACATCACAAGGACTTTAATAATCCAACCAGCCACAGTAGCTTTACTCTGTAAGAATTAGTAATCGTTTTGTGTATTCCCTTTACAACTAATGTACATGTAAATGGTTATAGTGGGACCATTTATCATGTAAACTTTATTTTTTGAATGGAAATATGTTTAAATACTTCCTTATGAGTATTTTTAATTGCAGTCTGTTTCTGAATGTTAGTTGTGATTGCTGAATAAATTATTGTTGAGTAATCAGATCCGGTTATGGGAGTATCCGACGGCCCGGAATTATGGTCGTGACAGTTTGGTATCAGAGCCTGGTTAGTCCAGTAATTTACTCAGTTATTTATAAATATTAGCGATATTCAGAAACTAAAGTTGTCTGAAGATCTTTTGATCTTAATAAGTGACTACATCACTATTCACAAGTCACTGTCCCTTATGTGCATCATGCTAAGATGTGTAGGATGTAACCTTTGACCTTGATTGATCCCAATAGCAGATCAAGATGTGTCTAAGCAATTAGCATATATGATGGTGATGCCCTACGAGATGGGGCAAAGGTAGCATGCATTAGAACAGAGACTCAACGCCACAATGAGAGATCAAAGGAATTCTGACCCGTAAATGCTAGAGCTAAGGGTTATGTTAATTCTTCTTAGGAAGAATCTAGTTACGTAACTCCATGGAGTAGACCCCTACTCCTATCGGAGAAGCCATGTAGGAGACCCTCCTTAGGCAAAAAAAATTTGCTTGAATCCTACCATAAATATAAGATTTCGATGGAAGTACAATACCATTATCTGATTAAAGGATAAGGAGGTAAAATATTTATAATCCAAGAGATCTTAGATGACTACGCCATATAGATTGTAAGACATCAATTACCAGCTTCTCTACTACTTATTGAAATATGAATAATTTTGATCTCATCTTGAGGATGGAGTGGCAAGAAAGGCATCATGCATGCCTTGACTGTTTTCAGAAGACAGTAACTTTTCACCTTCCTAACTCGATAGAGTTCTAGTTCATTGGAAAGACATCCAATGATAATGTCAAATACACTCGACTATGAAGGCACAACAGTTGCTAGAGCAAGGGTGCCGAGGCTATTTAGCTTATGTATCCACTACATCAGGGTCAGATAGAATGATAGAAGATGTACCTATAGTATGCGAGTTTCCGAATATATTTCTAGAATAACTACCTGTCTTACCACTTGAGAGAGAGATTGAATTTTAAATCTCTCTTACACATGATACTCAGCCTATCTCTATCCCTCCATATATGATGGCACCAGCTGGGTTATGAGAGTTAAAAGTACAGTTACAAGAACTGTTAAATAAAGGATTCATTCATCCTTGTACTTCACCATAGGGTGCATCTGTCTTGTTTGTGAGGAAAAAGGATGGATCAATGCGGTTGTTCATTGACTATAGAACCTTAAATAAGAAAATAGTAAAGAACAAGTATCCTCTGCCAAGAATAGATGATATCTTTGATTAGTTACAAGGTTCAACTGTGTATTCCAAGATTGACTTAAGATCTGGATACCATCAGTTGAAGATTAAAGATACAGATATCCCTAAGACAGCCTTTCGAACTAGATATGGACATTATGATTTTTTAGTTATGCCTTTTGGAGTAACAAATACCCCAACAGCTTTCATAGATCTCATGAATGGAGTATTTAGCGAGCTCTTAGATCACCTTGTAGTAGTTTTTATTGATGACATGCTTATTTACTCCAAGGATAAGTACCAGCATGAACACCATCTCCAGCAAGCACTTGAAATATTAAGGAAGAACAAACTGTATGCTAAATATAGCAAATGTGACTTATGGTTGTCTGAAGTATCCTTCTTAGGCCATGTTATTTCTGGGGAAGGTATATCAGTTGATCCTACAAAGGTTAGTGCGATGATGAGTTGGGAACGCCTGAAGACTATTACAGAAATACGATCTTTTCTGTGTTTAGCTAAGTATTTTAGAAGATTTGTGAAGGACTTTTCATGACTAGTGCCAATGACTAGGCTGACTCAGAAGGAAGTTCCATTCATATGGTCGGACACATGCGAAGCTAGTTTTCAGACACTAAAAGGAAGTCTAACATTTGCACCTATCTTTACTCTACCCTCTGGGAGTGAAGGGTTTACCGTGTACACTAACACATCTAAAGAAGGACTTGGAGCAGTTCTTATGCTATATGGTAAGGTAGTTGCTTATGATCACGACAACTCAGAACACATGAGAGGAACTATCCGACACATGACCTGGAATTAGTTGTTGTAGTTTTCACTTTAAAGATACGGAGACACTACCTATATGGTATTACTTTTGAAATCTTCACTAATAATCAAATCTTGAAATATATGTTTGATCAGAAGGAGCTCAATATGAGTCAGAGACGGTGGCTAGAGCTGTTGAAGGACTATGATTGCACCATCTCCTACTACCCTGGTAAGAGGAACGTTGTAGCAGATGCCCTTAGTAGAAGAACTTATTCACATGGGTTGGTGAGTGCTATCCACTTCTGGGGTGTACTACTATCAATGTTAAGAGAATGGAAACTATTTCATAGTAGTGCCGATACTATAACTATTCCTCACCGATACAAACCAGAGATCTAGGATAGAATAAAGAAAGGATAGGAGGATGATCCAGTCCTTAAAGACTTGAGACAACAACTTGAGGAGAATGAGATAGAGGTATTCCTGATACAAGATGGGTTACTATATAACTATCACAGAGTTTGTATACTAAACACACCTGAATTGAGGAAAGACATCTTACATGAAGTGCATTGCTCTAGATTATCTATTCATCTGGGAATTACAAAGATGTATAAGGATTTTCATTCATACTTTTGTTGGCCGGGAATGAAGAAAGATGTTACTGAGTTTGTGAATTCATGTTTCATTTGCCGATAGGTAAAAGCTTCACACCAAAAGTCAGCAGGATTGTTACAACCCCTCCCTATACCTGAGTGGAAATGGGAAAGTATTTTCATGGACTTCTTTACTCTCTTACCTCCGACGACTGGTGGTAAAGATAGTATATGGGTTATAATAGATCGCTTGATCAAGGTAGCACGCTTTATTCCAATAAGCCTATCCTCTACTCCAGACCAGCTTGCTGAGTTATATATTACACATGTGATCCGTCTCCATGATATCCCAAAAGAGGTAGTTTCCAATGGAGATTCACGATTCACCTTACACTATTGGGAGAACTTTATGAAAGCCTTAGGCACATAGTTATGCTTGAGCACATCATATCATCCACAAACAGATGGTCAATCAAAATGTACGATTCAGACACTAGAGGATATGCTGCGAGCATGTGCCTTAGAATGAAAAGGATCATGGGTGAAACATTTACCTCTTGCAGAATTCACCTACAACAATAGTTATCACACAAGTATTGCTATGACACCATTTGAAGCACTTTATGGACGAAGGTGTACTACTCCTTTGTGTTGGCAAGAGGTCGGGATAAAGAACCTTTACGATTCAGATAAACTCCAGGAGACATGGGAAGCTGTAGAGCTTGCTCGAAAAAGACTAATAACTGTTCAAAGTCGTCAGAAAAACTATAGTGATACCAGGCAAAGAGACTTTGAGTTTGAGGTAGGTGACTTTGTATAACTAAAAGTGTCTTCTATGAATGGAGTTCAGAGGTTTAGCTTGCGTGGAAAGTTGGCACCCAGGTTCGTGGGTCCCTTTGAAATTATTCAACGGATTGGGAAAGTCGCATATAGACTTGCACTTCCTCCACATCTTTCGACAATACATGATGTTTTTCATGTATCAAATCTGAGAAAATATATTAAGGATCCTGAGCATAAGATAAGCTATGATGATCTGTATGTTGAGCCAAACTTGACATACCTAGAAATACCTGTGCAAATACTAGACAGGGATATCAAAAAGTTGAGAAATAAAGAGGTACCTCTAGTTAAAGTGTTCTGACGCAACCAATAGTTTGAAGAAGCCACATAGGAACCTGGGGTAAAATGAGAGAAAAATACCCTTACTTGTTTGAATGATAACACTATGTATTATGTATATCTTTATTATAAATGAAATGACGTTCATTCTCTTTAAAGTTGTTATAGTTTCAATCCTCATTAAGGTTGTTATGCATGCATTTCTAGTCTCGAGGACGAGACTTCCTTTAAGGTTGTTATAATTGTAAAACCTTGAACTTGGCCGTCTCTCGGATCCTATATCACAAGATCAGGCTCGTTAAGGGGAAACCAACGGAATTTGTTTCGTGTGGATTGGACTTTGTTTCGATTTGTTATGATTTTCTGAAGAAAGAGAAGTAAGAAGGTTTAAGACGTCATTAACCCGTAATGATCGTCATTAAGACTAATTAAACATGATTAAAGAAACTAATGATATATTGAGGACCGTTAATGACCATTAGCAAACACTAATCAGTTGTTAGCAAAAGTTAAGCGTGAGCTGCGAAAGATAAATCACGATTAGTTAAAGTTAATCACGATTAACGTTAATTAAGCGTCACTAATGAATCTAGAATACTCTGAAAAGTTCTAACTTAAGCCATAAGTTTTGGATAAGACTTAGCCAGAATCATGGGTCAAAATCATGGACCGCTAACCACGGTTAATATCTAAACAATGGTTTACTAACCATGGTTAGTGGTTTTCTGGAGTCTATAAATACCCCCTACCCATTCATTCTCTATGATTTCTACTACCACCACTACCCCAAGGGCTAGGGTCGAGAGGTCGGGAGGAGGAGAGGTAGGCGGAGAAGGAACACTAGCGAAGCGCTTCCGAGAGAACGAGGAGGAAGGTACGATCCTCTCTTAGTTTGCTTCATAAGCTAGGTTTTCTATTCATATTCTTTTTCCAGCTTTGTTTTCGATTCATCTTTCTTTCCGATTCATTTTCGGTTGTAGTTCGAGGAGAAATTTGTGTAACACCTTACTTAGGTGCGGGCGGCTATCCATGTCAGTGAACCCTTTGATTCGTCACACTTTCATTAACCGAAGATACATGGTGTCTACCGATTCTCCATCGCTTATGGTTCTACTCTTTTGATTCCGCTTTCATAGTTGTTTTGATGGAGAAATCTGTGTAATACCCTACTTAGGTACACGCAGTTCTGCACGTCAATGAACCCTGTGATTCGTCACACCTTCAATCATCTAAGATGCATGGTTATTATCGATTCTCCATCTCTTGCAGTTTGATTATACTCTTTCAGATTCGTTGTTGTTTCCCTCTCGATAATTTTATAAAGGAAGCTCTTTCCGTTTTTCTTTTAAAATATGTCATTATATATGGGGAAATTCTGCCGAAATTTTTATAAAAATATATCTTGATATAAGGGGAAACTCTACCAAAATTTTCATATAAATATGTCCTCATATAAGGGGAAACTCTGCCGAAATTTTCGTAGAAATATGTCTCAATATAAGGGGAAACTCTATCAGATTTTTTCCTAGAAATATCACCCTATGCAAGGGGAAGCTCTGCTGAAATTTCAAGAGAAAATATGTTCTTCATGTTCTTCGTGTGTTCTTCGCGTTTTTTATGTTCTTGGTTCGTTATTCACGTTCTTGGCATGTTCTTAGCGTTTTTGATACGAAAATAAAATTTGATCGTTTCAGGAGCTATAAATCAACTTTTTTGAAAAAGAATCACGATAAAACACTGCATACTCGAGAGAGAGCTCAATTAGGTAACAAAATCCTTCTTTTTGTTGTTGGATTTTTATATGAGATCGTTGAGATTTCTGATTTTATGCTCATTGTTACGAAGAACCCAATTTGGCTATTTTTTTTAGAAAATATGAATAGTTGCTTTGTGATTTCAACTAAAATAAGGTCTAAGTATTGCATTGATGCAGTGGCTTAAAAAGTTAGGGTTTAGAAGTTAAAATGAGCATAAATATGAGTATATAAATATATGAATTAATATATATGTAAGTCTATACTCAGTATTGACGAATATGCAAATTGAAGACTTAACGGAGTAATTATATAATGGGAATTGATGTGTGTTGGATTGGATCCTGAAAAGGATCGTGTCTTACGTTAAGAATGACTGGGAGTAGAACTACAGGTCGGACATGCAACCTGCAGGTTTGTCAGAAGGAACCCGCATTGACATTGTCCTACCTAGGTGGTACACGGTTGCCCTGTTATGATAAGTGCGTACGAAATGAATGATATGCAACTTGTGGAACCGAGTGCTAACATATTGGGTTGAACGGCGGAATATGTGGTCGTGCCCTGTGGAGATACGAGTGGTTAAATAGTGGCTGGATCACGATAACATGTATTTAAAGCTGTTAGGTTATGTAATTAAAGGTTAGCTTGAGGTTTTAAGCAACCGGGTCCTCGAGGACGGTGTGCTCCTTTGTTTGTTAGGTTGAAGGTTTGAAACTCTGGATAATAAAAGAAAAGGAAAATATCAAGGCAGTATTGGAGGATTGATTGAGACGATGTGCGGCAGCATAAGCTCACTAGATCAATACGATCTCCAATCTCGGAGCGTCCACAGCTTCGGAGTCCATTAACGGTGGGGTTCCCCTGGACTAATCCCTGACGTGGAATAGAAAGGAATAGGACTTAAAACTAATGAGAATGAATGAAACTTTTTGTGATAACAAGTTTTGAGAAATTACACATTTGTTTGATTTTCTCTTCTTCGTTAGTTAGCATTCACTAATTGTTATTCTATGATTTACGGGAAATCAAACAGGTGTCGGAGAGCCATCATAAGGACTTTAATAATCCAGCTAGCTACAGTAGCTTTACTCTGTAAGAGTTAGTAATCTTTTTGTGTACTCCCTTTACAGCTGATGTACATGTAAATGGTTATAGAGGGACCATGTATCATGTAAACTTAATTTTGTGAATAGAAAATTATTGAAATACTTCATTCTGGGTATTTTTAATTGCAGTCTGTTTTTGAATGTTACTTGTGATTGTTGAATAAATTATTGCTGAGTAACCAGATCTGGTTTTGAGAGTATCCGACGACTCAGAATTAGGGTCGTGACACTTATGTTCTGCCTTGACCATCTGATAGGTCATGCATTTGTTAACATGACATGCTCCATCTCGCTCCATTCCGTCCTAACAGAATGTAGGCCTAAATTACGATATGTCTTTGTACTTCCACGATGAATATGCAGTTGTGAACTATGTGCCTCATCAAGAATCTCTATGCACCAGCTCATCGTTGGACATAACGACCCGGCCAACCTTTCACAAAATGGACTCTGTCATCACAAAATCATCAAACTCGTCATTGATGGCACACATGTATCTATCTCGAATACAAGGATCGGTCCTCTGTCCTACTATGAAATCCCAAAGACCGCTGAATTGTGGAGGCACGACAATAGATATAGACGCACTCTTATGAGGATGGCTATTAGTCAAAGCTGTGAGCATATCTCACATGTAAAGCTAGTTTGTCGTATGTGCATGTGCTTTCCTGCTAAGCGCATATTCCACCACATTTCCCTTACCAGAATGGTAAGAGGTCGTACAGTCAAATCCTTCAGTAATTCAAACCACCGATGTTGTCTCATGTTCAACTCCTTTTGACCAAAGATGTACTTCAAACTCTTGCGATTTGTGAAAATCTAAACATTCACCTCATAGAGATAGTGGCGGCTTCAAAGCGAAGACAATTGTTACCAACTCCAAGTCACAGATGGAGTAGTTTTGCTCATGCGTCCTCAACTGATGTGATGCATAAACAATTATGTGACTTGGTTGCATCAGAACCACTCCTAAATCCTCACTTGAAGCATCTGCATATACTGCATGATCCTGAATTTCTGAAGGAAGTGAAAGAATAGGCATACTCATCAATCTTTTCTTCAATGTCCTAAAGGCATGCTCGCATGAATCATACCAAATGAAAGGAACTCCAATCTGTGTCAATAATTTCAAGGAAAAAAAACAACTCATGAAAACCCGTTGACGAAGCATATGTAATAGCCCGCTAGTCTAAGGAAGCTATAAATCTGAATGATTGTCTTGGGCTGCTCTCAAGACATGGCTGGCTTAATCTTCACAGGATCAACTGCGATACTTGCTCCAAAAATGACATGCCCAAGAAATGAGACCCGGGATAAAAGAACCCACACTTACATAGTTTGGCATATAACTTATGTTCTTGAAGTATGTCAAGGACTATCTTTAGATCATTTGCACAATTCCATTTATTTCAAGAATATATCAGAACATCATTGATGAACACAATTGCAAACTTATCCATATCTAGTCTTGAATGTTGTCTTCCGAATATCCGACTCTCGAATCCTCAACTGATGGTAGCCAAATCAGAGATCGATCTTTGAAAACACCGAAGATCCATGTAGCTGATCGAACGAATCATCGATGTGTGGCATAGGATATTGGTTCTTCACTGTTTTTCTTGTTCAGTTGTCTATAACCAATGCATAATTTCAACGATTCATCCTTCTTTCTGACAAAGTGAACTGAAGCACCTCAAGGTGAAGTGTTCGGCCTTACGAAAGCTACATCAAGTAACTCCTGCAATTGCACCTTCTACTCTCTCAACTCAACTGATGCTATACTATAATGAGCCATCGAGATCAGACCTACCATGTTCCATCCTGAGATGGATGGTATGTGAAATCTGACAACTCCTCAAATCCCATATCATTGTCTGTCTGTCGGCCTGTAATCTCAGTCTGGTATGCCAAAATCTGATCCTGCTGGCCTCTTATAGCAGTCTGCTGCTACTGAAGATCAGTGAGAGAGGTCATGATGCACTCCAAACGGTAAGTCATATATGAGCAACCCTAGACATCATGGCTCTGCATAAGAACCATTTTTAGTAACAAAAATTATTGTTCGCGGATATTATCATATATGCTTATTCTCTTCTTGGGATATAATATGAAAATTAATGGAAGTTGGTGACAATTGTGGTTATTGAATTTGAATGTCATATTTCCCTCTCAGATTCAGCAAGTCGGAAGACTGTCGTTATCCAAGAACTTAATGCGATCAGAATTATAATACTGGGAATGCGTGTAGCTGTAACATCCGGAATCCGCCAAACCCGAACTCGACTCGATTTGGGTCCAATTAACCCAATTAAGTTATCTAACAATATTAGATAACCTAAAACGATCAATTGATCGAGAATCAAAAGTCGTTCGGGTGAAATCGACCAAAAATCGGTCGCTTCGTAATTCGTGCCGCGAAAAGCCACGACGCAAATTCGGAAACCGCGAAATGAATTGAGATCGTCATTAGATCCGATTCGACGAAAGAAAACCAACGGAATCGACCGTTCGTCAATCGGAGATCGTTTGATATTTTTAGTTCACAAAATTTAACCCCAAACCGAAACCGTATCTCGGAAATTTCGGGCATCCAAACCCGATCAAAAATATATCAATATTGTACTCATTTTGATCGTCGTTTAAAGACGATCAAATCAAGATATTACACATTGAAATCGGAGGCTCGAGGCGCGTGTGCGGATGAATTTAGTTTTATCAAACAAAAGAAAAAATATATATATATATAATAACAGACAACAGTCTGTTCGGTGGTAGCAAGTTGTTTCTAAAAATATATATTAATATGTGATGACATCAACCAGTTGACATCAGCATGCTGATGTCATGGCTAATGCCATCCAAAAAGGAAAACAAGTGGCTCGGAAGAAGCCCCAACGTGTAGGGCCCTTCTCTCCCTTTCTCCCTATAAATATCAGCCACTCCAGCCGTAGCTTTTCCTTTTTCTCTCTATCTCTTCCCTGTTCTTCCACATTTCCTTCCTCCTAAATTCCCAGTCGACTGAACCATAGTGTCCCTCCAAATTTCGGCTGGAAATCTTTGATTGCAACTCAAGTTTCTTTTGTTAAAGTTGCTCCTTATGGCTACCAATAGCAGCTGCTACTGCTGCTAGAATATCCAGCAGTTTCGGTTGAAGTTCTCTGCTACATTTGTCTGAAGAAGCTGATTAGAATCCATGGTTGCTGTTGATATGAGGCCAAAGGAGATGTTGCTCTCTACAACTTCATAATTCTGCATGCAAAGTTTTTAATCTCGAAATCAGAGAGATTAATAGGTACAATCCCCAGCCATCATTTGCTGCCATGCATGAATAATTTAAACCCTTTTGAATTCTTATTAATGGTTTTCTTGAATATGATATGATGAGAGTTTAAGGGACTGGAAATTCTGAATAAATATTAGCATTCGTACATGTCTAAGTGATGCATTCTCCATGAGATCTTATAAAATGTAGAAGTTTGTAATAAATCTGCAAATCGGTAGGATAGTAATTTAAATGTTTTGTTGATATTAAGGAATCTGGGATCAGAAAGATTTGAGGTTTATTAAAATCATACCGTAATACTGGGTGTCTAGTTGGTAATGAGCATCAAATTATGTCAAAAAAAAATGAATTAAGGGGAATTATTGCCGTTATGGATTCTCCATGCTATAAAAAAAAAGAGAACATAGTAACCTACTACAATTGCTGCGAAGTGTTAATTGCTTAAATTGGAAGTTGAAACATTTGTAAACCTTTTTCCTGATAAAATGCCCGAGGCCCTAACTTGTGCAGAGGAATTTAAAATATAGATCTAATAGATGTTAGTTATAACATTTTTAAATTAAGAATTAAACTTTAGTTTTATTTTATATAATAATAGTATTCAGGAGTAAACTTTGTGGGTAAAAATCTGGATATGACTGATAGCGAGATCTTAATATCATGAGTAATTAAGATACTGGAAATTTTTAATAAAGATACTATTCTCTGCTAAAAAAATATAAAATAAAAAATAAATCTCATGATCTGTACTTATAAAATTTAATTTCATATCAGCTTTCAGATCCAGATTCAAGGTTCGAATTCTAATCTCATGACCAATTTGATGAAAATTCAAATAAAACGTCACCCAAACTTAGTCCCAACATAAATTATGTGTAAATGGTACCTACGTATAACATCCCTAGTTGGATTAGGGAAATATTAATAGAAGATAACATGGTACTATAGAAATTTCTATATGAGAATAGACGGTTCCCTACTTGTGTGTGTATATAAATTGTTGAGAAATTCTCCCCTTTTTCCTTTAGGATACAATATATATGCGACACATGACATGATATGTAATATTCGTATGTGCAATGGGTTTATTTTGAAGATGAGAAAGAAGCTTTAAAATCTGCTTTAATGGAGTCTTCTCAACCCGTCAAGTCTTGATACTTCTGATCAGCTGGCACGCATACTGAGCGCACTTACCGATCTTCAGCAGCAGCAGGCTGCTATGAGAGGCCAGCAGGAGCAGATATTGGCCCAGCAGACTGAGATGGCTGACAGGCAGACGGATATTGAGATGCGGTTTGAGGATCTATCAGATTTCACGTACCGTCCATCACAGGATGGAACACGGCAGGACCAGCACCAGTCTGTTGAGGTAGAGCAGCCTCATCCTGACGATCCACTAGAGGACATTCCAGAGCATAGAGCTGAGGAGGATGCAGACTTAGACAGGGAGCAGGACCTTGTTGACTTTGCTGGCGAGGATGCACACGAGTATTCAGCCATTCACAGGTACCAGACGGTATGGGGTTTTTGTTACAGTTTTTAGTTCAATTAATATTGTAAAATTCTTCTTCTCTTCAATCAAATTTTTGGGATGTTGTATATACTGTCAGACATTGTACATGTTGTAAAATTATATGAAAATTAATGAAATGAATTTATGGTGCCATTGTCTCTTTTAGCTTGTGGTTATGATTATGAATATGAATGTCAATTGTTGCAAAAAGAATCCCCATAAATGTATGTTTTTAATGCGATGTCATAAATGGAATACTGCGAATTGTGTCATAAACGGGTACCCGGATCCTGAGGGGTTCACAGGTTGGTATCAGAGCAGTGGTACCCCGATACACACATTCGCAGTATTTAAATTCCGATCGCATTAAGTTTTCGAATAGCGACAGTCTTCCGACTTGTCGTGAGTCCGAGAAGGGAAATATGACATTCATATTCAATTACCACAGATGTCACCAATTTCATTAATTTTCATATTATATCCCAAGAAGAGAAAAAGCATATACTACAAGTATCTCCAAATGGTAATTTTATGACCAATTATGGTTCTCGTGCAGAGCCATAACATCCCGACCAGGCCAGGAGACAATTGACCAGCTAGCACACATAGTGACTGCTCTTATCGAGCTTTCCACTTTTTATTTGATTCTAGAGCGACATACATTTTCCTTACTTCGAGGCTACTAGTTTCTTTAGGTGGAGTCGCATAGACTCTCTCTCTCTCTTCTCCATATCACATCCGAGGATCAGATGGCCAGTTGTTATCATTTCCCTGATAGTCAGGCACTTGCCCGTACTGATTGGCGGTCACGAGATGATCGCAGATTGTCTACTTCTGCAGCTTGATGAGTTCAACTTGATTTTGGGCATGGATTGGTTATCCGCTCATCATGCACTTGTTGATTACTTTAAGAAGACGGTTGTCTTCAGGATTCCCAACCTACCCGAGTTCACTTTTGAGGGTACTACACATGACTCCACCATGGAGTACATTTCAGTGTTGCGAGCGCAGCGGCTTGTTGACCAGGGTTGCGATTCATATCTTGCATTTGTACGGGAGGTATCTGATCAGAAGCCAATGACATAGGACATCCGAGTAGTATCAGAATACCCTGACGTGTTTTCTGATGAGCTACCAGGATTACCTCCTGAGAGAGATCGAGTTCGAGATCACATTGATGCCTGATACACAGCCGATCTCTATGGCACCATATCGGATGGCACCAGCTGAGTTGAGGGAGCTGAAGGTGCAGTTACAGGAGTTACTTGATTTAGGATTCGTGAGGCCGAGCACTTCACCTTGGGGTGCTCCGGTTCTATTTGTCAAGAAGAAGGATGGATCCAAGAGGTTATGTATTGACTACAGACAGCTGAACAAGAGAACGGTGAAGAACCGTTATCCTTTGCCACGCATTGATGATTTATTCGATCAGCTTCAGGGATCTTCGGTTTTCTCGAAGATCGATCTTCGCTCAGGCTACCATCAGCCGAGGATTCGCGAGTCGGACATTCCAAAGACAGCCTTCAGGACTCGCTATGGACACTACGAGTTTGTGGTGATGCCGTTTGGGCTCACCAATGCACCTGCGGCTTTCATGGATATGATGAACCGTATTTTTCGTCCATACTTGGACAAGTTTGTAGTGGTGTTCATCGATGATGTGCTCATCTATTCACGGAATGAATGGGATCATGCGAATGATCTACGGATTGTCTTAGATACATTACGGGAGCACAAGCTATATGCCAAGTTGAGCAAGTGTGAGTTCTGGTTATCCCAGGTCTCATTTTTGGGGCACATCATTTCTGGAGCAGGCATTGCAGTTGATCCTGCGAAGATAGATGCAGTTATGTCTTGGGAGCAGCCCAAGACAGTTACTCAGATTAGGAGCTTCCTCGGATTAGCAGGCTATTACAGACGCTTTGTCAGCGGATTTTCACGCATTGTTCGCCCTCTGACACGACCGACGCAGAAGGGAATTCCATTTATTTGGGACGATTCATGTGAGCAGGCCTTCCAGACACTGAAGGAGAGATTGACTACATCACCTATTCTTGCTCTTCCTTCAGGCACTCAGGACTATGCAGTTTATACAGATGCATCTGGGGAAGGTCTGGGAGCAGTGTTGATGCAGAGAGGACAGGTGATTGCTTATGCATCACGGCAGTTGAGACCGCACGAGCGGAACTACCCCACACATGACTTGGAGTTGGCGGCAGTTGTCTTCGCCTTGAAGATCTGGCGCCACTATCTATATGGGGTGAACTTCAAGATTTTCACGGATCACAAGAGCCTAAAGTACATCTTTGATCAGAAGGAGTTGAACATGAGACAGCGCAGATGGCTTGAGCTGCTGAAGGATTATGATTGCACAATCTCTTACCATCCCGGTAAGGGAAACGTGGTGGCTGATGCACTTAGCCGGAGAGCGCATGCTGATGGTACGACGAACTGGCTATACACGTGGGATACGCTTGCTGCTTTGACCGATTGGCATCCTCAGGAGAGCGCATCCATTTCTACCGCCGTGCCTCCACGATACAGTAGTCTTTGGGATCGTATTGTAGAGGGCCAGAAGACCGATCCTTGGATTCATGATAGATACATACGCGCCGTCAAGGATGAATTTGATGACTTTGTTGTGATGGAGTCTATTTTATGGAAGGCAGGACGGGTTGTTGTACCCAATGATGAGCAGCTTCGCAGAGACATTTTGGACGAGGCACACAGTTCACGGTTATCTATCCATCCGGGCAGTACGAAGATGTACCGTGACTTGCGTCGACATTTCTGGTGGGATGGAATGAAGCGCGATGTGGCGCTACATGTTAGCAGATGCATGACCTGTCAGATGGTCAAGGCTGAGCACAGGAGACCGCCGGGATTATTGCAGTCTCTCCCCATTCCCGAGTGGAAGTGGGAGAGCATTTCTATGGATTTCGTCACAGGTCTGCCGAAGACACCAGGTGGCCATGATTCTATATGGGTCGTTGTTGATAGGTTGACCAAGTCAGCCCATTTCATACCTATCAACACGACTTACACTCCATCCAGATTGGCCAAGCTCTATGTGCAGAACATTATCAGGCTACATGGTATACCACGAGAGGTGGTGTCTGACAGGGATTCGAGATTTACATCTCACTATTGGCATCAGTTCATGTCAGCACTACAGACAGAGCTGAAGATGAGTTCTGCTTATCATCCGCAGACAGACGGGCAGAGTGAGCGCACCATTCAGACGCTTGAGGATCTACTTCGCGCATGCACTTTGGAGTGGAAAGGGTCCTGGAAAGACCATTTGCCTTTGGTGGAATTCACGTACAACAATAGCTATCACTCCAGTATTGGTATGGCACCATTCGAAGCCCTATACGGGCGGAGATGCCTCACACCTCTCAGTTGGCGTGAGGTAGGTGATCATGCTTTATACTCCGTAGATCTCTTGGAGGAGACCGCGAGAGCTGTTGAACTTGTGAGACAGAGGCTTCTGACGGCACAGAGCCGCCAGAAGAGTAATGCAGACCGTCGGAGGAGAGATTTAGAGTTTCAGGTAATCAAATAAATTCCTCTTCATCCACTCAATTATGATATATATATATATATGTTCAACTTAATCTCATACTAATTAAATTCCTATCAATTATAGGTTGGAGATTGGATATTTTTGCGAGTATCTCCCATGAAGGGAGTGCAGAGATTCGGTGTTCGTGGCAAGTTGGCGCCGCGATATGTTGGACCTTTTGAGATTCTGGCTAGAGTGGGGAAAGTGGCATACCGAATAGCCCTTCCTCCACATCTTTCAGCTATTCATGATGTTTTCCACATATCCAATCTGAGGAAGTATGTCCACGACCCTCGACACATTATCAGTTACGAGAATCTCGACGTAGAGCCAGATCTGACTTATGAAGAGAAGCCAATTCAGATACTTGACCGTGCTGTGAAGAAGCTTCGCAGCAAGGATATTCCATTGGTCAAGGTCTTGTGGCACCGACATGGCGTCGAGGAAGCGACTTGGGAGACCGAAGCCGACATGCGGGCAAGATACCCGCAGCTTTTCTGATGTAATCATCAAAACAAGCTTTTGTAATTAGATGCATGATAAATATATGGCTTGTTTTCTCTTTGAGGTTTTTATGGGTTCAAACCCTTTGAGGTTTTATGGACATATGAAATTCAAACAAGACACCGAATAACCTTAACTCGAGTCTCGAGGACGAGACTCCCTTTGAGGTTTTTATAATTGTAACATCCGGAATCCGCCAAACCCGAACTCGACTCGATTTGGGTCCAATTAACCCAATTAACTTATCTAACAATATTAGATAACCTAAAACGATCAATTGATCGAGAATCAAAAGTCGTTCGGGTGAAATCGACCAAAAATCGGTCGCTTCGTAATTCATGCCGCGAAAAGCCGCGACGCAAATTCGGAAACCGCGAAACGAACCGAGACCGTCATTAGATCCGATTCGACGAAAGAAAACCAACGGAATCGACCGTTCGTCAATCGGAGATCGTTTGATATTTTTAGTTCACAAAATTTAACCCCAAACCGAAACCTTATCTCGGAAATTTCGGGCATCCAAACCCGATCAAAAATATATCAATATTGTACTCATTTTGACCGCCGTTCAGAGACGGTTAAATCGAGATATCATGCGTTAAAATCTGAAGTCCGAGATGCGCGTACGATCGATTTTCATGTATGACAAATAAATAGAGATTTAGGTTAAAAAAATATATATTATTGGTATTTAACTTTCTGCTGTAACATTACAGGCAGCCACCTAATCTCCTTTCTTTCTCCACTTGTCAAGCATCTCTTGAGTTGAACTTCTTATAAATACCCTCCCAATTGATATCCTCTCAACATCCCTATCTCCCTCTCCTTCCCAACGAGACCCCTTCTTTCTTCCTGGTTTTTTTTTCTTCTTTCTCCTACTGTCCAGCAGTGTTAGGATGTTGCTACAGCAGCTACAGAGCTCCTGGTAGCAGCTGATGCAAGCTACTGCTATCCCTCTCCCTTGATTGTCCTCTTCAGCCAAAGAAATACTGCTGGAGGTACTGCTTTCTTCCAATCTCCTTCTAATTTCAGCTCTTCCTCCATGTAAATCTACTGCCCTACAAGCTTCTTGTTTCTAAAACAAATGCAAGATCGAATGCAACCCTCTTTGCTGGAGCTTTTCCTGAGAATTTTCCTTACATGCAAGCCCTCTTTTTCACATTCAAAAGATCAAGGTACCTCTTTCCCCATTCCTTTGCTGCCATGCATGAATATTTTAACTTACCTCTTGCATCCAATTGTTGCATGTAAGATCAACACTTTTCTCCAATTTGGAGATCTTATGTAGAATCTTTATCCTTCCATTCTCTGCTATACATGCAATTATCATTGTTCTACAGCTTTTCATGTAAATAAAACATACACCGTCTTTCTGGACAGATCAAGTTTTTCTAAAGTGTGTATATATATATATATATAAACAAGATGTCCAGTAACCTAATCTTATAATAGAAGTGATTAGCAGTTGATCTTTTAATTTAGATGACTCGATGATTGAAGTAAATGCACTATTCAAGTTCATTGAAAAAGAGAGCTCCTTGTTGGAATTTCACATGGACTAGAGGTTGTAGTTGGATAAAAATCAAAGATGGGTTTACTGGCCAATTAACATATAATTTCATGTTTCATCTTTATGATTCTAGTAAAGGCAAGGATGAAGGAACTGGATGTTCACATTTGACAGAATAATGAGCTGTTAGTAATCCCTAGAAATCCAGAAATTTGATCACCTTTTTAATCCCTTTAAACATGTAACTGTTTGTTTAGCTGCTCAAGGTTTTTTTTAAAGGTCGGAGGAATGCATCTTTATGTTTTATTTTTTTTTTCTGACCTCAAATGCCATCTTCTAGTGGAGAATACAATCAAAGTTGCATTTGGCTATTGGGGGTAGAATTTTGAAAATACTTACTTTCCGTATTATCCAATACATATTTCAAAGAAAATTAGTATCAAAATAATGCACCTTTGTTTTTACAAACAAATAGTATAATCTATTATTGGAGGATGGGATGACTTGGATCAAGGCTGAAAATTTATGAGGTGGGCTGTTAATAATTGATTGTGTTTCAGAGTAGGGTTTGGAAAATTGGGAATAGTTTAATTGCAATGGTTGAGCCAAGATAATATTTCAACA
This sequence comes from Ottelia alismoides, assembly GCA_037367405.1. Taxonomy (NCBI): domain Eukaryota; kingdom Viridiplantae; phylum Streptophyta; class Magnoliopsida; order Alismatales; family Hydrocharitaceae; genus Ottelia; species Ottelia alismoides. The sequence goes on along the minus strand of JAZKJV010005879.1, from coordinate 250,284 downwards.
ACATAGTGTGCTTCTTCTATATAGATTCAAAGATTAGATATGTCTGATTGAACTAGTAAATATTATTTCCACTGATTTAACACGTTTGAATTACATCTAGGCTCCACTAACTCCAATAAGATTGCGATCATGTACCATTAACTTGGTTCCAGCTCACTCTTAGTTAAAGATTCCAAATTTATATTGACAAGCATATGCACTGTTGGATCTTTTAGGGGTAAATTAGACAAATGAGTGATTGAATAAATAATACAGTGACTAGATGGGAAATCCTTGAATGTATTTTTATGTAAATTATCGTATCCTATCTACTGTTAAGTTGTTAACATAAATCTTAATATACCTTTGAGTCGTATTTGCTTACGAATCATAAGCTGGTGTCCTTATGTTTTGGAAGTCTGAAATTCTTAAAATTTCTTTAGAAATAAATCTACAGCTTGTTTATTGTTGACCTTCATTCTACCCACTGATCAATCGAGTATAAATAAATAAATAAAACTATGGTAAGAAATGCATTTTTGATCTAATAATAAATTGAGCAAATTGGAGATAAACTTCTGTCAAAAATCATAGAATAAATTCACTTCAGAAACAAGTTAATTTCAAATGTAGGTAGGCTGTGATTTCTTTATCACTGATCATATATGTTTTTAAATCCATATTATCAGTTTGGGAATGTGGTTTGATAGGGACAAAATTCACATGACACATGTTAGAAATCTAAATTTTGAATCAATGGTGATAGCCATTAATTATGCCGGTCAGGACGACCTCAGGCCTGACCGTGCGAGGGCGCGGTGACCCTCAACTGGGCGGAAGAATAGGAAGCCCAGTTAGGGCAGCGGCCGCTTAATGCGCGGGTCTAGGATCCCAGTCTTTTCACGGTTTTTACGCGAGCTCGCAGTGTTTTTACGCCTCGTTGGGATCCTGACTTTAGACCAGTTCCGTTGACCCTGTCTATTAGTATACCCAGGCGGGGGATCCTTGGTTTTCAGTTTTACGTACGAGCTCGTCCGCCCGTACTAGTCGGGCTGTTTTTCTAGAGCGACTTTTCTAGGGAGTCTCTCTCACCCGTCTCAGTGGCGTAGTTGGGGAGTAGACCTATCCCTCTATTGGACCGCTCTTCCAATTAGAGGGCGAGACGGAAGAGCCATTTGTAGGCTTCTTCACCGCTTGAGTTACTTCGCCAAACAAACTTGGCGATTCTATATCTAGATCATCCATATCTACATCTACAACATCTGGAGCTATATCTGAAACATTGAAGTTAAGAATCGGAGAAATTATGATCAATAAACCATTCTCTCTACCCAAGAAATTAAATAAATAGATCTCTACAATCTCAACTTTTCCATTTTTCACTTACCAACATGATCCCTGAAGAAAATGATATATGCATTTACGCTCATACACTCATGATTACGCAACTGCTATATAAATATGTTACATATGGGAAATGCCGGGTTCTGGGGGAAATCATTAGAAACGCATTACAAACAAACCCTTTTTTTACTTACGCAAGTAGATGTAAATTTTACTGGTACCACCTTTCTACTTGCCTGCTTTTGTACATATTAAATGTCAAGTTATTTTTATAAATTTTAGGGAGGTACCAGCAATGGCTGACGCCTCTTCTTTCCTATTTTGTGTGTGGCAGGCAAACAACCTGCAGCTCAGTAGATATACATGCTTCCAGGAGATAGAGTTTATACCCGACGGTATGAATTACTTTGCCTCAGTTTTTGTTCAGATAATGATGTAAATGTTATCTCTTTTGTATCACACTTTGGGATATATGTTGTAAATGGAAGATCATTGTACATGTTGAAAACTGATATGAATATTAATGAAAAGAATTTTGGTGCTAAATTGTATCTCTTTTACTTTGTGGTTGTGTTGTGAATGTGAATGTCATGTGGATAATTAGCCGCGCGAAAAAATTTTCCCTGCTTTTCTACAACTCTGCGATCAATGTGAATGAAATATTACGAATTTTGTCGTAAACGGGTACCCAGATCCTGAGGGGTTTACAGTAGCGGGGCACCACGATTCTGATCCCGAACTGCGACGTCATTGGATCCAGGCACCCGTTTACAACACATTCGCGGTATTACATTTGCTAAAGATCGCACAAGTTATGAAAACACGGGGAAATTTTTCGTGTTTGCTGTTTGCATATGACATTCATATCCACATTCAACCACAGAACCAACGACAAGTGCCATCAACATTTTATTTCATTAATTACCACATTTTTATACAACATGTACAAAAGATACTGACAATTATACATATATCTCAAAAATTTATGGAGAAGAGAAAGAACAACATTTACATTAACAAAGGTAACTTTACCGTCTAGTATAAACCCGAATGTTAGGAATCATCCACAGCTACTGAGATGCAGGCTGCTTGCCTGCCACACATGAAGGTTAGAAGAGGCGTCAGCGAGCGCTGGGATATCCATATATCATATTATTAAAATACTCAGGCATTTAAAGCGGTTGCAAAAGAAACAAGTAAAAAGGCATGATATATTTAACTTTTAACAACTACCCGTATTGAGAATATTTTTCAAGCTACTCTGAATATACTTCCCGTGATTTCCCATTGACCCAATATTTTCAAAATATAACATTTAAAATAGTAGTTGATAGCCCATACTTATATATATTCTTTTGTCATTTAGATATCAGTTTTGTTGGTCTTGGTGATGGGATGATGAGATTCAGTATGGTTCTTAATTCTATCTAACTTTTCATTGTTTTCAAGTCTAGTGGATAGTCTGTGGTCTTGGTTTGTATGTGACCTCACACTATGACTCTAAGGCGTGAAAAGTGCCTTAGGTTTGGGGTGCCTCCGTAGGCATGCGGTGTTTTGTAATGCATCCTAATTAAGTTCCCAACACGTCCATTAACTTAATTATGAACAACTGTAGTCAACACAACTTATCATTAATTTCATCTCTTAGCCAATATACATTATAACCATTCAACTTTGATTGTAACTCTTCCAATCCTCAACTACAACCGTTTCAGATCTAGCTCAGAATGATTCATATTTAACCTTAAATTTTATATGTAGCATTGGCAAGCCTGTTGGCGGAAAATAACCAAAACTCAAGCGGTGAGGTAGTCTCCTAAGGAGACTCTTTCGTCTCACCCTCTTATTGGAAGTGCGGTCCAATAGAGAGAAAGGTCTACTCCAAAACCACGCTCCAGAGACAGTTGAGAGAGAGACTCTCCGAAAAGTCACTCTAGAAACCGACCCGACAAGTACGGACAAACGAGCTCATATAGAAAACTGCAAACTAAGGATCCCTCGCATAGGTATCCTAAAAAAGAGGGTTAGTGGAGCTGGTCAAAAAGTCGGGATCCCAACGAGGAGTAAAAACACCACAAGCTTGCGTAAAAATCATGAAAAGGACTAGGATCCTAGACCTGCGCACTAAGCGGCCGCTGCCCTAATTGAGCTTCCTTTCCTCCGCCCAGTTGAGGGTCACCGCGCCCTCGCCCGATCAGGTGTAAGGGTCACCCTGACCGGCACCAATAATTATTAGCCCATATTGATTTACCATTCTCTTTCCTTCCTTGACAACTCATCTCATTCTTAATTTCTTCTATGGTTGACTTAATAATCTAAGTATTTTTGTCAAACTAAAACCTCCTCAAACTGGCGTGTACTGCTGAAACATCATTATTCACATCCTTTTGTTATTCACACTTAGATTTGTTAAATATTATATATGGAACTGTTAATTGGATTCTTTTCCACCACTCAGTAAAATACAAAATCATATGAGTAACATATGCCAAGTTTTGGATTTTGCATCTTTAAATGCTGGAACGAGTAGCGTGGTATAGAAATATATGGCTATTTAAATTATCTTACAAAGTATAAAGTTTGGATTCTTGCCTCACCTACTCATTGTCCACCATATTGATAATATTGATTGGGTCATTTGCTTCAGTAGAATTGAATGTCAAGATAGTCAAATAGATCTTGCATGAATGAACAGTTCTGGTAGTTGGCATTTTTTAGCATTGGGCAAACGAAAACTATGATTGGAAATCGAAGAACCATATCCTTCCTCCCCTATATGTGCTTACAACTAGAATTACTTTTGTTGTGCCATTCTTCTAGCATATAAATAGATTATTTGCCCAACAAGCACCCCATCTGAAAGTATTGTTGCTTGAATCACGATAATGCTATGTGCAGCTTGCAAAACGGGTGAGAAAATATGTGAAGATTTTTGAGAAATCGGGCATGAAAAATTATTCTCGAACTCTTTGTTGGTGAATTCCGGCTTGGAACCTAAAGGTGTGATTAGTTAGGAAGAAAGGTTGAAGGACAAGAAGTCTCGTGGCTCAATAGATGAGGAATTTCATTGTGGCCCATCTGACCACAAAAGTGTTCAAAGATTAGACAGCAGAAACTTTTATGTGATTGTTATCCCTAAAGCATGTTATTGGAATATGTTTTTTATTGGAAGAGACATTATGGCTGCAGAGAACAGTTTATGTTTTCCTGTAGGGTTTGATGTCAGAAATTCTTGGAATATAGGTATGTCTGCACTATCATTTGATTGGTGGATACTTTAAGCCCAGACATCCACCTTATTTCTCAAAACATAACTACTATACTACTATTCTAAACTTAAACTCGTGACACCTAAATCAAATCTATTGTAGATAACATTACTAGTTAGTCAAGAAATGTTGTAGATTTAGCACATTACAATACCAAATCCCCCAAAGCATGCATTGATCATACAAACACACTCTTGAGCCATACCAATCTCCAGAAAATCCAGGAAGGCAAGTGCAGAACACTCTAATTCAATCCAGGTAGCATCAAAAATGGAATTTTTCTCCAAGCCAAATCTCTAACAACCACCAGAATATATACAAGGATGCATCAGTCAACATCTAACAGTAAGAGGTGAGAATTTGTATGGAGACCCAATGTGAGAAAAATCCATGGAGGGCAGAATAAGAAGTTTAATTTGTTCATGCATGGCAACAAAGAAGGGGTGGGGAATTGTATCTTGGATTTCCAAGGTTTGGAGATGGAAATTGCAGGCTACAAGTCGTTATATCTTGAGATTCCAGCAACTTCTTGGAAGGAAAAGGAGCAATAGCTCCTTGGAAGAGAAGCAGCTCCAACCCGGACTTCCAAGAGGCTGCTGCAGTGGCTTTATTGGTTGTTGTAGAGTAGCTCGAACGAGGAAAAATTTGGGGAAACTGGAAAGAAGAAAAGACGGAGGTCCTCTCTTTCGGCTGGAACTTGGAATGGTGTTGACGTTGGAAGTGTTTAAATAGGGAAAGAGGAGGGAGGGGAATTTGAGATGAGGAAGGTTCTTGGAACCTTCATCCATATTTTTCTTATATATTATGACATCATCAACATGACATCACCAATGACATCAGCAGGCCGATGTCAGTTACCGATGTCATAATAATAATAAATATTATTATTATCTTATATATTAATTATATCTGCCGCGAGGATGTCATAAGCCTGTTGATGTCATGGCTCGCTGGCGGGAGTGGAACCCGGGGGGGTCGGCGGTTGCTCGCTTCCATGCGAAGTTATCACTTATGCGTTCCCATCTAACCCATTTTGGTCGGGCAGTTAGGCGACGTCGTAGGCTGAAGAGAGGGGAGGCGCAGGCGGGTGTGTCCCGCCGTGATGAGTTGGGTGATGAATGCGGGCTCGAGCCTGAAGAGGTGGAGCAGAGGATAAAGCTATTAGAAGAAATTATGTTGGAAGATCGGAAAGAGGAGGTCGAATGGAGGCAGAAGTCCTGACAGCAGTGGCTTTGTGAGGGGGATGCCAATACACGCTTCTTCCACAACATGGCATCGGGGAGGTGTCGGAGAAATCATATCCACGAGCTCCTGGTGGGAGATCGTCGGGTCGCGGGGGAGACGAGCCTTGGGGCCGTAGTTCGTGACCACTTTGTAGCTACTTCCAAGAGGCAGCGTCGTAATGGATGGGGATGGTCGGGAAGAGGTGTTAGGCAGCTAAGTAAGCCGCAGAAGGAGGCGTTGCTTGTACCGTTCTCGGCATCTAAGATTAGGAGCGCAGTATGGGCCCTGAATGCGGAGAGGGCTCCAGGCCCCGACGGTTTCCCGATCTTTTTCTATAAGGAATTCTGGGACTTGTTAAAAGATGAGATCATCGAGCTGCTGAACGAGTTTGCTGAAGGCAACATGGGCTTTGATAGGATCAACAAAGCATTGATTTTCATGATGTCGAAGAGGGACTTTCCAGCTCGCATTGAGGATTATCACCCAATCGCGCTATCCAATGCGATCTATCTTGTCGTTGCGAAGACATTAGCAAATCGACTTAAGTTGGTTCTTGACTCGGTGGTTATGCAGGGGCAGAGTGCTTTTATCCCGGGGAGGCAGATGGCAGATGGTCTAGTGATGGCGACCGAGATCTGTCTGCATTGAAAGAGGTCGGGGACGAAGGGCGCTCTTTGGAAGATCGACTTCTCCAAGGCTTATGACTGCATTGATTGGAATTTCTTATGGACGTCATTGAGGTGGAGGGGCTTCCTGGAGTTGTGGATCGGGTGGATGAAAAGATGCGTAACGACGACTTTCTTTTCTGTCCTGACTATTGGCAGGCCGGAGGGTGGACTTTTTCAGTCGCAAAGAGGGGTGCGCCAGGGCTGCCCGCTAGCACCGATGCTCTTCGTGATCATGGCTCATGCTTTGGCTGTGTTGTTCAATCAAGCGGTGGAAGCAGATGTTTGTGCTGGGTTCCGCTTGGGGGACTTATCTATTCCCTTGCTCCAGTATGCCGATGACACTTTACTCATGCTCGGTAGGACGGAACGACACACGGAGAATGCGGCATTGCTGATTGACATTTTTGGTGAACCCTCCGGCCTGATTGCCAATAACAACAAATCCAAGGTGGTCACCTTTGGGATGACCGCCAATGAAAGTGAAGCGGCTGTGACTACTCGATGCTCCTTGGGGTCGCTGTCGATGACATATCTGGGTTTACCTTTGGTGGACAGGAAACTAAAGAAAGCTGATTGGGATATTGTACTTAAAAAGATGGAACAAAGAATGGCGGGATGGAAAGCGATCACTTTGTCCAAGGTGGGCAAACTTATTTTGTTGAAGCACGTTCTTTCTGCGATGCTGCTTTTCTTCCTTTCTACTCGCATTCTTCCTGTTGGTATGCGGAGGAAGATTGAGGCATTGATGAAATCTTTCTTTTGGTCAGACGACAAGCAACAGAAAGCGGGACTGCACCTGGTGGGGAGGAAGGACATGACGAAAGCGAAGATGGATGGAGGTCTTGGCATACATGATGTCGATTGCATGAACAGGCCATTATTGGGTAAGTGGGCGACCCAGATCTGGGGTCCTTCTTCCTCTCTGGTGCTCACGCTTTTACGTAAGATTTATGGTGTCCGGGGCGAGTTGGAGGCGGGAAGATTGCGATGGGAATCCCCTCTTTGGTCTGGGGTCCGCGTTGTCCTTCCGGATCTCGTGCAATATTGATACCGAAGTGGGGGATGGGAGTCTGTTTCGATTCTGGTGTGACGACTGGATGGGGGAGGGGAAATTGTGCACTCGCTTCCCGAGACTGCTTGCCCTTGCGGCAGCGCGTAAGGCTACTCTCGACCAGGTGGGCGAGTCCGGCACTTGGGTACCTATGTTCGTCAGCGACCTATCGGATCAGAGGTTAGATGAATTTTTAGATTTGCAAACGGAGTTGCCATCGATGACTGGCACCCTTCTTGCCCCCCTTCCTGAGCACGCGGATCACTTCGAATGGAGGGGGGGATATTCAATGAAGAAAGTTTACGAGCAATTGCGGTGCTCTTCGGAGATGCAGAACGTAAATCTGTTACAAGACTTACGGGTGGTTTGGGCAGCAAAGATTCCTAAGAGGGTCAAGATTTTCCTGTGGTGCTTGAGGAGGGAACGCATTTGTGACAAAGTTAGGCGGGCTCATATTTTTGGCATCCAGGATTTGATGTGCGACAGATGTAAGAGTCAGCAGGAGGACGTGGATCAGATCTTTTTCAAATGTCAGAGCTCGTCCACGGTTTGGCGGAATCTGAACTTATCGTGGCTGCAGTACGAGGAGCCGGCGACCTTCTGGAGTTTGATCCGGCGTGTGGGGCATAGCTCCACCGATGACGTCTCGCAGGCTTTCGTGGCGCTGTGAGCAATTTGGCTGGGTCGAAATGAAAATATTTTTAGAAATCAAAGATTCTACTCGGAAAATGCTTTTATACACTGTAGAGCCCTTCACAATTTCTAGGCCTCTCACTAATGTAACTATTTCATCTCCTTTTTAATATTAAGGCGGCTGCTCCCAACTTGGGAGTATAGCCGTGTTGCTTTTTTCAAAAAAATATATTAATTATATATTATTTTTTAACAAAAATTAAAACTGTAGCAATTTGTTACATAATCTAAGAAAATTTAAATTTTGTTATTATTAATTTTTTTAAACCATTTTCTTTTATTACTTAAGGTGTTAAAATTGGCCGTATTCGCACCTTGAGTATCGGATTTCGATGTGCAATATCTCGATTAGATCGTCTCTGAACGACGATCGAAATGAGCATAATATTGATATATTTTTGATCAAGTTTGGATGTCCGAGATTTTCGAGATACGGTTTTGGTTTGGGGTTAAATTTTAAAATTTAAAAATACCAAACACCCATCCGATTGACGAACAATTGATTCCGTTTGTATTATTTCATCGAATCAAATTTTATGACAGTTCGGTTCGCTTCGCAGTTTCCGAATTTACGTCGCGGCTTTTTCGGCACGCATTACGATGCGATCAATTTCGCCTGAATGACTTCGATTGTGATCAGTTGATTGATTTAGGTTCTTTAACATTGATTAATAACTTTATTGAGTTATGCAGACCCTAATTGGGTCGGGTTTGGGTTTATACGGATCCGGATGTTACAAACAACCCACCTATGTTTGTTGTTGAAGGGGAGTATGTATGCAGGCTACATAAGGGCATTTATAGATTTAAGTAGAGTCCCATGGCATGGTTTCAAAAGCTCTCATATCTAATAGAATAGAGATGATTCAGATGATCCACTTCAGAATATTCCTTATTCGTACAGAAAACACAACAAGGTACGGTGGCTATCCTCGTATGTTGATGACGTTATTGTCACTGGAGATGATATTCAAGGGGTAGCTAAGGCCAAGAAATTCCTAGGTTAGCAATTTGTCATCAAGGACATGTGAGAGTTGAGGTACATTCTAGGTCTAGAAATTTGCTAGAAATAAGTAAGGTTTGGTTATGACAGAAAGAAAATATGTGATGGATCTTCTTTCTGAAGTTGGAATGACACAGTGCAGACTAGTATACACACCTATGGATCCAAGTATGAAGCTACATGAAGACATCATCGAGGAGGTGGACAAGCGGAGATACAGAGAGTATGTAGGCAAACTACTTTATGTCACCATTACGGTGCCTGATATTTTTTTGCAGTTAGTAAAGTTAGTCAATTCATGGAACAACCATGACAGCTGCATATGGATGCAGTCGACATGATCCTCAGATATTTAAAGTCATCACAAGGAAATGACTTATTATTCAATAGGTCTATCTCATTATCCATCTCTGGTTATGCAGATGCAAATTATGCTGAGTACCCTAAAGATAGGAAATCTACCTCAGATTTCTGCATTTTTGTTTGAAATTCACTAGTGTCTTGAAAAAGCATGAAGCAAACGGTTGTGGCTAGATCAAGTGCAGATTCTGAATATAAAGCCATGGCTCAGAGCAATGCTAAAATGATGTGGGTAAAATCTATTCTTTCTGACCTCCACATTAGTGTGACTCTCTGTATGTCGTTGAAGTGCGACAATCAAGCAGCCTTGTTCATTGCCAATAATCCAACATTTCATGAGAGAACAAAGCACATTGAAGTAGATTGTCATTTTACTCATCATATGATTCAGAAGGGACTGATTGCTACCTCTCATGCTAGTTCAGGCGACCAACCAACTGATATCTTCACCAAGGCACTCACTCAAGGATGCTTTGCGTGAGGTTCAAGCAGAAAAATTAGATGACATTTCGCGTGAGGGTCACGAGGGGCGACTCTAGAGGCAACTCTAGGTTTTTCACCTCAGGGGAATTTCCACCGGCAACTGCAACAAAGGAAGTGAGATTCAAGGTGGCGGGCGGAGAGAGAATTTCAGCAGCATCCTACAAGGGCTAACGCAGAAAAGGCAACAGGAGGCGCGGGGAAGGCACCTGCGACGTCCTTGGGCTCGAAGGCGGCGGGAGGTGGGTTTTAGGGGGGCCCGACCAGATGCGGGAGGGGCTGGGGCTGGCTCAATACACGTGGGCTTCGAGCTCCCTGAGGTGGAGGGCCTGGGGAGGAGTGCACTGTCTGTGCTAAAGGGGGCGATGCGGCGGGAGTCAAGGCTCCGGGCGGGTAAGGTTGGAAGGGAATAAATGTCGAGAGCCGACCTGGGGAGGCTGACCTGTTTCTTAGAGGCGATGGTGTGGGGTGGTGCAGGGGGGGGATGGAGACGGGAAGCCGTTTGGGGATGTGGGCAAAGATTTGGCGTTTAGGGAGGAGCTCGGGGGAAGGCCAGCGGGGTCGACGTGGGGTGGGGGGTGGGGCGGGGGGAAGCCGACCCAACAGTCCTTGACAACTAGGGGTTGGGGGCCGGAGCTGGGGGGTTGCTAGTTAGGAGAAGTTGAGGGCAGCTGGCAGGTGGTTTCGCCGATAGGGGGGTCGGTGATCCCCGGCTGACACTGGGACTGTGGGCCGGACGTGGAGGTGGGCCCCAGCACGAAGACATCAAGAGGCAAGGACCCTGTCACTGGGAGACTCTTGGAGGTGCTTCAAGTGTGGGGATAGGGGACATTTGGCGACGATGTGCAGGAACGTGGCGGCTTGTTTCAAGTTAGGAGGGGTGGGCCATCGAAGGAGAAACTTCCCTGAACTGTGGCATCAGACGGGCAAGGCGTAGGGGAGTGGCGGCGGTTTGGGGGCGGAGGAGGTCGACCGTGGGGAAATATACTTGTAGCATCGCGCATAGTACATGGACCTACTGAAGGACGTGTTGGTAGGGGCTGCATTGGTGTAACAGAGTGCCTACATGTGGCTATGGCGAACATAGGGCAATGGGTGGGGCTAATGTTTGGAGGGGATGTGGTGCAGTTGCAGGAGGGCATTGTGGTGTCTCGTGGACTATCTTCTGGGTAGATACACATCTTGCTTCATAGGATTCCGAATGGTCTGCTCAGGTGGAGGCGCCCTTCACTTTGTGATGGCTCCTCACAAGGGTAGTTTTACAAGATCCTGAGGCTCAAGGGTGTGCCCTTGTGGGTGCGGGATGTACTTTCACTGACAGCGTTGTTCTTGCGTTTGGGACGTTGATTTCCGTCCTCTGCTCAGGCCTCTCAAAGGGGGAGAAGCCATATGTGATGTTGGAGTTTGTGATGAGGATGATGGTTCTGCCTCTGGAGATATCCATGAAGATCGGGCATGCATCCTTCCGGGTGGAGGTGGAAGATTACGTGTGTACGTAGGCGGACAAGTGTTGCAACAACCACATGGACGAGATCCTGAGGAGGGGCCCTGAAGTGGACCCCGAGCACGAGATTTGTGACAGGGTCTCTGATACGGTGGAGGCTCATGAGCGGGGTACAAGGGAGGACTTGCGGACAGAGTCAAGAAGTGTGAACCCCTTAGGATCCGGGTACCCGTTTACACTACTTTCGCGGCATTTTATTCACATGAGATCACACAAGTCGCAGAAAAACAGGGAAAATTTTCACGCGGTTATATTTCCACATGACATTCACATCCACAAACATAACCACAAGATAATAGAGATAAATGGCACCAAAATTTCATTTTCATTAATTTCCATATAATTTTACATCATATACAATGTCTGCTAGTACATATAATATCGTAAAAAAATCTGACTGAACAGAAGAGAAGCATTATACATAATCAACCAAACCAAAAACTAAGACAAAATAAAACATACCGTCTGGTGTATACCCTTTCTCCTGGAAGCATGAATAACTACCGAACAACAGGCTGTTTGCCTGCCAAAACACATTTAGGAAAGAGACGGAGTCACAATTGTGAATACAAATCCGTAGTTTAAAATAAATAACAAGTAATTTATAATGTGCAAAAGAGAGCAAGAAAAAGGTGGAACAAGTACAATTTACATCTACTTGCGTAAGTAAAAAGGGTTTTTAAGTTGTTTGTAATGCGTCTCTAATGATTTCCCCAGAACCCAACATTCCCTACATATGACATTTATATTGTAGTTGAATATTCATGAGTGTATGAGTGTAAGCATATATATCATTTTCTTCAGAGATCGTGTTTGTGGGTGTTGATGGAAAAGTTTGAGATTGGAAAGATTTCTTGATTTATTTATACTCTTAAGTCCAGTGAATAGTCATTTCCTATCAATATAACTTTTGATCGTAACTTCTCCAATTCTTAACTTTAATTGTCTCAGATGTAACTCCAGATGATGTAGATATAGATTATCGATGATCTAGATGTAGAATCACCAAGTCTGTTGACGAAATAAACTCAAGCGGTGAGGAAGCCTACAAATGGCTCTTCCGCCTCGCCCTCTAGTTGGAAGCGCAATCCAATAGAGGGATAGGTCTACTCCCAAACTACGCCACTGAGATGGGAGAGAGAGACTTCCCAGAAAAGTCGCTCTAGAAAACGGCCCGACTAGTACGGGCAACCGAGCTCGTACGTAAAACTGAAAAATCGAGGATCCCCCGCCTGGGTATCCTAAAACAAGGGGTCAGCGGAACCGGTCTAAAGTCGGGATCCCAACGAGGCGTAAAAACACTGCGAGCTCGCGTAAAACCGTGAAAAGACTAGGATCCTAGACCCACGCACTTGACGGCCACTGCCCTAACTGGGCTTCCTTTCCTCTGCCCAGTTGAGGGTCACCGCGCCCACGCACGTTCAGGTGTAAAGGTCACCATGACCGGCATTCTGAACGTAATCATTCATTCATCACCCTCTCTCCTTTCTTGATATTATTATTATTATTATTTTCTTTTCTATGGTTGATTATACATATCCAGTTCTTTTGGTCAACATACTTTATTATGCTCCTCATTGTATTCTCTTACTCGATTACTCAATCTTTCTTACCTATTTTGATCAACTTAACAGATCTAAGTATCATATCATATTAATGAAGTATAATCGGTAGATTGTATTAATGAACAAATTTATGAAGGGTATTAATCATAATGATCTCTGAAAATCATTCAGTGGGTCTAAAGAGGAGGTATTAATTCTTACAATTATTTTCAGAACACCTTAAATGAGTGAGATTAATGGCTTGATTATTAAACAAGATCAAGTTAAGATCAAACTCATTCCAAAACCCCAACGGCTAAAAGTATAATGCTATGGTTAAATAAGCAAGTAGATATCGATCTTTATAGATGCTAAAAAAATATTCATGACCAATTTCATAGATCAAATATTTTATTTTATTTTTACAGTAATAACATCTTAAAAAAATTAAAACAGTAAGGAACTCAATTTCTTTTGTAACAGAAGTTTAATAAATGAATCAGTACTCATCAATTTAAGTTTTATATTTAGGAATAATACAAAATTTCATGTTTCTTATGTTTGTTATCTTTTCATTCTTTTTTTTTTCAACTACAAAAATTTTCCAATACGGGTGACTCAATGAAAATGATATCTAAACTTGGAGTAAACTACCTTAAGATAGCTAACAATTTATCCAACAATACGTTTCAGAAACATATCAATAATCAATTTAATAAACCAGATATGTTGTGCAATAGGGTTTGCATAGGGATATAGATATATTCTGTGATATATATATATATATATATATATATATATATTCTAAATTAGTATATGAATTCATATATGCAGAGACGAATCTATGTAAGCTGCTAAAAAGGAAATGAGCATTTATAATAAGATAGAAGATGTAGGAGGAGAAGCAAGAAAATCGAGGGTGATGTTTCCCACTTTGTTCTGGAAAAGAGGTTTCAAAATGTATCTCATGGGGTGAAAGGATGGAACTTTATTGTGAGGCCATTTAGTTTCAGCTGGAAATTGAGAAACTCTTGAATCATTACTTAACATGCTATCAGTAAAATTTAGAAATCTTGGAAAAATAGGTTTCCATTGAATTTTAATTACAGTGAACTCGTCAGTATAAACTGAAATAATGTTACAGAACTTGAAGGGAATGGACTAGTGAAGGATCTCAATATGCAGTGAAATGGAGTTTGTGCATTTGCTTAAAGTGTATGAATATATTTTTAATGGATCTGAGGCCTTGATAGACAAACAAACACTATTACATGCAAAGAGGGCAGCAAGAATATGGTTTTGATTGCACATGCATGGCAGCAAGGATGAAGGATTTTAGGATTGTACCTTTGGACCTCCTATTTGGAGGATCAAATTGCATGTAATAGATGTAGATAGTGAGGAGTAGCAGCTTGATAGATCTGGAACAGGAGAAGCAACTGAAATGGAAGCTCTAGAAATTTGCAGAAGCTGGAGCTATAGGAAGCATAGCCCTTTAGTTGATTTGGACAGCATCCTAGTAGCTTTAGGGAATGCATTCCCTGCAAAAGAGCATCAATAACTTGACTGCTATTTCTCCCATAGGTGTGTTGCTTGCAGCAGCATCATTGGTCTTCTTGGAGCAACAACAAAGGAGGAGGATGCAACAGTATCCTTTCAACAAGAAGAGGAGGAAGATGAGCTCTCTCCCTCGACTAGAAAGAAGGGAAGGCTCTTTTTCTCGGTGAGAATTTGAGAGGGGAATAAGTGGAGATGTAATGCCCATGATATTTATAATTAAGGAGATTCTCGAGAAGTGACGCCAAATGGAGAAGGAAAAGGCCATATGGAGTAAGGAGGAAAACCCAAGTGGCTGCCTGCTGCACACCTAAAATAATTTTTTTTAACAATTGAACAGTACACAGTAACTATAGCAGCTGAGCGTTGAATTTTTATTATATTATATTATATTATATTATTATTCTTAAATTCTCATTACTTGACATTTTTTAAAATGGGTCTTATTCACATCTCAAGCTTCCGATTTCGACGCGCAATATCCCGATTTGATCGTCTCTGAACGACGATTAATATGAGTATAATATTGATATACTTCCAATCGGGTTTTGAATACCCAACTTTTCGGATACGGTTTTTGTTTAATATTAAATTTTGTGATTTTAAAATATCAAACGATATCCGATTGACGAACGGTCGATTCCGTTGGTCTAGTTTCGTCGAATCGGATTTTTAGGCAGTCTCGATTTGTTTCACGGTTTCCAAATTTGCGTTGCGGCTTTTTCGCGGCATGCATTACGAAGCGATCGATTTTTGGTTGATTTCGCCCGAACGACTTTTGATTCATGATCAATTTGTCGATTTAGGTTATCTAATGTTGTCAGGTGACTTTATTGGGTTAATCAGACCCAAATTGGGCCGAGTTCGGGTTTGTGTGGATTCCGGATGTTACAAGAAGGGCGAGCCTGGGCTCCGGTTATAATGGAGTTTCAATTGTTCTGGAGCAGTCTCCACCATGTGGCTCAATGCTGATGGTGCTCCTGGGGGAGGTTGCGGGTCGTCCGGGCCTGATACTGCAAATCAACTGGACGGGAGTGGACATGGAGCGGAAGGGGGGGGCTTTGACGGAACTCTTGGTGGAGGCGGCTCAAGAGGTTCAGGGAATACCTCTCGACAAAACAGTAGTGGACTCCAGGCCGATGCCCTTGGGTGGGATATCCGTAACGCCCGGAAAGGGATGTTGTGTTACGACCATCATCCTCTGGGAGATTTGGGAAAAGGTATTGGCGGCTCTCATTTGCCGACAGCAGAAGGAGGTGGAGGAGGGCAATTATGGAAATATTAGAGAGGGTCGAGGACTCGGAATGGGAGACATCGAGGGAGGTGAACCCGACTAGGAGCGGGAGAGGTGCGGAGGGTATAGAGACGTTATCATTTGGAGCTGTGGACTCGATTGGCAGTAGCAGGGGCCATCAAGTTTTGGAGGCGAGTCAGGCGCTGCTAAAGTGCCTGGGGGCGGTATCACCATCGAGAGTGGCTGAAGTGGACCTATGAAGATTCTCTCTTGGAATATCAGGGGAGCAGGGAGGGCAGACAAGAGATTGACGATCCGAGAATTGGCAGCAGAGTTGGGGGCAGAAGTCATGTTGCTACAAGAAACGAAGATATCCCAAGGTTTTGATGAGGTTTGTGGCTCCTTGTGTGGCTCTCGCCTGGGCGAGTTGAGGGCACTGGAGGCGTATGGGGCGTCAGGTGGGATAGCGGTGGGATGGAGTAGGGACAACTTTGACCTTATCAAGGAGGTGTGCAGGGGGAGACACTCTCTCTCAGTCCTCCTGCAACGTAAGGTGGATGGGGTCCAGATGTGGATCTCAAAAATGTATGGGTCGTAGAATGGCCTGACGTTGTCGGAGATGACAGATGAATTGAGGCTATTGCGAGAGAGGTACCTGGACGAGATCATCGTGGGGGACTTCAATGTGACACTACAGCCTGAGGATATGCCCCGTTTGCGCGGGGGTACAGATGTGGGCTCGGCAGGCCTGAGGCAGCTCATTGCAGATGCAGGAATGCATATTTTTGATGCTAGTGGGTGCCGCTATAATTGGAGAAATGCTAGATTGTGGTCAAGGATTGATCGGTTCCTGGTATCTTAGGAGGCGACCATGGCATTTCCGTTAGCGGACGCGTAGGCACTGCACCGGGCTCACTCCGACCACAACCCAATTATTTGGTCCTCGGGGGAGGACGTGAGACTGAGGTCCTTTTTCAGATTTGAGAGTGCTTGGTTGATGGAGGAGGGATTCCGAGACATGGTGGTGGGTTTTTAGCAGAGCATACACCTGGAATGGTTGGCTTCAACGGTATTGGCTCAGAAACTCGGGCTATTGTGGAAGGGTTTGATTGAGTTCAATAGGTGTAATAGGGAGCAGAGGCAACGTGTGAGGGTGGCGGTGCATGATGTCATTTCATACCTTGATGCGGTGGAGGACTCCAGGGAGCTGCTACCACACGAGGTCGAGGAGAGATGTGTTAGTATGAAACAATTGCGGCTGGAGGATAGAAGAAAGGAGATCAAATGGAGGCAGTGATCGAGGCAGAAGTGGCTCAAGGAGGGGGATAGTAATTTGCGGTTCTTTCATTATGTAGCCAGTGACAGACGTGAGAATCTCATTAGGAGGATTGAGGTAGGAGGAGTGCAGGAGACGGACGACGTGGAGATAGGTAGGCAGTTGAGATCGTACTTCGTCGATTTCTCAAGGAGAGCGAGAGGGGTGGGCTGGGGGTGGCGTGGGCGGGGGGTTGGACATATCTCCTCCCATGAGGATGAGGAGATGGTGATGCAAATCTCGGAGGAGGAAGCTCGGCGGGCTCTGTGGAAACTGAATGCGGATGGGGCCCCGAGCCCTAAAGGTTTCTCGGTATGCTTATTCAGAGAGTTCTGGGAGTGCGTGAAGGTGGATGTAATGGCAGTGTTGCGGAGTTCGAGGAGGGAAACCGAGGTTTTGAGCCCCTGGACAAGGCATTTCTTTTCCTGCTGCCCAAGTGGGAGGGGGTCGTTCGCGTGGGGGATTTTAGACCGATTGCGTTGTCAAATACCATATACCTGATTGTTGCGAAGGTGCTGGAAAACCGGTTGCGGAGGGTGCTGGGGGGAATCATCTCCCCAGAGCAGACTGCCTTTATCTCGAGCAGACATATGACGGACTCTTGGGTGTTGCTGTTGGTATTAGTGCTGGATTGGAAGAGGGAGAAACGGAAGGGGGGTCATATGGAAGGTGGACTTCTCTAAGGTGTACGACTGCGTGGACTGGCAATTCCTTTGGCGGTCACTGTAGAAGATAGGGTTCCCGGCCAGATGGATTAGTTGGGTCAAGAGATACGTCACTATGACGTCCTATTCTGTGTTGGTAAATAGCAGACCGAAGGGAGAATTCTTCCACCTCAGCGGGGAGTGCGGCAGAGGTGCCCTTGGCACCACTACTATTTGTTATGGTGGCGAATGCGTTGGTGGTAATGATGAAGCTGGCAACGACATACGTGTTTTGTGTAGGTTACACGAGAGAACACGTCCATCCCCATTCTGCAGTACGCCGACGACACGGTATTGTTCATAGATGAGGACTTAGAACATGTGAAAAATACGTCATGCATTATGGATAATTTTTGGGGAGATCTCGGGCCTGAGGCTGAACCGAGAAAAGTCCAAGGTCATCACGATCGGTGGGACACAGGAGACTCGAGAGATTTGTAGCGTTCAACGCTGTCCTGAGGGGTCCCTTCCGACCACGTATTTGGGCCTCACTCTGATTGTTGGTAGGCTAAGGGTGGTGGATTAAAAGGTGGTGATAGCAAATTGGAGAGTAAGTTGGCAGGGTGGAAGAACTGAACGCTCTCTAAGGGGGAAAATTGGTCCTTCTCAAGCATGCGCCTTCTGCCATCCCGATATTTTTCTTCTCAATGAGGTTGATACCAGTGGGGTGCGAAAGAAATTAGAGGGGTTGATGAAAGCGTTTCTTCTAGACTGATGGGCGGCAGAAGGGAGGGGCAGTGCACCTGGTGGGTTGGGACACGGTGACAAGGTCAAAGAGAGAAGGAGGTCTTGGGGTTCATAATTTAAAGTTCATCAATAAGGCGTTGTTGGCGAAGTGGGCATCAAGATTGTGGGGGAAGTCCGATGACCTCATTTGCAGGATAATGCGGAGCATTTATGGGATCGGAAGTTCGTGGAACGTTGAAGCTTGTAGGATACCCGTCTTCACTTTGGTGGGGTTTGGTGAGTATCTCACCATAGATGGGTGAGATGGTGAATCCAATGCTGGGGGATGGGAACATCATCAGATTCTGGTTAGACGATTGGCTCGGTATGGGTTCGCTCAGGGAGAAATACCCAAGGTTTTTCGCAATCGCGGGGAACATGAGTGCAACGGTATCCGACGTTTGGGTGGACGGATCTTTGTGCCCCTATTTCGGTTCTACTTTGTCGGACCAGAGGTGCGAGGAGTTCATGGCACTTTTGGGGGATCTTGCGGATGTGAGTGGTCCCACCAAGAACAAGGATCACTTTGCTTGGAAGGAGGGGAGGTTTTCGGTGAAAAATACATATAGAACGTTCATCAGGCAACACAGGGAGGTCTGGGAGGAGTATGCTTGGGATTACATAATTATTTGGGCTAAAGCAAAATTCCAATACGGATCAAGGTCTTCTTGTGGTTGGCAAGACGTGGGCGACTGCTTTCTAAGGCGTAAAGGTCGAGACTTCTGGGCACCGGGGAGATCATGTGCGATAGATGTGAGATTAAGCAGAAGGATTACGACCATCTCTTCTTTGGTTGTGGAATGTTAGTCATGGTTTGGGAGCGGGAAATGGTACTGTGGCTACACTCGGTGTACAATGCGGCGTACTAGAGTTCGATTAGGACGGCTTGTGGGAGTTCTCAAGACCATGTGGTTGGCCCTTTTCAATCCTATGGGCCATTTGGTGTGCTAGAAATGAGAAAGTTTTCAAAGGGCTTCAGTTCATGTGTAAAAGGGTTTTGGGCCATGCCAGGGCTTTGACAGTGTTTTGGAGTAGCATATAATCTATTCAGTAAAAGTTTTGGGTCGCGTAGTGGCGGTGTGTAGTGCTATAGAAAGCCGTCAGCCCGGCCTTGAGAGGGAGGGTTGGATGTGGCTTATCGTGTATTTTCTTGTTGTTCCGTGATTTAAGGGTGGGTATCCTTGCAATCGCGTACTTTAATATAAATTGGCGGTGAGCTCCACTTTTGGGGCTACACCCTCTGTCTTCTTAAAAAAAGGCACTCACGCGAGGACCTTTTGAGAAATGCAGTTTCAAGCTGAGCATGATAGATATCTATGCTCCAGCTTGAGGGGGAGTGTTGAGAGTTTTATGTTTATGTATTTATTTACACTTCTTATTTTATTTGTCCTCTTTATGTAATTTTCCCATTTCCTATCAACTCTATATAAGAGAGCCATGGGGCACCATAGAATAACAAGTCCCTCTTTTCTTCCAACAGTAATGAACCTGATAAAGTATGAGGGGGGCCTTTATGAGATGTGGAAAATGTAATTTTGTATGTTATTTATTCCTTATGCACATATGAGATAGAGTGTACACCATTTCAGTGGTCACCCCTTATTTTTTTAAAATTACTCAATACACTTACCAATCAAATAAGCATGTAAGAAATAACCACAACACAAGATTTGCGAGGTTCATTCTTAACTTGGCTACTCCTTGATGACATCGACAAAACTATCTCTTGTATAGTCGTAAAACGGTGGTAAAAAGGATCTAGGTAAAAGGACAAACCTTAGGAGCTTATTTAGCACCCTCTATCCCTAGGGGTTTATATAACACCCCATACAGAAGGATCCCCATAACTAGAAAAATCACAAAACTGAATGCATAGGTCATCCCCCTTCCCCCACCCCCCGTGAGAAGTCTAAGGATGTGTTGGACAAAGTTGTATTAGGCTCTAATTGCCATAGTTCTAACTTGGACAAATTTATGACGATTGCTTTGGTGTGGGCTTTGTGGCTGGATAGAAATGACATGGTCTTTTGCGAGGAAAGACTTTATTTGGAGAATGTGATCGAATATGCAAAGATTCTGTCAGAGTCCTGATCTATGTAATCTTTTTTCGCCACATCTTCTTATAGCATTGTAACTCAGCACGACCGGTCCCAAGCCCGGGTAAATTGAGGAGGGTTGCGTGTTAGGTAGCCGACAACCAACATAAGAGACAAATTTCTAAATAGTATTCTTTTTAGGAATATTACTTAGGAATTCATCTCAAAACAATTTGGATCTTTTCAACATGGATTTTTCTTTTAGATACTTGGGATCTATTTTGCAACATTATGGGGAAATTGATGGAGATGTTTGGCTAAAGTGGATAGGAGCCTCTACTGTTCTCTGTGATAAAAAAATCCTTCGAAAATCAAAGGAAAGTTTTACAAAGTAGCCGTGATACCTGCTATGCTCTTTGGATCTAAATGTTGGCCTGTAAACCATAACATGTGCAGAGAATGGCAGTAGCAGAAATGAAAATACAAAGGTGGATGTATGGAAACACACGTAAAGATCGGATTTGGAATGACGCAATCAGAATGAAATTTGGTGTAGCTCCAATCAATGATAAGATGCGAGAAAATCGCTTAAGGTGGTTTGGCCATTTGCAAAGGAGGTCGGCCGATACACCAGTGAGGAGATGCGAGTTTTGGGATGTTGAGTCGGCTAAGAGAGGACGAGGAAAGTCCAAAAAGTGTTGGAATGAGACTATACGGAAGGATCTTATTTTTTTGAATCTAAGCCCGAGAATGACCCAAGATAGATCTGAATGGAGGTAAAGAATCCATGTAGCCGACCCTGCTTAATGTGGGAAAAGGCTTTGTTGTTGTTATCTTCTTGTGACATTGTACTCTCAGAACATGTCAATGTACGAAACCTTTTTTTGAGGAAAAAGGAGGGTACGACGTCGAGAAGATGCCTACCCTAAACGAATGAAACTTATGTGGGTCATGATTCAAGGCATCTCGAAAATTTCTGTTTAGTGTGGTTATTTAGTTTTCACATATTGGACTCCGCATTAATTATTGACTATCATGTAAACCTAACATACAATATTATAGAAAAACATGCTACATTTTTAAATAGGATTGTTGACATACTACATTTCAAAGTAGAATTGCTAACAGTTTGATTGCTTTTCACCTAAATTGTAATTTGCATGAAAACAATGTAATATTCTTGGTAACAAGTTATAGCTGCTTTCACTTTCTTGGGTGCTTGCAATTTTTGTAAATTTTCTTAGTGGCTCTTGGGGTTTTGTTCATTCTTTACAGTCCCCGCCAGGTTAACATGTGTCAATTATATGGTCTTTGAAGCCACTGAATGCTGTAGTGTTTCTGTTTCAGGGGAATCTTGTAGCTAAAAATTTTGACATCAGGAAGGAAGCTGGCGGAACCTCGTTTACTGCAGTGCAGAAGCAGTACATAGCTTCTGTAACTCAAAATTTTCTAGAGATCCATTTTTTCTGGGCTGGGAAAGGCACCAATCATATACATGTTCAAAATTACCATGGGCCACTTGTTTCCGCTATTAGCATATCAGCAGTAGTTTTCTTCATGATAAGTTGAACCAGATGATTACTTTTCTTAGAAGCCAAGATACTATTACTGATTTCAAAGCTATTTTCAGACTTCAAGCCTACAGTCAGCAATCACCCACGAACTCATACAAGAAAGCTGCACGTGGCAATAGTTAGTGGAACGATTACTGGTATTGCTGCTTTGGTATTTCTAATGGTTCTGGCTTTTTGCATTTGGAGGCGCAAAAGACACTTGGCCATGAATGAGCATCAGGGTGATCTTTCTTTTCTTAGAACAATTCACTCATATTTCAAGTAAAATTTCCTCAAGTAAAAGAAGAGATTTGTAGTAATGATAAATTGTCATTTTAGGATAGATTATATGCATATTTACATTGTATATCATTGTGCAGACTTGGCTGAATTAGATTCTCTACCACGTAGATTTAGTTATTCAGAACTAAGGTCAGCTACAGATAGCTTCAACCCTTCAAACAAACTGGGTGAAGGGGGATTTGGGCCTGTTTATAAGTTGATATCTCATTTCATAATCGCGTCTTGAAGTTATTTACATTTATGAGGGGATATTTTCGACTGTATCTAATAAATTTTACCACGTTATTTGTCATTCTTTATGCGTCTTAATGGTTTCTTTTATTCTTCACAGAGATGAAAAATCAACTTTCTGTATTCATCACAGTCTCATGCATTTATAATTGATGCTTTTCCAGGGTAAACTTTTTGATGGGAGAGTTGTGGCTGTGAACCAACTCTCGGAAGCTTCTCGCCAAGGAAAAGCCAATTTATATCTGAAATAAGAACTATATCTTCCATTCACCATCAAAATCTTGTGAAATTGCATGGATTCTACTATGGGAGAAGAAAGAGACTCCTTGTTTATGAATATCTTGAGAACAAGAGCCTTGATCTGGCACTCTTTGGTATGATCGGCTTTTGAACTGAAAGTCTGTCTGTTTCAATTATGCACGATATATAATATAAGGATATTGTTTTGCAGGTAGAAAGAATATCCACCTTGACTGGGCTACCTGCTTTGAGATATGTTTGGGAACAGCTAGAGGGTTGGCCTACCTTCATGAGGAGTCAAGTCTAAGGATTGTGCACAGAGATGTTAAGGCCAGCAATATTCTCCTTGATTCTAATCTGAAACCCAAGATATCAGATTTTGGGCTCGCCAAATTATATGATGATTTGCAAACACACATTGTCACCAAGGTTGCTGGCACAATGTAAGGACATCATTCTGACTGAAATATTTTAGCAGCTAATCTACAATTTACTTGCTTTGCTTATCCTGTTCCTTGCACAAAGTTATTTTTAATTTTCAATGTTTACCTCTGTGTTAAATGCTTGCTTTGTGTTTGTTGAACTTGAAGAGGATATCTGGCTCCGGAGTATGCAATGAGAGGCCACCTAACGGAAAAAGTTGATGTGTTTTCTTTTGGGGTTGTGGCCCTTGAACTTGTGTGTGGCAGACTGAACACTGACTCTAGCTTGGGAGAAGAGAAAATGTATTTATTGGAATGGGTAATACCTTCTCTCAGTTTCTATATATTATTCATGTTTTTTCTGCTTTCTAGGCTAGTTCTTTATGTTGTATCACTCATTCTTCTCATATCCTTTTGAAGAATGACATGCTAGTGCATGTTAAAACCTTCATCCATATAGTGTGCTTGTGTTATTCTAGCTATATATGCTAACAAATCGTGGCTGGGTACCATTTATTATTAGAAGGAAAAGTGTTGGAGTATGTAATAGATGGGTAATTGGATCTCTCCACATGGATGAGTAGTGGGACTCCATTCTATATGTGGGGCTATATAAGAAGCCCCACTCCCTATGTACTCATTGAGAAATTCAATACAGGATATCCTACCCTTTGAGGCCTTCTCCCGTGATTTCATCCCGCTCCTTAGAGAGTAGGGTTCCACGTAAATTCAAAGCAACCATGTTTATCTTTCTTTATTTTATTGCTTTGTTTATCGATTCGCTTCCGCATTCTAGATAACAACATGGTATCGGAGCAGTCGATTCTAGGGTTTTATTGTGAAGATTTTAATATCATAGTAAGTCGATTTTGTGATTGGATTCAGATTTTTTATTTCGTGTTCATGTTCAATTATATGTTCAAGTTCAATATCTAGGGTTTCTGATGAAACCCTAGTTCAAGCCGCCACATGAGATTTCCGTTCATTTCAACCTTTCTTCACCGATTCGCTTACGAGGTGCGAAAGATTTGGGTTCCACGCACATCTATTGTTCAAATAAGAAGAAGATGCAACTTGTTCCACCAGCGAAGGCCGTCTAGAGCCTAACGGCGGTGCAAACCATTGTTCGATCCAGAGATCATGTATACGGTAAGAGATGATCCCACAACGGTGCTCCCGTCTGGCAGAGATCATTGTTCTGCACACGTACGCAAGTTCCAGAAGTTCATCCAAAAAATTCTAGGGTTTCCTGTAAACCTAATTCTAGGCAGGCCCTCTCGAATCTCCATCTTCAGGGCATGTTCCTGGCAGCAAGCACCTCCTTCAGATCAAGGAAGATATCAAAAGCTGTAGATTTGAAATCTTGCGCAACTAAAGTGGCATCGATAGATCTGAATTCGCTCGATTCAAATATAAAAAGGAAAAGAAAGAGGGAAGAAGAATGACAGAATGGTCCCTCCACCACATTCCAATTTCCATTCAAGCTCCCCAAGCGGATTTCCAAGACGCATGCCCAACAAGCCAAGTCCACGCGCAAGGCGGTTTTACAACGGATCCACATCGTATCCGTGCAGATCCTCCGTAAAAGAAAAGCAAAAAATACGGAGCATATATCAATCGCCTCCCTTGGCTCCCTCGGCGGCTCCTCCACTCCATCGAGATACGAGATCGAAAGCACCCTTCCCCCGCCTACATCAACTGTTGAAGCATCCTCCTCCCCCTTCCCCTCCTCACTCCATTGGTGGAAAGCGATCCATGGTCGACCACACACCCTCCGATGCAAATGTTGCCACTTTTTGAGACTCCAGCCAGAGGTGGTGCACGACTACACGTACACCACGAAGCACCCGACTTCTTCATAGCCCCTCGACGTTGCATCTACGGTGGCAATTATGAGGAGGTCTCCCCCCCCCCCCCCCCCATGACATCGGCAATCGTAGAAGCAGAGAGCCCCATCTAGGGGGAGGGGTGGATTCGTTTGTGAGATGGTTTCCCAAGGGACCCTAAATAGATGGAAGTTTAGTTTTTGGCCCGATAGGCCACGCTTTTTAAAAAGGAGAGCTGATTATATGGGCTCAGTTGGGCCGTGAGTTCCAAAAAAAAAGAGGATCCAAGAAAAAAATGAAGGACCGAGAGAAAAAATGTGCCTATTTGCGAAAAAAAGTTCGAGAAAGGGGGGGAAGATAGAATGGCTAAAAAAGTTGAAACGGTTAAAAAATGATTTGTGCATAAGGAAAAATGATGAAGCATAAAAAAATCACGTTTTTTCTTTGTTTTCTCCTAATTTAATGAACCAGCTCTTATTCTATCAAGTATGGGAGAAAGGGGGAGTAATATGGGGCACATTCTTCTTGAGATGTATCTACAAGACTTTTGCCAGTCCATGACTAACAGACCGATACTTCAGACTGCTACTGCTATCATCCATCTTCACCGAGCATTGACTTCTTCGGCGGGGTGTCTATCCCTGACTATTACTCCACGTTGGACTTTCTTCTTCTACTGAGATTCTTCTCCAACATGACAGAGATATGTTCTGGTGACCTGGCATCATAGCGACTCTACAGGCATGCCAGAGATACATTCCTGGTGACATGAAAGTCATAGACCCATCCTTGAGCGAGGTCTTCTACCAACTGGGACATATGTTCTTGTGATGTATCGTGCGAAGATGTGTTGTATACATTTTCTTTTGTAAAATGGCATGAGTATCTTTCTAAGATTATATTCCCAACACTTGCACATATACACAAGACTAGTTGTACATCATGCTTCTGTATTCGGAGAACTCTCTTTCTCGAGTTCAACCCCTCTTGGTCATTAGGGTCATAAACTTAAAGTACTTGAAATGTTTGAGTCAGGGATATACATGTTATATTGCACGTAGAATCTCTATGCTTAAACTAAATTTGACCATCACCTCACTTGTACGATTAATTGTATTGGTGATGAGTCAAAGTTTCATCTAAGGGCTAGGATTAATGTGCTTGAATTGAGACATGGTCGTATGAAACTCGAGGATGGGAATGTTCAGGAACACGACTTGGACCCCAAATATCCATATGAATTAAATCAAAAAGAGAACTACTATTACGACCATGATTCGGGAATGAAGATCGGTGGTGTTTTCCTAGTTGACAAGCTTCTCATTGAAAAGTAAAATGCATAGAAATTTGAGGAAGCACATGTCACATTTTCTGAAGGGGTAGATGAGATACCCGTCCGATCGTGGGTACCCGTTTACAACACATTCACGGTATTACATTCACTAAAAATTTTACAAGTTACGAAAATGTGGGGAAATTTTGCATTTGGTATTTGTATTTGACATTCATAATCAATAATGTAAATAAGCACAGAACCAATAAATAAGTGCCACCAATGCATTTTATTCATTTTCATATATCATTACATATAACAAAATTTATCTACAATGTATCTATGTCCCAAAAAAAGAGAAAGACAAGTACTGTACAAAACCAGAACAATTTTACCGTCTAGTATATACTCGGGTGCCAAGAATCATTAGCCACTATTGCAGTGCAGGCACCTTGCCTGCCACGCATGATAGCGAACAAGAAAAACGTTAGCGAGCGCTGGTACATCTCGAAAACTTATCAAAACAATCATGCATTTAAGGTGATTGCAAAATAAGCAAGTAGTAAGGCATAAAAAACTAAAAATTTACAACTACTTACTACGAAAAAGGTTTTCAAGCTACCCTGAAGGAATGCCTCAAGTTCATCCATTCTCCTTATAACTATGTGTGTGTGTGTGTGTGTATATATATTTCATATTTTAAATGATGAGCTGAGTGTGTGTTGTTAACTATGTGCCCTTTTAGAGATTATGTTCATGGATTCTTGATGATGGTATTGATGAGTTCCTGATCTGATTCTTGATTCTATCTAACTTCCCAAGTTTAATGAATAGTTTGTGGTCTTGGTTTTTGTGTGACCCCACACTATGACTCTAAGGTACGAAGAGTACCTTAGGGTTGGGGTGCCTCCGTAGGCATGCGGTGGAGTTTCCAACACGTCCACTGACTTATCCTAACCCTCGGAGTAGTAACTATAAGATCCAATCGATTGTTGATGATTGATGATTGATAGTTGTTGGTGATTAATGATTCTGCATCCAACTTAATTATAGTCAACTTTAGCCAACGCAACTTATAATTGATCTTAACTCTAGCCAAATCTATTATAACTCATTCAAGACCAACTGTAACTCCTCCAACATTCAATAATTGTTTCAGGTGTAACCTTAGATGATTCGGATGTAGCCATAGAGGATTTAGATGTAGCATCACCAATCCTATTGGCGGAAAAGTAACCAAAGCTCAAGCGGTGAGGTAGTCTCTTAAGGAGACTCTTCTGTTTTATCCTTTAAATGGAAGTGTAGTCCATTAGGGGGATAGGTCTACTCCAAAACTACGCCACTAAGACGGATGAGAGAGACTCTCCGAAAAAGTCAACCTAAAAACCAGCCCGACTAGTACGGGCAGCCGAGCTCATACGAAAAATAAAAACCGAGGAACCCCCATCCTAGGTACCCTAAAACAGAGGGTCAACAGAAAAGATCAAAAGTCGGGATCCCAACGAGGCGTAAAAATACTGCAAGCTCGCATAAAAATCGTAAAAAAGACTGAGATCCTATACCCGCGCACTTCATGGCCGCTGCCCTAACTGGGCTTCCTTTCCTCCGCCCAGGTGAGGGTTACTGCGCCCTCGCACGATCAGGAGTAAGGATCATCATCACTGGCACTAATATTTGTCGATCATCATTGATTCTTAATATTTTCACTTGATCATTGATTCCCAACAATTTCACTTGAACTCTAATTCCTGATATTTTCTCTTGTTGGCATATATATTCATATACAATTGGTATCGTTAGAGGGTTAAGATCTTGTAGGAAAGATCAAGGAAGAGCCTAAACTGAAGGCTGTTAAAAATCTTATTTGCTTGATAACATGAGAATACATACATACACATATATATAACACATAATTTAGACATTGACTATCAGTCACCACTTTCTTCTCCAATTATATTACTTACACATATTAAGTTCTATATGTACCCAATTCAGTATTTTGAATTATTTGTTTATTATTATTATTAATAATTTTTTAACCACTATCCAAACATATCCTTAATGACGGTTGTGGCACTCTTCCATTGAACATGTATTGAGTTAACAATCATCACTTCATTTACCCTAAGCTTCAATTACTTTAATGAGTTATGAAAAGAGAAATTTAGAAAATGTTGCCAGTAAAATTTACTTTGTAAATATTATTAATGGATAATAGAATTAGCCATACACTATATTTTCTTATAAAATCGTATATTTTACGATGTGTATTATGTTACAAGATTCAAACAGAAATTTTATAGTCACTGGGAAGGTCCATAAATTAAAAGAATGAGAAGGAATAATCTTTAATGGGATGAGCCTTCGTAAGTAGTATATAATAACATGTTGATAGAAAGGAGGGGGAGACAGGCTGTATCCATGCGTGACAAAGGTGATTGAAATATAATTAAGCTCTTGAAATAAACCTAATCAAAACTAGATGTCTCTTATTCCTCATCTAATTGGATTCAAAGATAGTGATTCTGTGATTTGAACCCCCGGACCTTCAAT
Organism: Ottelia alismoides; assembly: GCA_037367405.1. Lineage (NCBI taxonomy): Eukaryota > Viridiplantae > Streptophyta > Magnoliopsida > Alismatales > Hydrocharitaceae > Ottelia > Ottelia alismoides. The sequence continues at coordinate 221,192 of JAZKJV010005879.1, read as the reverse complement.
GAGCACATATGTATATATATATTTGTATATATATATATTTAATTATAACACATATTCACCCAGATTTTTATTAAAGCTATATATAACTATGGAGACAGATTACACAGTTTGTAATTGACAATGAAATCGAATATATTGTATCCAATACAGATACTTAGTTTCAGAAGGCCATAAATAATCTTTTTAATTTAAAAAAATGATCAGATAACAAATGGTCTGACTGATGTGATTATATAAAAAATAAGGGTCTGTCTGATCATATTCCACTTGATATCATTGACTCTTTTTATTTATCAACTGCATGATTAAAACAACTCACTGTAGATTTTCATCAGGCAGCAAAGAGAAGGTTATAGATTGATCATGCATGACAACAAGGAGGGCAGAGATTGTACCTATGATCTCTCCAAGTTTGGAGATAATTTCACAAGCAAGAGAAGCTTCAAGGCAGCTCCAGTTGAACAGAAAAGACTGCTGGACAACAGTCTAAAATGGAGGGAAAATAGCAGGAGGGGCTCCTGCAACCTTAAATGATGTAGGAGACAGTGGTGGATTTCCAGAGCTGCTGGAGAAAAGTTTCAGCAACAACTTCCACTAGATATGGAGGAGAGAGAAAAAATATTAGGCTGAAATTTTGGAATGAAATTGAGAAAGGGGAAGTCTCATGGCTAGAATTGGGAAGGCAGTAGGAAATAGAAGAATAAAGAGAGAGAGAGAGAGGAGGGGTTCCGCGTTAGAAAAAAACAAGTGTTCACCTTGGAATGGCATCCTCATTCATAGCATCAGCAGGGTGACATAAACTTGTTGATATCATAACCCCTTTTTTTGCTGGAGTTTTACAGAATGGCTATTGTAGCATTGTAGATTTAAATTTTTGATTATTATTTTTCTTCTTTTATTTGGCATACAAGAGTTGTCCGTACTCACACCTCGAGCTTCCGATTTCGACGTGCAATATCTTGATTTGATTGTCTCTGAATGACGATCAATATGAATATAATATTCCTATATTTTTGATTGGATTTGATTTCCTGAATTTCTCGAGATACAGTTTTGGTTTGGGGTTAAAATTTGCGATTTTAAATTGTTGAACAATCTCCGATTGACAAACGGTCGATTCCGTTGGTCTTGTTTCATCGAATCGAATTTTTAGGTGGTCTCGATTTATTTCGCGGTTTCTGTTTTTGTGATGCGGCTTTTCCGCGACACGCATTATGATACGATCGATTTTTGGTCAAATTCGTCCGAATGACTTTTGATTTGCGATCAATAGATCAGTTTAGGTTATTTACTATTGATTAACAATTTTTTTTAATTATATTGACCCTAATCGGGTCGGGTTCGATGTAATTGGATCCAGATGTTATAAATATAAAAACCTTAAAAGGAGTCTCGTCCTCGAGACTCAGGTCAAGGTCATTATATGTCTCGTTTGAGTTTCTTCTGATCATAAAAATCTCAAAGGGTTTTGAACTCTTAAAAACACCTCCAAAGGAAAACAAGCCACATCCCTTTAATCATGTATCTAATTACAAAGGTATGTCTTAATGATTACCTGTGAAGAGTTGTGGGTATAATGCCTGCATTTCAGCTTCAGTCTCCCATGTCGCCTCCTCGACGCCATGTTGGTGCCACAACACCTTGATCAAGAGGATCTCTTTGCTGCGATGCTTCTTCACAACACTATCAATGATCTGAACTGGTCTCTCCTCATATGTCAAGTTTTGCTCCACGTCAAGATTCTCATAACTGATGATGTGTCGAGGGTCGTGCACATACTTCCTCAGGTTGGATATTTGAAATACGCCATGGATAGCAGAAAGATGTGGAGGAAGGGCTACTCAGTAGGCCACCTTCCCCACTCTAGCAAGGATCTCGAACGGTCCAACATATCGTGGTGCTATCTTGCCACGAACACTGAATCTCTGTATTCCCTTCATGGGAGATAATCGTAGGAATACCCAATCTCATACCTTTAATTACATGAGTTTTATTAGTATGAGAGATTAAGTTGAACATCCATTAGTTGTATTTAAAGGGGCTAAGAGAAGATGTTTAGATTACATTAAACTTCAAGTCTCTTCCCCGACGTGTCTGCATATCTCTTCTGACGGATCTCTGCCATCAGAAGCATCCGTCTCACAAGATCAACAACCATCGCAGTCTCCTCCAGGAGATCTACGGAGTAGAGAGCATGATCACCTACCTCATGCCAACTAAGAGGCGTGAGGAATCTCCACTCATATAGGGCTTCGAATGGTGCCATGCCGATACTGGAATGATAGCCGTTGTTGTATGTGAATTCCACTAACGACAGATGGTCCTTCTAGGATCCTTTCCACTCCAAAGTGCATGCGCGAAGCAAGTCCTCAAGCGTCTGAATGGTGCGCTCACTTTGTTCGTTGGTCTGCAGATGATATGTATAAAATACCCTAATCATTTGGAATAATATAAGGATGATAATAGGTGTTTTATGATCTGGCTAGTCCATACATTAAAATATGATCTCAAGGATACCTCTTAGATCTTAGTTCTGAAGTTGTTCAGAAGCAAAGAGAAGAGGGTATTGGGACTATCACATTAGTGGTATGCCTTGGACATATTCCAATTCTGGAAAATTCCAAGAAAGACTTCTTTCCCTTAAGATATGGTATTGACCTATCTAAAGGGATAGCACCTCAAACAGTTGAGGATGTAAATGCCAAAGCTACATGCCCTAGTGCATTAGCTATGGGAAGCTCTGTGTATGCTAGATGTGTACGAAAGCCAAATGTCTGCCATGCAGTAGGAGTAGTAAACTATTACTAATTCTACTATGGAGATAGAACATTTAGTTGCAGTAATAACAATATCTTCAAAAAGGACAAGATCTTTTGAGATAGTGATCTCAAAATCTTCTCTTCAAGAACTTAGGACTTTATAGACAGTGATATAAAACGTTTTAACTGCAAATGCCTTATAAGACATAAGATTGGATCTTAGTCTTAGGAGATAGAGATCTCCAGGAATCATAGCATTCTGATAAAGATAATAGAAATTACATACTTGTTATAATAATTGAGTTGTAGTGTCAAAGGCACTATAACTGCTTCAAGATTGAGTATTGATTGTATAAGATGCAACATTCGCATTGGATGCGAGCACTATTACTGGGGGATATGCAAGTGCCGTAACAGGACTTGGCGTAGTCTCTCGGGAACATAGTGACTGATAACCTTACCTAGCTATATTAACTATCTTATGATTGTCACATGAGTGTGGGTTTAAAAAATAACCCATTAATGACTCTTTAGGTTAGTGGAAGATTGTTGGACATGTGATCCCATCCCACGATGAGCCATTATGTAATAAATGTTATTGCAATATCATTCCGTGATCTGAAATGAAGAATAACAAATTTGCATAATAGGTCTCTTAGTACAATTAGGGTTGCATACTATGGTCATCTTGACAATAATACAACTGTTGATCTAATTGTTGAATCATAGAGGTCGGTGCTTGGATGAATATCTAAAGAGTTAAATTGATGACTCATTAAGCACCGTCAAATGATTATAAAGAGAGGATCTTCATCCTGAGAAAGAGATGGCAATCCTTTCTCTAAAGGCTGATAACTGACCTCTTGATGCGGGTCTTCTACATAGGAATAGATATTCAGAGGTGTTAGATAAGTTAGGTCAAAGAGTTGACTTAACGAGATCGAGATAACCAAAGACCTATGTCGTATGCTGTCATGATATAGGCATGCATCCTCTGACCAGAGACAAATGTGTTACTATATGTTTAAGTATGTACATTTGGAAGACCGATAGGTTGATGATCTAATTAAGATCTATACACCGACACATTGGTTTGCATACAAGGGCATATGAGTAATACGATCTCTCAAAGGGATCATACAGGTTCATTTATTAAACCGGAAGACATGAGCTCACTCATGAGATATTGGGACCAAGTTCCGTACACAGTCGTCTCGCTTTGGAAGCTTGACTGAATTTATAGGTTTGATATATACTTTTGAAAAGTATATGATCAATACCTGGATATGATATATGCTTTTGGAAAGTATATGATCGATATCAAATCCCAATGATCAAATGAGAAACTTAATGGTAAACCCTGAAGGAGATAATATAAATTGATATGAAACTTTGGGTTTATTCTAGGTCTTCCAGTATGCATGATGTACATGTATTAGGAATACATGAGGATGATGTGATCATAAACGATTGTATAACTATGACGCTTCCATTCCGAGGGAGTGATGAAACATGTCTGGATTTTAGTATCTCCTATCAGTAGAGAAGTAATCTAATCTTAGTCCAAATATTGGACATTGATCTGAATGTGATTCAGATGCAATGAGAAGATTAGATCTACGGCCTTATTTAATCAAGCATCTGTGGGAGGTCCCCGAGATCTAGATTTGAGATGTGATCTCAATATCCAAGTCACTATACGTGGAACGTATAATTGTCATGTCCTTATCTCCAAGTATCTGCTGAGAAAGCGTATTATTCTTGAAGGAGTTCAAGAATAATTCCATTATTGATAATGTATCTAAGCATTGAACAAAATAGATAATTAAATGTGATTTAATTATTATAAATAATGTGAATGTGATTCATATTATTTGGGCTCATGAGAATGGACATCCGAGATGATTAAATGTGATTTAATTATCAAGGATGTGAATAATGTAGATAGCACTATCCATATTATTCATGGATATTATAAATGTGATTTATAATATGTTAGAGAGAGATAATTGTAATTTTTATTTATAAATTAGTAGTTGATGTTAATTGGATTCACATTAGACAATTAATTGTAAATGCAATTACATTTTATTTTGGATGTATGAATATGATTAATAAATATTAATGTCATGATTACAATTATCACAAAATAATTTGGAATTATTTTGGTGAATAATTGTGCAACAAATGTTGTTGTATTTGTGGGATTTTGGAGAGATTTGGAATCTCACCAAAATAAGAAAATGAGAGACACTTTCCATATATATGGAGTGGACGTCCATGGAATCCCACTCCATGTATGGCCTTCCACTCTGTATGAGGAAGGATGTCTCTTTCTTTCCTTTATTCCCACATGAGATTGATTTGAATTGAAATTAAATGTATTGTAAATATATTTGCAACATATTTAATTTATTTCAAATTTATTATTATTGTTGGTAATTAAAACACAACAAGATCATGACCATTGATTGAAAGCGCAAATAAATCTCAATCATTGATTTTGTGAGCACATGGATTGTGATCCATGAACATCCAAAATAATATAAATAGAAGGGTAGCCCTAGCCTTTTATTTTACAATACACACATTGTGAAACACAACAAATCTCTCTCTCTAATTTCTCATGGTCGTCACCTCTCTATCTCAACAATATGGCCGTCCACTTGTTGATCTAGAGATCTTTGTTTCTGTTGCATCATCGTTATGTTGTCATATCGACTGCTCGGGGATCTCTGTCTCCTTCGGTACACCTCGTCCGTGAAGAAGACATTGGATCTCGTAAGATGAGATCAAGATATTTGCCGCTTGGATCATCAACATGGATTGCGAGGAGCACGCGTTTCATCAAAGCGCTCGCAAGCGTCTCGTCCGTTGGATCGGACTTGAGACAGGAGGTCTCTTCGTTTAGAGACTCGATCGCAACCACGCTTCAAGAGGTACCTTTAATACCTATTGATGGTTTAGATGAAACTATCCGAGAAATGTTCTTGGATCATGTGTTTTCATCAGTTTTAAAATTTTAAATTCTGATGCCCCGAGCAACTGGTGTGACTAGTCGCTCCTGTTCGCACATGATGCGATCTCCAAGCTTCCGTGATGTGCTTAAGGATCTTTCCATATCCTTTAGATTGTACACTAAATCTTCAAGACTTGAAGATTATTCTTGCATGCAGGGCTAGAAATTTGGGGTAGCGGTTCCTTTGGAGTGGCTACAGGTTTCGACAGTAGCAGGGAGAGGGCTCAAGCCCTTGGGATGTTCTTGAAGTAGCAGAATCTTGCAAAATGAAGGCACTAGCAGCTTCAGAAGCTGCTTTGCAGCAGCTACATTGCAACAAAAATGGAGAAGAAGGAAGGGTTTATCGATGGAAATTTGGGAGCAAAAATTAGAGGGGAGGGGAGGGGTTCTTACGATTGGAAGAAAAATGCCATTTGTCCACTTGGAATGTCAGCAAGCTGATGTCAACTTGCCGATGTCACATTTTTTCCAAAACCCGTACTCTTCTGCACTCGCGTCTTGAGTCTCAAATTTAGGTGTACAATATCTCATTTTGACCATCTCCGAATGACGATTAAAATGAGTATAATATTCATATACTTTGGATCGAGTATGAGTCCTTAAAATTCTCGAGATACAGTTTTCGTTTGTGACTAAATTTTATTATTTTAAAAATATCAAATGACCTCTGATCGACGGACGGTCAATTTTGTTGATCTTATATTGTCGAATCAGATTTTTAGGTGGTCTTGGTTTGTTTTACGATTTTTGAATTTATGTCACGGCTTTTCCATTGACATGCTTTTCGGTGCGATCGACTATTAGTCGATTGCGACCGAACGAGTTTCGATTTGTGATTAATGGATAGATATGGGTCTATTCAATATTAATAGAATATAATTTGATTAAGTAGACCCTTAATCGGGTCGGATTCGGATTATTGGATCCGGATGTTACAGATATAAAAATCTCAAAGGGAGTCTCATTCTCGAGACTCAAGTCAAGATCACTTTATGTCTCGTTTGGATTTCGTATGGTTATAAAAACCTCAATGGGTTTTGAACCAATAAAAACCTCAAAGGGAAAACAAGCCATTTTCTTTCAACATATATAATTAAGTTGGCTTCTTTCGATGATTACCTGAAAAGAGTTGCGGTTATCGTGTCTGCATGCCAGCTTCAGTCTCCCATGTTGCCTCTTAGACACTATGTTGGTGCCATAGTACCTTGACCAAAGGAATTTCTTCGCTGCGAATTTTCTTCACAACACTGTCAAGTATCTGTACCGACCTCTCCTCATATGTCAAATCGGGATCCACATCAAGATTCTCGTAGCTGATTATGTGTCGAGGGTCGTGCACATACTTCCTTAGGTTGGATATGTGAAAAACGTCGTGAATGGTTGGAAGATGTGGAGGGAGGGCTACTTGGAGGGCCACCTTCCCCATATGAGAAAGAATCTCAAACGGTCCAACATATCGTGGCGCCAACTTGCTAGGAACATCGAGTCTTTGTACTTCCTTCATGGGAGATACTCGTAGAAACGCCCAATCTCCCACCTGTATTTACAGAAATTTCATTAATATGAGAGATTATGTTGAATATGGATGTCATATTGAAATGGATTAAGAGAGATGATTGGATTACTTGAAATTCCAAACTCTTCTCCTATGATCTGCATAGCTCTTCTAGCGACTCTGTGCTATCAGAAGCTTCCGTCTCTTCAGATCAACAACCCTCGCAGTCTCCTCTAAAAGATCTACGGAGTAAAGAGCATGATCACCTACTTCACACCAACTGAGAGGTGTGAGACATCTCTACCTATATATGGCTTCGAATGGTGCCATGTCGATGCTGGAATGATGGTTGTTGTTGTTGTATGTGAACTCTACCAACGGCAGATGGTCCTTCCAGGTCCCTTTCCACTCAAGAGTGCATGCTCTTAGCAAATCCTCGAGCGTCTGTATGGTGCGCTCGCTCTGTCCGTCAATCTGTTGATGACATACGGAACTCATCTTAAGCTCTGTCTGTAGTGCTGATATGAACTGATGCCAATAGTGAGATGTGAACTTCGAGTCTCTATCAGATACTATCTCTCGTGGTATAACATGAAGTCTGATAATGTTCTACACATATAATTTGGCCAATTTGATGGAGTGTAGGTCATGCTGACATGTATGAAATGGGCTGACTTGGTCAACCTATCAACAATGACCCAAATAGCATCATGGCTTCCTGGTGTCCTCGACAGTCCGGTGAAAAAATCCATAGAAATACTCTCCCATTCCACTCAAAAATGGGGAGAGACTGCAATAACCCGGGTGGTCTCCGGTGCTCAGACTTGACCATCTGACAGGTCATAATTCTGCTAACGTGATGCGGCACATCACGTTTCATTCCGTCCCACCAGAAATGCCAGCGTAGATCACGATACATCTTTGTGCTACCAGGATGAATAGATAATCGTGAAGTGTGTGCCTCATCAAGAATGTCTCTGCGTAACTGCTCATCATTGGGCACAACGACCCGGCCAACTTTCCATAGAATGGACTCTGTTACAACAAAATCATCACATTCATCTTTGACGACACATGTATTTGTCTCTGATCAAGGATTTGTCTTCTGTCCTTCTACTATGTGGTCCCGAAGATTGATGAACTGTGGAGGCATGATAATAGATATGGATGCACTCTCATGAGGATGGCAATCAGTCAACGCTGCGACCATATCCCACATGTATTGCCAGTTTGTTGTACCTTCAGCATGAGTTCTCCTGCTAAGAGCATCAGTTACCATGTTTTCCTTACCGGGATGGTAAGAGATCATGCAATTGTAATCCTTCAGTAGCTCAAGCCACCTGCATTGTCTCATGTTCAGCTTCTTCTGATCGAAGATGTACTTCAAACTCTTATGATATGTGAAAATATCGAAATTCATGATATAAAGATAGTGGCGCCGGATTTTCAAGGCGAAGACAACTGCCGTCAACTCTAAGTCATGGGTAGAGTAATTCCGCTCATGTGGTCTCAACTGACATGATGCATATGCAATTACGTGACCTCGCTGCATCAGAACCGCTCATAAACCTTCTCCTGAAGCATCTTTATAAACTGCATAATCGTAAGTGCATGAAGGAAGAGAAAGAATGGGTGTCGTTGTCAATCTTTCCTTCAATGTCCTGAAGGCCTGCTCGCATGAATCATCCCAAATAAAAGGAACTCCTTTCTATGTCAATAACGTTAGAGGAGGAACTACTCGTGAAAACCCATTAACGAAACGTCTATAATAGCCCACTAGTCCAAGGAAACTCCGAATCTGAGTGACTATCTTAGGATGCTCCCAAGACATAACTACTACAATCTTCGCAGGATCAACTGTGATACCTGCTCCAGAGCTGACATGCCCAAGAAATGAGACTTGTGATAAGCAGAACTCGCATTTGCTCAGCTTGGCATACAACTTGTGCTCTCGTAATATGTCCAAGACAATCTTCATATCATTTGCGTGATCCCATTCATTCTGAGAATAAATTAACACATCATCAGTGAATGCCACCACAAACTTGTCCAAGTATGGACGGAAGATCTTGTTCATCATGTCCATGAACGTTGCTGGGGCATTGGTAAGCCCAAACGGCATCACCACAAACTCATAATGCCCATATCGAGTTCTGAAAGCTGTCTTCGGGATATCTAACTCTCGAATCCTCGGCTGATGGTAGCCTGATCTAAGATCGATCTTCAAAAACATCGAAGATCCCTGAAGCTGGTCAAATAAGTCATCGATACATGGTAAAGGATAATAGTTCTGCATCGTTCTCTTATTCAGCTGCATGTAATCAATGCGCAATCTCATTGATCCATCCTTCTTCTTGACAAATAGAACTGGAGCACCCCAAGGTGAAGTGCCCGGCCTCACCTTCAACTCTCTCAACTCGGCCGGTGCCATGCGATATGGAGTCATCGAGATCGGCTGTGTATCAGGTAATAATGTGATCTCGAACTCAATCTCTCTCTAAGGAGGTAACTTTGGTAGTCTGACACTACTCTGATGTCTTGTGTCATTGGCTCATGATCGGATATCCCTCGAATAAATCCTAAGCATGAATCACATCCCTGATCAACTAGTCTCTGGGCTCCTAACAATGAGATGTACTCCATTTTGGAGTCATGCAATGTACCCTCAAAAGTGAACTCAGGTAGGCTTGGATTCCTGAAGACAACTGTCTTCCTAAAGCAATCAACTAGAGCATGATGAGCTGATAACCAAGAAATGCCTAAAATCAAATCAAACCCATCGAGCTATAATAATAGACAGTCTGTGATCATCTCATGATCGCCAATCAGCACTAGTAAGTCTCTGGTTATCAGTGAAATGACGAACAACTAGCCACCTGGCCCATGGATGTGGTAAGGAGGATATAGGGCCTTTGTAATTCTACCCAATGAAGCTAGTAATCTCGAAGCAATAATGGAATTCGTCGCTCCGGAATCAAATAAAATATGGAAAGATCGACTCAGTATTGAGACCATACCTTTCACCATAGGTGTTGTTGATCATGCCTGCTCCTCGGTCACTGCATGTAATTGTCCTTGTGGTGCAGTACTCGAACCTGCCACGCTCTGTGTTTGTCTCGACGGCCTCCCGAAGTTGGAATTCATGCCATGGAATCTCCCAGTACGCTATGTCTGTGGATGTGACGGTTGTGGCTGTGGTCGAGGCTCACCAGAAGCCTACGAGCACTAAGACCGGTAATGACCCCACTAGTTGCACAAGTAACATCAGACTGACTGTGTAGGTGGAGTGGTCGTGTCTGTGCTTTGATTTGGTCCTACTGGGGGTCATACACACTCTCTACGACTCAGATGGTCGAGCTGAACCGGTGTCACTTACAGCAAGTGCTCCTCCAACAGCAGTCGCTGGAGAAGAGCGAGCATCGCCTGAAAATGCTGAACCTGTAGGACGAAACTGCATGGCTGACCTCTATTGTTGAAACTGTCGTCGAATCGATCCAAATGATCGTTGTGGCGTAAGTGCTGCTCCAGACAAGCTCTCGAAACATCTCTCTCGGATGTCCTCAAACTTCGCTGCTACACCAATATCCTTGGAGATGGAAGTGATATGTAGTCCAGCCAGCTTCTCCTGTACCTCTCCTCGTATTACTCAAATGAACTTCTCCAGATTTTCATCTGGAAAAGCAGCGGTTGCTGGTGTATGGCAAGACATCTCGGTAAATCAGACGAAGTACTCTCTAGCTGCCATCTCCCTCTGTCTGAGCTCTGTGAACAACCAGCACTGGGAATACTTCCACTTCCCAGAAAAGAAGTGGGAATTGAATCTCATATCAAAATCATCCCATGTGGGCTCGTGCCCCAATTCAGAAACTGTCACTTCCTACCATCTCTCTGCGAATGCTGTCAGTGAATACTCCATAAATGATAACTATGAGTCTCGCGGTGCTTGAATCATCCGAAGTACCTTCGTCACCCTCTTCAGCCACTGCTCAGCCTCATCTGATGTTCATGTACCCTCGAAATGGGCATATCGGCTCACTGATAGGAAGTGAAAACTGACTGATGCTTGTGAATGGCGGTGTGCTCGGGTGTGTCCTCATCTGCAAAGTGTACATGGTCCTGATCCCTGTTATAATCTCCATCCTCAGCTCCATGTACTGGTTCCCCATTTATATGGATCATCGTAGTGAGAATGATGTACCTTTACAGACTGGAGTTGATCCTGTCGTATTCCATCCTGAGATGGATGGTAAGTGAAATATGACAGCTTCTCGAACCTCATCTCTATGTATGTCTGTTTATCCACAATCTCCATCTGTTGTGCTAGGATTTGGTCCTGTTGACCTCTCATAGCAGTTTGCTGCTAGAGGTCAGTGAGTGCGGTCATGAAATGCTCCAATTGATCAGCCATCTTTTGGTCATCTCTGAACATCATGGTTCTGCATGAGAACCAATATTATTAATCATAACAGTTGATGTTCGCTGATATTTTTCACTGTGTTTTTCTCTTCTTGTGATGCTATATGAAAATTAATTGCAATTGATGACATATGTGGTTGTTGAATTTGAATGTCATATTTCCCTCTCGGATTCGCGACAAATCGGAGGACTGTCGCTATTTGAGAACTTAATACGACTGGAATTGTAATACTATGAATGTATGTATTGGGGTACCACGACTCTAATACCAAACTGTTAAGCCTGATGATCTAGATACCATTTTATACGTCATTCACGACATTGGATTCATTAAAGATCGCATTAGGTTACCGAAATTAAGAGAAATTTTTCGTGTTTCACAATAAATGGCATTCACGATTGTTGTAAACAACCGTAGAGCCAACAACAAGTGTCACCAATTCACATTTCATTAATTTCCATATATATATATTACGTGTTCAAAAGAGACCGCATCATATGCATGTATCCCAAAATATAGAAGAGAAAGAAAAGTATTATACAATATTATGTACATAAATTGTAACAACAATACCGTCGAGTATAACAATGGATGCTTGGAATCTTCAACCAGCTACTGCGACGCAGACACTTTGCCTGCCAAGCATGCAAGGAACAATTGAATGTCAACAATTGTTGTATACAATCCAGCATATTAAAAATAACAAGTAATTTAGTGGTTTCAAAAGAAAGCAACTAGAATTACATTGATATTTGAAATTTACAAACTAGTTGTGTGGAAAATGTCAACAAGTAATTTAGTTGCTATGTATGTAAATCCCATGTTCACCCATAACCCCATAATTTTCCATATATACACTTCATATATTAGTTGATGACATGTGTGTAAGTTATTATCTTTTGTCAATTAGAGATCATGTTCATGGATCTTGATAGTGAGAATGATGAGTTTCTAATCTGATTCTTGATTCTATCTAATTTCTCAAGTCTAGTGGATAGTCTGTGGTCTTGGTCTGAAGGTGACCTTACACTATGACTCTAAGGCGTGAAGATTACTTTATGGTTGGGGTGCCTCCGTAGGCATGCGGTGGAGTGTAATGCATCCTAACTGTTAGAGTTATTATATTTACATTTATGTTTGTAACCCTTCGGGTTCCGTAACCCCCGTGACCCTTCGGGTTCTGTAACCCTCTATGACCCTTCGAGTTTCGTAACCTCCCGTGACCTCTCGGGTTCCGTAATCCTTGTCCTCTCTAGGGTCTTCTCTCTATATAAGAGACCCTAGTTCTATGGAATAAACATCTCATCTCATCTCATTTTGTTTCTCTTCTCAACATGGTATCAGAGCGACGGTCCTAGACCGAAGTCTAATACACTAAATCCGTCGCCACCACCAGCCCTCTCTCCGCCGACAAGGAGAGAGGGCTGGACCTCCTGCGTCGCTCATGGATTCGACGGTCTCGCGCAAGGCAGTCCGAGTCTCTAGCAACACCAGTTGCTACCTCCAGCGGCACCTAAAGCACCTCCCAAGGCTCTAGCAGCTCCAGTCGCACCTCCTACATCGTCGGCACAGTCTGAAGTCCCCCCCCTTCTACAGCCCCTGGTTCACCACGACTTGTCCGTCGGATCATCAGTCTTCACCGAGCATCGACTTCTTCATCAGGGCGTATACTTATTCTTTTACGACTCGACTTCTACTCCGCGTTGGACTTCTTCTACAGCGATTCTTCTCCAGACACGACAGAGATATGTTCTGGTGACCTGCAGGCACGACAGAGATACGTTCCGGTGACCTGATATCGCAACGACTCTACAGGCATGGCAGAGATACGTTCCAGTGACCTGAAAGTCGCAGACCCGTCCTCGAGTGAGGTCTTCTACCAGCAGCGGACATATGTTCTTATGATGCATCGTGTGAAGATGTGGTGTATACTTTTTCTTTTTGTTACAAGCTGCAGCTTTCTCAGCTCCAGCTTGAGGAGGAGTGTTAGAGTTATTATATTTACATTTATGTTTGTAACCCTTCGGGTTCCGTAACCCCCTGTGACCCTTCGGGTTCTGTAACCCTCTATGACCCTTCGAGTTTCGTAACCTCCCATGACCTCTCGGGTTCCGTAATCCTTGTCCTCTCTAGGGTCTTCTCTCTATATAAGAGACCCTAGTTCTATGGAATAAACATCTCATCTCATCTCATTTTGTTTCTCTTCTCAACACTAACTAAGTTCCCAACACATCCCCTAGCTTATCTTATCACTCGTAGTTGTAGTTCTAAGATCCAAATAATTATCAATGATTGATGATTGATTAATGATTCTATACGAAGCTCAACTGTAGCCAACTTAACTATAACCCTCTCCAAGCTCAACTGTAATTCCTCGCCAAAATCTATTAGCGGAATTGTAACCAAAACTCAAGCGGTGAGGAAGTTTCCTAAGAGACTTTTCCGTCTTGTCTCCTAAGTGGAAGTGCAGTTCAGTAGAGGGCTAGGCCTACTCCCAAACTACACCCCTGAGACGAGTGGGAGGGACTCTTCGGATGAGCCACTCGACCCGACCGATACGGGTAAATGAGCTTGTATGAAAAACTAAAACCGAGGGCTCCCCAGCCTAGGTACCCTAAAACAAAGGGTCAACGGAACTGGTTAAAAGTCTGGATCCCAACGAGGTGTATAAACACTACAAGCTCGCGTAGAAATGTAAAAAGGACTGGGATCCTAGACCCGCACACTAAGCGATCGCTGACTTAACTGGGTTTCCTATCTACCGCCCAGCTGAGGGTCACCGCACCCTCGCACAGTCAGGTGTAAGGGTCACCGTGATTGGCACTATATATCTATCATCAATATCAACCAATTATCCGAGTCAACAATCATTAGTATTACAAAATTAAAAAGTATATTCATTTCTTCTATTGGATATTTGAATTAAGAAATACTGGTCCAATTTGACAGGCTAATGTGCTTTATGAACCCATCTTATTCAATATACCCCAAATGGAAGATTTAATTGCCTAAAGATAAGCCCAGTCCGAGTATTTTATTCTAAGATAAGCTACATATATGTCTCTTGACAAAAACACACACATGATACCGGTTCCTATATACTTTATAAATAATACTGAGATGATCACCATCTAGAAATTTTCAATTTAACTTACAGGATGCTCTCAACTCTCTTGATTTTTAACCAATTTCGATGATGATCAATGTAGCTATCTTCCACCAAAAGAGAATAAGGGATAATGTGCAAGAGAACATAATGGAGTATGTCAAGTCTTGATCCTTGTAACTAATATTGTGAATATTCATAAAAAATTTCATTTTATACTGCTTTAGATGCACAACCTTCAATAAAAATATATCGTTCATATTGGAATATCACAAATTTTCTCTTCATTAAGAGGACAAATTAATATAAAGCTGCGCCCAGGTGCCATCCAAATTCCACTTTGATTCTAATTGTACTTATGTTTTCGCAGGTGGTTCCAGTTATGCTGGTTTCTTTTCTTTAATTTAGAAACTTTGCAGACAAAAGTCAAGTTTTCCGAACTTGAGGAACAAATTAAATCCTTTTACTATCAGTTTGAACCTACCAATCTTTGTTTAAAGTTCAGAAAATCGATTTCAATTTTTGATTCCGAAATAGAAGTATTTGTCTAATGCCCACGATCATGTATACTCCATTCACAGCATAACTTTTTCTTGATCAACTGTGGCATTTCATGAGCATAAAATTACAATTTTATTACCTTTAAAGATTAAATACTCATAAAATAAGGCCCCTGATCATGGGGTTAATTACCTAAAATCATGTTGTAGATCTTCTGTCTAATTCAACATAGGGAAATTAAAAAAAATATAAAGAGTACTATGAGATGAGAGATTCCATTTCTTACTACTTTTCATTTTCGGATGAAACTGGTTTTATTCAAGCCAATACATCTTACGAAATCTAATTGTATTCCTAACAACCAACCCGAGATTCTAAAAAAACTTCTCTAATAAAATTTCCAGTCAATGCTAACAAAATTCTTATTAAATAAATTTGCAACTACTGCCAACATTGCAAATCATTAGTAAACAAATAAATCCGGATGGCTGCTACAGACTATGCACTTGTCTGTCTACTACGAAATCTGTAACACCACAACAAACATACCAACTGGAAGATTTCTTAACCATAATCCCAAGAAAAGCATTTTGCATTCAAATCAGTTTCCTGTCATTGATTTTTGAAAATTGACGTTTCAATATTTCCATTCAAGAATGATCAATAAGATGCAAATCAAGATTCTGCAATAATATTAAATGTACTCAACCCATGAAGATTATGTATATTTTTATTGCAAACAAATCTGTGGAATACTAGTGTTTACATGCATGGCAACAAGGAGAAGGGGAAAGGATTGTATATTAAATATTCAAGACTTGAAGATTATTCTTGCATGCAGGGCTGGAAATTTGCGGTAGCAGCTCCTTTGGAGTGGCTGCAAGTTTTAGTAGTAGCATGGAGAGGGCTCAAGCCCTTAGGTTGTTCTTGGAATAGCAAGATCTTGCAAAATGGAGACAGTAGCAGCTCCAGAAGCTACTAGCAGCAACTACTTTGCAGTAAAAATGGAGAAGAAGGGTTTCTCGGTGGAAATCTAGGAGCAAAAAATTAGAGGGAGGGGAGGGGTTCTTACGATTGGAAGAAAAAGGCCATTTGTCCCACTTGGAATGACGTCAGCAAGCTGATGTCAACTTGCTGGTGTCACATTTTTTTGCAAAAACCCCAAGTCATCCACACTCGCATATCGAGTCTCTGATATGGGTGTACAATATCTCATTTTGACCGTCTCTAAATGACGATTAACATGAGTATAATATTCATATACTTTGGATCGAGTATTAATCCCCAAAATTCTCGAGATACGGTGTTGACTTGTGACTCAATTTTATGATTTTAAAAATATCAAATTACCTCCAATCGACGAACGGTCGATTTCTTTGGTCTTATTTCGTCGAATCAGATTTTTGGGTGGTCTTGGTTTATTTTGCAATTTTTGAATTTGTCATGGATTTTCCAATGGCACGATTTACGGTGCGATCGACTTTTGGTCAGTTGTGATCGAACGAATTTTGATTTGTGATTAATGGATCGATATGCGTCTATTTAATATTAATTGAATATAATTTGATTAAGTAGACCCTTAATCAAGTCGGATTCGGACTATTTGGATCTGGATGTTACATGAGGCCTTGATCGTCATCCATACTTCAAGACAACAGAGCAATCCCATGTCGAGCAGTGACACACTCGCACTCTGCTGAGATCCGAAGGAGCTCCTCCACCACTAAAACCATCTCCATGAAGCTTCTTGAGCTCGATGGTTCAGTCGTCCACCTCGAGTGACGACCTTGCACTCCAACAGAGCTCCAACGTGGACTCCTCTGGTTCGTTTTTTATCTTCTTTCTCAGGTGACCCCTAATCTCGCCCCTCTTTTGATTTCTTTGATTTTGTTTGCACTCAACACACCCTTTGATCCATCTCAGCACTTCATCACCTTTGTTGTGTCTTTTGTATCGCTCTCGACGTCATGCTCCTCTTTCTCCAGATCTCCCCCCACCCCATTCCACCTCCTCCTTGCACTAGAGGAGGGCTCATTGGCTCCCTACTTCGATCACCTTGATTGGACCCTTCATTTCACTCGCTTTTGCATAGCTTGCCACCCTCCTCTGAGCCTTGCAATACATTTTCTAGGTCCCCAACATCTTTGCCCTCGCCTCCAAGAGTTCGGAGCACCATGGAGGAGCTTCAAGGAGTTCGTCGGAGCTCCGCTCGGACCACTAGGGCTTCAAGGAGTTTGTCGGAGCTCTGCTCGCACACCACTGCAAGAGGAAGAAGAAGGAGACACAACTAATGTTGGATAAAGGGTTCAACCTCATCCAATGGTCTATAAAAGCTCTAGAGAACGCTCCCTCAGCTACACGATCTATCTACAAGCGTCCATCACAGTCGCCCATCATCTTTGCAATCTGAGCCATCTGATCATCTAGATTAGATTATTTTCGATTACACTTGAGCCTCGCCTCTACGCCACCAGGCTCGTGTCCCACTGAGGCTTGCCCGAATTGCCGTTTGCAGCCACATGGAGCGTCGAAACCATACCTGGCCCTGAGCTTGGTCCATCATGTAAAGTAATCTTGTGGGTGGGTAATTTACAATGCCTCCATCAGCTCTTGAATATTACATCTAGGTCCCGCCTCTACACTTGACACGTGGCCCCATCTAGGATTTTTGCACCAAGCCCCGTTGGGTTTTCAAGAACTGCAAACCAGCCCTCACTCGATTGGAAAATTATAAGAACTTCCTCACAACTTATTTTTTACAGGTAAGCCTCCATCGATACTTTTTAACTATTTTTTATATTTTAAATTTGTTTTATTGCATTTATGCATGTGGACATGATTGATAATATCTTGAGCATATGAACTCTGATTTTAATGAAATTGGTCTCGTTAGAAAGCTAATTTAATGACCTTGCTGATGACATGCTTTGTTCTCTAGTGTATTGCTTAGATAAGTAATTAGAATTCGAAGAAGATTCTTGATTGTTGTACCTTGTTTTGAATGCCATAAATTGCACTTAGGTCTAGTAATTGCAAATGAATAGTCCTTAGAAAGCTTGATTCGCCTAGTTTCTAATTGTAGAGTTGGATTTCTGATTTGAGACTTTTAATTCCCTATTTAGACAATGAATGTGGATTAAGCTTCTTAAAGACTTAGAATCTTGTTAGAAAATAGGAATGCGGAAGCGTATCAGAAATAATGATCCAGAAATATAAACAAGACGGGATTTACGTGGAACCCTACTCCCTAAGGAGAGGGTTGAAACCACGAGAAAATGCCTCAAAGGGTTGATCGTTCATTGCGTTTTCTCAATGGATACAGGAGGTCCGTGGCTCCGTATATAGCCTCCACAAAGCCCCCAAGTCCCACCACTGGTAGATGTGGGACTAAACACATGGATGTGGTAAATGGATCCTGGCAATGCTCGGATACATATATCAACAATGAAATTACCCGTGAACTCTTTCAAGGATAATGCACTTTCTCCGCGAATACTTGGAGATAAGGACAGGGCGATTGTATTGTTCCATGTATATTGACTTGGATATTGAGATCACATCTCAAGTCCAGCTCTCGGGCCTCCCATAGATGCTTGATTAAATCAAGACCGCAAATCTAATCTTCTCATTGAATTTGAATCACATTCAGATCAATGTCCAATATTTGGACTAAGATCAGATTACTTCTCTACTGAGAGGAGTCACTAAAATCCAGACCCGTTTTATCACTTCTTAGGAATGGAAGCATCATGGTTATACAACCGTTTATGATCACATCACCCTCAGGTATTCCCAATACTTGTACATCCTGCATACTGGAAGACACAGAATAATCCCGAAGTATAAGATCAATTTTACACTGTCTACTTCAGGGTTTTATCTTTAAGTTTCTCATTCGATCATTGGGAGTTGGTATCGATCATATACTTTCCAAAAGCATATATCATACCCAAATGTTGATCATATACTTTCCAAAAGTATATATCAAACCTACAAATTCAGTCAAGCTTCCAAAGCGAGACGACCGTGCACGGAATTTAATCTTCCCAATATCTCATGAGTGAACTCATGTCTTCCAGTTTCACATCCTCAATTCTTTGAGGTGCTATCCCTTTAGATAGGTCAATACCATATCTGGAGGGATTTAAGCCTTTCTTGGAATTTTCCAGAAAATGGAAATGTCCAAGGTGTACCATTAATGTGACGGTCCCAATATCCTCTTCTCTTAACTTCTGAACAACTTCAGAACTAAGATCTAAGAGGTATCTTTGAGATCATATCTCGAGGTACGGGACAACCAGATTATAAAACACTTATCATTATCATCTACATATATCACGATGAACACAATGACACTCCCACTAAGCTTCACATGGTACATCAAGATACTATCTGAAATCATAACATTTATGAATTCATCAGATCCAGTGTTCCAACTACAAGAAGCTTATTTGAGTCCAGTAGATGGAGTTCTCTAGCTTGCACACCTTGCTTTCCTCAACCATGAAACCCTGGAGCTACTTCATGTGAATATCCTCAGAGAGGTATTCATAGAGGAATGCAATCTTGACTCACATCATGAAGATGTCATAGTCAACTTGTGTAGCTATAGTTAGCAATATTCTGATGGGTTAATGCAAGGTCACTGGAGAGCAAGTCTCATCGCAAGCGATGTCTTCTCTTCGGTATGTAGCTCATGGCTAAGAACCGTGCTTTGAAGGTCTCTACCTTCTCATCAAGTTCACTCTTTCTCTAGAAGATCCATTTACACCTTAATGGGTCTTACCCATATAGGTGGATCATCGAGGGTCCATATACAACATTTGTATATGAAGTCTACTTTAGACTTTATTGCTAACATCCATCTTTTCATGATATGATCTTCAGAAGCATCATCACATGAAGTCAGATCATTGTCAGATTCAACTGACACATGGAATCCATCCTCAAACTTATTTGAAGAGATATTAATGTTTCATCTTTAATTGTCTATTTAGTTTCCGATTTCAGGAGCCTCATTATCTTCTCAAGATTAAATGAGTTCCTTTACTTCATTTTCATCTTGATTCTCAAGAGAATCATCCTCTAAGAATCACATTTTCAGAGTTGAGATCCTTTAAGAATCTCAAGATCATAAAGTAGGTACCCAATACTATTCTTTATTTTCCTAATGAAGTAGCACTCTCCAGTGGCAGATTCCAGCTTAATCACATGGAACCTTATTAAGGATATATAATGTAGTCTCTACCATATATATATATATACCTGGAAACTAAGAGATAATTATGCTAAAATTAATCATTGATCAAATCATGTCATACATGACCAATTGTATCTCCCTACAACTCTATTGAGTTAAGGATTGTTGGGAGAAAAACTGAGATTGATTATTCAGAGAAATCCTACGCTCTCTTATATAGGGAGAGACCTTAAGGGTAAAGTACAAAGTAGTCCAGAGGGAACAAAGAAATAACAAACAGGTACATAGCATAATAATATCTATCTCTACACTCCTCCTTAAGATGGAGCATAGATGTCTATCATGCTCAGCTTGGATGAACATCTCTGAAAAGGTCCTCTGAGCAACGGCTTGGTGAATACATCCGAAGTCTGATCCCCTGAGCTCACGTGAGTTGTAGATATCAACCCTCTCTGGATCAAGTCTCTAGTGTAATGGCAGTCAACTTCTATATGCTTGGTTCTTTCATGAAAAGCTGGATTGTTGGCAATGAACAAGGCTGCCTGATTGTCACACTGAAGCTGCATGGGTAGAGGTACGGCTACATGTAGATCCTCTAGTACTGATCGAACCCACATCATCTCCGTGTTGGCTTGCGCCATGGCCCTATATTTGGATTCAGCACTGGACCTTGCCACAACAGTTTGTTTCTTGCTTTTTCAAGAAACCAGAGAGCTTCCAACAAACACTACGAATCCTGAGGTTGATTTTCGATCCTTAGGGCATCCTGCATAATCGGCTTCTACACATGCCGAGATAGACAAATCTGTGCCCTTTCGAAACAACAACCCTGAACCTGGAGAAGACTTCAGATACCTCAGTATCATGTGTATAGCATCCATATGAACTTGTCTTGGCTGCTCCATAAATTGACTCACCCTGCTTACTGCAAAGGCAATATCAGGTCGAGTTATGGTAATATAAAGGAGCTTACCCACCATTTCTCTATATCTCCTCTTATCCACTTCAGCGGTATCATCATCATACAACTTCGTGCTCGGATCCATGGGAATACTTGATGGTTTGCATCCAGCCATTCCTGTTTCAATCAAGAAGTCTGTAATGTACTTCCGTTGGGTCATCACCAAACCCTGTGCATTCCTGGCAAATTCCAACCCCAGAAAATATCTTAGGGTTCCAAGATCCTTCGTAACAAACTGACGGCCTAGGAATGCCTTCGCCCTTTCTATGCCCTGAATATCATCTCCTGTAACCAGAATATCATCAACATAGACCATGATAACAACCGTACATGCCGATGACTTCTGAATAAACAATGAGTAGTCGCATTTGACCTCTTAAATCCCTGTTGTTCAAAAAGATTGGAAAGCTTCTGGAACCACGCTCTTGGACTCTTTTTGAGGCCATAAATTGCCCTGTGAAGTCTACACACCATATGCTTTTCCCCCTCAGTCGTAAACCCTGGTGGCTGCTGCATGTAGACTTCCTCCTGCAGGTCTCCATACAAGAAGGCATTCTTGACATCCAGTTGAGATATACTCCAGTCACGGACCACAGCCACAGATAAGAGAATGCGAAGGGTAGAATGTCGAGCCACTGGAGAGAAAGTGTCCATATAGTCCACGCCATAGGTTTGGGTAAAACCACGCGCGACCAAGCGTGCTTTGTACCGATCTAGACTGCCATCTGCATGATATTTAACTGTGAAGACCCACTTACAGCTCACAATAGGTGCATCGGGAGGAGCAATAACCAAAGACCATATGCCACGAGACTGCAATGCACGCATCTCATCTTCTATAGACAACCTCCAGCAATCAATCTTCATAGCTTCCTGGTAGGTCCGTGATATATCCACGGAAGACAACGCTGCAACAAATCTCTGAAAGTCTCCAGTGAGACGGTGAAATGACACCTGTGAAGCAAAGGGATAAGAGGCACACATCCGCTTCTGCTTTCGGATAGCAATAGGAATATCAAGATCATCTTCTGCTGTACCGGATGGTGTAGTTTCCTCCTGCAACGAAGAATCCTGCACATGTACCATATCTGACCCGTCAGTAGTAATGCCATCTGAACAGACCTGAGACGTGATGGGTGGCTGACGTGTAGCCTGAGCAGGACCTGACCGACGCGTATAGAATTTTGGTAGAGGTGGAATGGGAGGTCATGGAAGAGGTGGAGGTGGAGGTGGTGGTGGTGAAGATAATGTAAGGGCAGGAACAGGAGGAGACTCAGGTGAACTCCAAGTAGGAGGTGGAGGGACATAGACATAATCATTGGTAGTGGATGGAACCAGTCCGTCACCTGCAGGAGAAAAATACATAACAGACTCAAAGAATGTGACATCAACACTAACGAAGTATTTCTTGTTTATGGGATCATAACACCGATAGCCCTTCTGAGTCCGAGAATAACCGACAAAGACACACTTGACAGCTCTAGGAGAGAGTTTGTCAAGTCCAGGAGACAGAAGATGAACAAATGCCACAGTACCAAAGACACGTGGACTAAGTGAGAATAATTCCTTGTAAAGAAAAATGATAGAGAGAGGTATTTTCACACCAAGAACAGAAGATGGCATACGATTGACCAGATAGCACGCAGTAAGAACAACATCCCCCCAGAAAGAATTAGGAGCACAACTCTGAATCAGTAGGGTTCGAGTAATGTCAAGGAGATGGTGATGCTTTCTTTCCGCCACACCATTCTGCTGAGATGTGTACGCACAAGTGGTTTGGTGAATAATGCCCATTGATGAAAGAAATTGAGAGAGGGACCGTGTGCAAAATTCTAGGGCATTATCTGTACGAACATATTTGACAGTAGAAGAGAACACATTTTGCACTTCATTAATCAAATTCTTGATCACATCTCCTGCTTCAGATTTATTCTTCAAAAGAAAGATCCAAGATACACGAGAGAAATCATTCACTACCACTAGATAAAATCTGTGCCCCTGATGATCGAGTACATGACTTGGACCCCATATATATATGAAACAATTCGAACGGGGAGCTACTGCTCCGACTCTGATGACTAGGAAAGCTCGACCGATGATGCTTTCGCAACTGACATGCTTCACAGCGAAAGGATGAACTGGGAGAGATCTGAGGTAGAAGATGGCGCATTTTCTGGAGCAGGAGGTGACCAAAACGGAGATGCCAGATGTACGGAGAAACTGGTCCGACCGAATGAGAGGAGACGCCAGCATAAGAATTCCGAACCAGCCGATATAGACCATTCTGCTCAGAGCCACAGCCAATCACCCTGCCCGTTAGTATGTCCTGAAAAATAAGAGAAGACGGGTCAAATATAGCACGACAATGCAAATCCTTCGTAATATGACTAATAGATAACAGATTCATTGAGAACTCAGGAGCATGTAGGACATTCTGTAGATGCATAGTAGAGGATAGGAAGACCTCCCCCTGTCCAACAAGGGGGGAATGAGTACCATCTGCGATCTGCACTGAGCGGCCGTGAGGAATGTCCCTGTAGGACTCAAGTCTGTATCGATCTCGGTAGAGATGATGTGTGGCACCCGAATCTATAATCCAATCAAAGATATCATGAGACGGTGTAAATGTAGTAGATCTACCTGAGGTACTAGCAGCAGCAGATGAACTGGCGGAGGTTGTAGCAGCAACATCTGAAGGTCCACCAAAAGAATCACCACATGATTGTGGCATAATATCGCGGAGACGTGCCACAAGTTCCTCAAAACGGTTGTCTGCAGTAGATGCCAACTGGGGCTGAGAGTGCTCTGCTACACGTGCCGATGCTGGGAACCCATGCTTAGAATAGCATGTCTCCTCCGAGTGTCCTGTGCGGTGACAGTAGGAACATGGCTGAGTAAAGCGACCACCCCTGCCCTGGGGTCCACGTCCACGTCCACGTCCATGACCAGAAGACGGACCACCTCTCCCACGCGAAACTGCCATCGCCGATGGGGGTGGAGTAGAAGAACTGGAAGAAACTGTAATGCGACTGAGCCTCCTGTAAACATCCTCCACTAGAGGAATAACTGCATCGGCTAAGATCTGAGAACGGGCGGCGTCATATTCAAGATCAAGGGCCGCAAGTAGGACGCCCACCATGGTGGCATTCCGAAATGTCTTCTGTTGTTCAGGAGTCGTTGTGAGTGGGATAGTACTGTATAACTTCTCAAACATCCCCCTCAAGGATGTGTATAAGGAGTGAAGAGGTCTGCCGTTCTGCTTCATCGTAAATATATCATGCTGAAGCTGTAACATCTTGGTCTCATTTCGCACCTGCGAATATGTAGCAGCTAGGATATCCCACATCGCCTTGGCAGTGGGCTGATGGAGAACATTGTTGGCAATCTCCATCATCAATGTACCTGACAACCAGACCTTTGCATAGTAGTCATCAGCCTTCCACGAGGCATATATCCCTGTCTTTTCTGCTGGCTCATCCTCAGTAAGAATGTGCTTCTTACCATTCGACTTCATGAGGCTCATGAACTGCATCGCCCAGAGCTCATAATTCGACCCGTCCATCTTGACTATTGGCGCAGGACCTTTGAATGCGCCTATGGAGGGCATATCAACCTTCGATTCTGACATATCGCCGCTGGAGAAGAACTAGGGTTTGTAGACAAAGTGACAGATGTCTACACAAACTGCATAGGATTCGAGTAGACGTTACACACCCAAACCCATACACCTTGAGGAAGAGACGGCTAGGCTCAAGGCACTAGGAAAACCGCCCTAGCGGTGCCGCTAGAGCAAACGAGCAACAGGATCAGCCACGCCGGGAGGGGGACCGACAAGACTTGGAGCCGGCAGCAAGAGGAGCCTGCTGGGTAGGGTTGGGGGGGGGGCCGACGGTGCCGAGAGGGGCCGAGAGGGGTCGATGGGACCGGAGGGGCCGAGAGGGGCTGGTGGCGGAGGGGCCGAGAGAGGCGGCGGTGGCGGGCGGCGCTGGGGTTGGCGGTGGCGGCGAGAAGAGGATGGGCGGCTGGTGGGGATGGGCGGCGGGATGTGGAGAGCCCTAGGGCTTGGGCTCTGATACCATGTTGGGAGAAAAACTGAGATTGATTATTCAGAGAAACCCTAGGCTCTCTTATATAGGGAGAGACCTTAAGGGTAAAGTACAAAGTAGTCCAGAGGAAACAAAGAAATAACAAACAGGTACATAGCATAATAATATCTATCTCTACAAGGTTCATTAGGAGGATTGAGATAGGAATGATATTCATATCTCCATAAGGCATTCCTTGAATTCATCTAATAGGTACAAACTATCTTGGTTAGATCAAATTCATTTCATCTTCCTTCAAACTTTGGTTCTTAACCAAAATTGTGAAATATTTAAACATTTCAAAGTTTTCTAAGTGAAGAGAAGAAATCTCATATCATAAATAATCATTAATAGATATCACATATCCATAATGTTTATTCTGATATAGATGATTCACATACATCAATATGTATGAGATCTTGAATACCTTAACATCTTACACCATTCCAAGGAAGGGTGTATTGGACATTTTTACTTTGAATACAATTTTCATAAGTATGCAAGTTTTGAAAATTTAGACATTCTAAAGTTTAATCTCTTACTTGTCCATTGATCTCATCAACAGACATATGTCCAAAACATGATGCCAGATCATTGTCAAATGATCTTTATCCTCCTATTGATTTATAAAGGTTTAATTATCAGTATTAGAAATCTTAATGAACCATTCATTAATTTTCTAAGTTAGCGGAGTCCACTAGATGTTTGATTACTATCTGAAATATATCCATCATAACTCTCTATGATAGGTTTATTTCAGAATTCATGTTTATTTCCAACATTTAGAAATAAACTATGAGTATATTCTATATCCAGGTCACAGAGACATTCTCTAAGACTAAGGGCTCCCACTGAAAACATGAAGTCTATTGATCTAATAGAAATTGTTGCAACAATTGCATCACTTCCAACATGGATGACCATTAAACTTTAAGATCAAATTTCTAATATTCTAATACAGATGCAACCAATTGCAAGTGCCATTAGAAGATTGAGATACAATTATTAGACTTTATCTTATCAAATAAGTAAGTCAATTTCAATGATTATATGTAGATTATTCTGATGTACTATCCGATTCCTTCTCTAAGGATTCTAGATAGATTTGATAGTCATACTATCAACACATCAACTTATTGCAGTATTGGCATTCATCCAACTCTTTGGATGTCATATAGAAGTCACAGAAGTACAGTCAACTCTTTGACTATACTTCTTACTTGGGTCCAACCCATGCTTCCACTGCGCTCCCTTTATCTATAAGCAACCATTGCTCAAGACAAAGGATCTCTTATGTTAAAATCAAAAATTTCAATATAAGAGTATTTCAACATTTATACATGCTTCATTCAATTCATACAATATAAATATCATGAAGCTTCATGAATGACTAGAGCATAGATAGTAGAATGATGACACTCATCGTATCTACATCCATTTAAACTCTTAAAACTTAGGTTCAGGTAGGTACTCAAATAATTTGAATACATCATCTCCTATAGAGCCACCATTCTGCATAATGCATAGAACCATGACATTCATGATTATATGTCGAGAGCACATATGTATGCCATAACATCTTCATAGATTTTATAAGGATTATTTGATAATTACGATCATTATCGACATGCCACTTCAAAAGTACATTCGATGAGATCAAGATTTATAGAGACACACAAACCCTAGGGTTTTAGTCCTATTGTCTATTTAATTATCATTCCTCATTATTACGAGGAAACTTGCGCATTGCAACCACATATATTATATGTCCAATTACAAGTACAATATCTAGATCATGGGTCCAATCCATGATATTGTACTGGTTATTATTGAGTATAACATTGAGTGAGATTAAAGAAGGATTATCTGAAATAAGAAATTTGCATAAACATTTATAAATATATAATTTACTTTTATTTAGGAATTTTTATATCAAAGTTATCTTGCCATGTTAACAATGAAAGTTCATTCCCTTAATCACTTTCAATGTAAGAGATATACTTACCATTATATCTCAAGCAAGATCTGGGATCTCCTTCCTTATCTTTGTTACATCCCAATAATATGAGAACCTGTAACTCAGATAAAAAGAAGCGGGAACACATTCCGCCTTGCAAGTCCAACTTGCATCTCCCAATTCGCTCTTTAACACCCGGGCCCACCACCCCTGAGGTGATGTTGACCCGTCATTAATTAAACCAACCGTCAACAGGAATACAACTCGCTATGCGTACTCCAATATCGCCCCAATAATATGAGGATCCGATATTGGGGTCGCTACGCATACATCCTTACTCTTTCGAAAAGCGACGAGCACGATCCAAATGGATCGTATGCAGGAGCTGTCACTTCGGACAGGCGTCTCCTACATACAATATCTGGCGACGGAACCCTTCGCCTTGACGGGAGACCATGGATGTCACTTATGTGATCCTCTATCTCTTATTTAAATTTTAATTAATTATTATGAATCATATTCATATAATTAATTCTTCCAAGGGAAATAATAACTCTATTTATAATAGAGTGTTTCTATTAGGCATAATTAACTCAATCATATTAAATTAATTATCAATCCAATTCAATCAACAAACTTGATTGTTTTTACTTGAATATATATATGGCATTATCTCAAAGTACGTATTAATTCGAATTTTAATAATTAGAAAAATACATCATGATCTCTCAGGCATCATTCGTTCCCTACCCGTTGTCATGGCCAGTACCGGCGGGAGTGGGACGGACCGCATCCGGTGCAACCCGCTACCCCAGCGATCCCCGACTAGACACCATATCCGCCTCGGGAAAAAATAATGCTGAGTCAATCACTTTGTACTTGAGATGATCATCGGTTCTTCAACCGAAATTATACCATATAGTAATAATCAAAACATTTTCGATTATAAGGAAATTTGCTAGACAAATTCCCAATCCTATTCAAGCAAGGAGTTTGATGATTGTGTTTCCAATTATGATCTATATCAAATCTAATCAATTTATTGGTTGAGGCCAAGTCAATTAAGGAAATAATCATCATTCAATATTTCTCAAATATTTTCCATAATTATTTCATGAAATTAACAATTAATTTCACTAATTGACAATCACATGGTTCTTGATTAGGACTGTAATTTCAGCAGTGACCCCTACTTACTAAAATTAACATATCTCAATCAATTTAAATCCAAATTAGACAAAATCAATTTTCAAAAATTGCTAATTTGATTTAGGACAGAACCTATGTGATATTTCACGCATTTCGAGGGAAATCAAAACAGTAATTAACTCATTAATCATGTTAAGATTCGCAGTTCCCGCAACAGTGAATACATGTTCATTAAAACAACCATATCTCAAGCAAACAGAATCCAAATTACGTAAACTCAGATCCTATGGTTTCCTTATTTAATGGGGAACAAAATCTTAGTGATTAATTCGTGTTTAAACATTTTAAACAGGGCCGAATTTATTCACTAAACAGATGTGCGAAAATGAAATGCGACAAAAACTTTCGCAACCTTAACGAACCCAAGTCGTCCTAGGTTTACGGATCGTATCCAAAACCTTCAACTTGGCTCTGATACCACTTGAAGGATATAGGATAATCCTCAAGTGCATCACGGAAGCGTGGGCGTCGTATCGAATGCGATGAGGAACGACTAGTCGGACTAGTTGTTCTATGCAGTGGAAATTAATTTTTTTTCATGTGACGAAACCACATGATCCAAGAACACTTCTCGAATCGTTTCGTCTAAACCACAAACAAGTAATAGGATTACCTCTTGAAGCATGGTTGCGATCGAGTCTCTAAACGAAAAGACCTTCTGTCTCAAGTCCGATCCGACGGAGGAGACACTTGCGAGCGTGTTGATGAAACACGTGCTTCTCAAATTCCATGTTGATGATCCAAGTGGCGGACCTCCAGATCTAAACACACGAGATCCGACGTCTTCTTCACGAGCGAGGCGCATCGAAGGAGATAGAGATCCACGAGCAAACGATCGAGCAACATAACGACAACGCTGCGGCGATGGAGACTCTCTCTAGGGCATCCATGGTGGACCGCCATGAGAGAGGAAGAGAGAGAGCTGAGGTATAGAGAGAAAGAGAGAGAGAGAGATAGAGAGAGAGAGAGAGACTTATGTTCTCTTGTGTGTAGAGAAGAGCAAAGGGGTGCCCTTCTATTTATAATATTTTGGGATCCATGGATCTCAATCCATGGGCAACACAAATCCAATGGCTCTCATTGATTTGTGTTTCTTTTAATGGCTAAGATTTGTATTAGTAAAAACCAACAACAATTAATTTAATTTAGATTAATTATATATTGATAAATCAATATAATTCAATCACCAATTAAATCAATCAAGCATGGAGATTTATGGAATGAAGACTGCCTCCTTCCATAATATGGGATGTGGTGGAAATCTCATGTAATCTTATGAGATCTCATGAGATTACATCATTCCATGGAAATCTCCAAGATTTACAACAATGCTTGTTGTAAATTATTCAACAAAAATAATTCATAATTATTTTGTGAATATTGGAATCTTACCATTGGAAAATTGTGAATCACATTCACAACCTAAAATAAAATGTAAATTACATTTTCAATTTAGTGTCCAATGTGAATCCAATTCACATCAACATTTAATTAATAAATGTAAATTACAAAAAGCTCTCTCTTATATGTTATAAATCACATTTATAATATATATGATTAATATGCATAGTGCTATCCATATTATTCAATATCCATGATAATTAAATCACATTTAATCATCTTGGATCTCTATTCTCATATGCCCAACTAATATGAATCAGATTCACATTATTAACATCTTTGATAATTAAATCATATTTAATTATCTTAGATAACTCTCTTTATAATATGAATCAAATTCATATTACTCATGACAATTAAATCACATTTAATTATCCATTTTCTCAATGCTCGGATACTTATATCAACATTGAAATTATCCGTGAACTCTTTCAAGGATAATGCGCTTTCTCCGCGAATACTTGGAGATAAGGACAGGGCGATTGTATTGTTCCACAAGTAGTGACTTGGACATTGAGATCACATCTCAAATCCAGATCTTAAGCCTCCTATAGGTGCTTGATTAAACCAAGACTGCAAATCTAATCGTCTCATTGAATCTGAATCACATTCAGATCAATGTCCAATATTTGGACTAAGATCAGATTACTTCTCTAATGAGAGGAGTCACTAAAATCCAGACCCGTTTCATCACTCCCTAGAAATGGAAGCATCATGGTTATACAACTGTTTATGATCACATCACCCTCAGGTATTCCCAATACTTGTACATCCTGCATACTGGAAGACCCAGAATAATCCCGAAGTATAAGATCAATTTTACACTGTCTACTTCAGGGTTTTATCTTTAAGTTTCTCATTCGATCATTGGGAGTTGGTATCGATCATATACTTTCCAAAAGCATATATCATACCCAGATGTTGATCATATACTTTCCAAAAGTATATATCAAACCTACAAATTCAGTCAAGCTTCCAAAGCGAGACGACCGTGCACGGAATTTGATCTTCCCAATATCTCATGAGTGAGCTCATGTCTTCCGGTTCAGTAATGAACCTGTATGATCCCTTTGAGAGATCGTATTACTCATATGCCCTTATATGCACATCAGCGCGCCGGTGTATAGACCTTGATTAGGTCATCAACCTATTGGTCTGCCAAATGTACATACTCAGTCATATAGTAACACATCTGTCTCCGGTCAGAGGATGCGTGCCTATATCATGACAATATATGATACAAGACTTTGGTTATCTCGATCTCGTTAAGTCAACTCTTTGACCTAAGTAATCTAACACCTTCGAATCTCTATTCCTATGCAGAGGATCTGCATCAAGAGGTCGGTCAGATATCAACCTAACTGAGAAAGGATTGCCATCTCCTACTCAGGTTGGAGATCATCTCTTAACAATCATTTGGCGGTGCTTGATGAGTCCTCAATCTAACTTATTAGATATTCATCCAAGCACCAGCCTCTATGATTCAATAATTGAATCAACAGTTGTATGATCATTAAGATGGCAATGGTACATAACCCTTATTGTACTAAGGGACCTATTATGCAAATTAGTTATTATTCATTTCAGATCAGGGAATGATGTTTGCAATAACATATATTGCATTATGGCTCGCCGTGGGCTCGCATGTCCAACACTACTCCCAGTCGCTCTTAACGTAAAACATGATCCTTTTCAGGAACTAATCCAACACACATCAATTCCCATGTTGTATTTCCTCCGTTAAGCCTTCAATTTGCATATTCGTCAATACTGAGTATAGACTTACACATATATTAATTCATATATTTATATACTCATATTTATGCTCATTTTAACTTCCAAATCCTAACTTTCCAAGCCACTGCATCAATGCCATACTTAGACCTTATTTTAGTTGAAATCACAAAGCAACTTTTCATATTTTCTCAAAAAAATAGCCAAATTAGGGTTCTTCGAAACAAGGAGCATAAAATTAGAAATCTCAACGATCTCATATGAAAACCCAACAGCAAAAGGAGGATTTCATTACCTAATCGAGCTCTCTCTTGCGTATGCAGTGCTTTATTGTGATTCTTTTTCAAAAAGAATGATTTATAACTCCTGAAATGATCGAATTTCATTTTCGTATCAAAAATGCTAAGAACGTGCCAAGATCGTGAAGAACGAACGAAGAACATGAAGAACGCGAAGAACATATTTTCTCTTGAAATTTCAACAGAGCTTCCCCTTATACAGGGTGATACTTATAGGGTGATATTTCTAGGAAAATTTTGTTAGAGTTTCGCTTTATATTGGGACATATTTCTGTGAAAATTTTGGCAGAGTTTCCCCTTATACGAGGACATATTACTATGAAAATTTTGGCAGAGTTTCCCTTTATATCAGGATAAATTTTTATAAAAAATTCGGCAAATTTTCCTCTTATATCAGGATATATTTTAAAAGAAAAACAGAAAGAGCTTCCTCTATAAAATCACCGAGAGGGAAACAACAACGAATCTGAAAGAATATAATCAAACTGCAAGAGATGGAGAATCGGTAGATACCACGCATCTTAGGTGAGTAAAGGTGTGATGTATCACATGGTTCACTGACGTGCATAGCCGCCCGCACCTAAGTGGGGTATTACACTGATTTCTTCATCAAAACAACTATAAAAGCGGAATCGAAAGAGTAGAACCATAAGCGATGGAGAATCGGTAGACACCATGCATCTTAGGTGAGTGAAAGTGTGACGAATCATAGGGTTCACTGACGTGTATAGCCGCCCGCATCATAAGTAGAGTGTTATACAGATTTCTCCTCGAACCACATTCGAAAATGAATCGGAAAGAAAGATGAATCGAAAACAAAGCTAAAAAAAGAAAATGAATCAAAAACCTAGCTTACGAAGCAAACTAAGAGAGGATCGTACCTTCCTCCTCCTCGTTCTCCCGGCAGTGCTTCGCTAGCATTCCGTCCCTGCCTCCCTCTCCTCCTCCCGACCTCTCGACTCTAGCCCTTGGGGTGGTGGTGGTAGTGGAAATCGTAGAGAATGAATGTGTAGGGGGTATTTATAGGCTCCAGAAAACCACTAACCATGGTTACTAAACCATGATTTAGATCTTAACCGCGGTTAGCGGCCCATGTTTTCGGCACATGGTTTTGGCCAAGTCTTATCCAAAATTTAAGGTTTAAGTTAGAACTTTCTAGAGTATTCTAGATTCATTAATGATGCTTAATTAACGTTAATCGTGATTAACTTTAACTAATCATGATTTATCTTGCGCAGCTCATGCTTAACTTTTGCTAACTGATTAGTGTTTGTGAATGGTCATTAGCGGTCCTTAATCTATCTTTAGTTTCTTTAATCTTGTTTAATTAATCTTAATGACAGGTCATTACAGGTTAATGACGTCTTAAACCTCCTTACTTCTCTTTCTTCTGAAAATTGTAACAAATCGAAATGAAGTCCAATTCACGAAACAAATTCTGTTAGTTTCCCCTTGACGAGCCGGATCTTATGATATAGGATCCAAGAGACGGCCATGTTCAAGGCTTTACAACAAGAGACCGCCAGGGTTATTACTGTCTCTCCCTATTCTTGGCTAGAAGTGTGAGAGTATTTTTATAGATTTTGTCACTAGACTACTGGAGACACCAGATGGACACGATGCTATTGGGATGTTGTTGACGGATTGACCAAGTTAGTCCATTTCGTACATATCAACATGACCTAGACTCTATCTACACTGGCTAGATTACATGTGCAAAAACATTATCAGATTTCATGATATACTACGTGAGGTAGTGTCTGATGGAGACTCGAGGTTTATATCTCACTACTGATACCAGCTTATGTTAGCACAACAGACAAAGCTGAAGATGAGTTCCGCATACCATTCATAGACCGACGGATAGAGCAAGCGTGTTATTCAGACACTTGACGATTTTTTATATGCATGTACTCTAAAGTGGAAAGAATCATAGAAGGACCATCTGCCATTAGTAGAATAAGGATCTTACAACAAATAATCAGATATGCACTCCTTACACAAAACAAGGAGGTGTTCTCTAGCATTCCTCTAACTCTGTTTTTTATACAATGTTAAGAGTAATATCCTAAATTTAAGAAGTGGTCAATGAAATAAAATTTCATTTAAGGTCTGATATAAACATCTTCCATGATTAACATCTCAAGAGGTATCAACATCTAACTCCGCAACCAGATACGAGCAATCGAGTCCATCAATAAAAGGATTAGTCACGAACTTAGCTCAAAATTGGATTTGAGTACCAAAAGCATGGGATAATATTTCAGTGAAATTCGACCGAATTTCGGTCGAATTTCAATTTCGGTGGGTGTCTGAAATTCAACCGAAATGGCCTATATCGACCGAAATTTAGGGGGCCATGTTCAAAAACTAACCGAAATGACCGAAATTTTGATCGAATTTTGACTGAAATTCGATCGAAATTTTGTTCCGGTCCACTACCGAAATGAAACCGAAATCCAACATTTAAGGCCTTGATCAAAAGTACATATAGGTTGCTCAAATGCTCCCTATAAAGTAGAGAAAATCTATGATAGGAGATGATTGCTTTGTCTCAAATGAGTTATATTAATCGAAAGTTCCAAGATCTTAGTCATTTTCCTAACTAGTGAGCACGCAGATCGAAGAGAGTCTCATATCCCTTTGGCGGTGGGATGGTTCGGTGGGAAGGTGCAACGCTTCAATGCAAATCTTCGGAACGAGAATAGATCGAATCTTCGAACTTCATAATCACATTGTTTCTCTTCTAGAAGAGATACTAATCATTATTCTCCTATGACTCCTGTTGGGAGAAAAGGATTCGTCGTTATTCCAAAGAACCCTAGGCTCTCTTATATAGAGTAGACCTATGGGTAAATTACATAAGATGGAAATAAGAAAATAAAATTAACAGAAAGGGTACATAGAATATATAAATATCTCCACACTCCCCCTCAAGATGGAGCATAGATATCAATCATGCTCAGCGTAGAAGAACACTTCTTGAATGGCCCCATGAGCAATGGCTTGGTGAAGATGTCGGCAGGCTGCTCTCCTGAACTGACATGAGAAGTAGAAATCAAGCCCTTCTGGATCATATCTCTAGTGTAGTGGAAGTCTACCTCAATATGTTTTGTTCTTTCATGAAAAGCAGAATTATTAGCAATGAATAGTGCAGTTTGATTATCACATTGTAGCTATATGGGTAGAGGTACATCTATATGCAAATCTTCTAGTACAGCTCGAACCCACATCATCTCAGTGCTTTCTTGTGCCATGGCCCTATATTCAGATTCAACACTAGATCTAGCCACCACTTTTTGTTTTTTACTTTTCCAAGAAACTAAAGAACTACCCACAAATACTACAAAACCTGAAGTAGACTTCCGATCCTTAGGACATCCTGCATAATCCGCATCAGCACATGCAGATATATAAATGTTTGTTTCTTTTCTGAACAGCAATCCTGTGCCTGGAGACGACTTTAGATACCTTAGTATCATGTATATGGCATCCATATATACGTATCTAAGTTGTTCCATGAACTAACTCACCCGACTCACTGCAAAAGCGATATCAGGTCTAGTGATAGTAATACATAGAAGCTTACTTACCATTTCTCTATATCTTCTCCTGTCAACCTCATCTATATCATTGTCATATAACTTCATGCTGGGGTCCATAGGAGTAGTTGAGGGTCGACACCCAATCATGCTCGTCTCAACAAGCATATCTGTAATATACTTCCTTCGGGTCATCACAAGAACTTGCGCATTCCTGGCAAACTCCAACCCCAAAAAATATCGTAGAGTGTCAAGATCCTTAGTAACAAACTGATGGCCTAGAAATGCTTTTGCCATCTTTATCCCCTGTGTATCATCTCTTGTAACCAGTATATCATCAACATACACCATGATGACAACCGTACCTCTAGAAGTCTTCTGGACGAACAAAGAATGATGTGCATTTGGTCTTTTGAACCCGTGCTTTTCAATTAGACGAGAAAGCTTCTGAAACCACGCCCATGGCGTTTGTTTAAATCGCCTTGTGAAGTCGACACACCATATGACTCTCCCCCTCAGCAGCAAACCACGGAGGCTGCTGCATGTAGACTTCTTCCTGTAGATTGCCATAGAAGATGGCATTCTTAACATCAAGCTGAAACAAGGGCCAATCACGTACCACAACAACTGACAGAAGGACATGTAGAGTCGAATGAAGCGCAACTGGAGAGAAGGTGTTCATATAATCCACGTCGTATGTTTGAGTGAACCCTCGCGTCACTAGCCTTGCCTTGTAACGGTCAAGGCTACTATCTGCATGATATTTGACAGTGAACGCCCATTTACAATTGACAACAAATGCTCCTGGGGGCGCGAGAACCAAGCTCCATGTACCACGCGACTATAGAGTAGACATTTCCTCCTCTATGGTAGAACGCCAGCAGCCAATCTTCACGGCATCCTGATGAGTCCGTGGTATATCCATGGCTGATAAAGCCACATCAAACCTCTGAAAGTCCCTTGTGAGACGATGGAAGGAAACCTGTGAGGCAAGTGGATATGATGTACAGGTACATTTATGTTTCCATATGGCAATAGGGACATCCAGATCATCAGAAATAATACTTACCGGTATACTATTCTCCTGCAACGATGATCCCTGTACTTACACATTATCAGACCATTTATTAGTAATAATAGCTGGACAAACCTGAGGCATGTTGGATGATTGATGAGCACCATGAGCAGGAACAGACCGATGGGTATAGATTTTTGGTAAGGGTGATATAGGTAGTTGTGGAGGAGGTGGTGGTGGTGATGGTGGTGGTGTATTAATAGGAACATGAATGGGAGATGGTGGACACGAAGGAGGAGGAGGGACATAGATCTCATCATCAGATGCGGACGAGGCCAACCTGCTACCTGCAAGGGACAAATACATGATAAACTCAAAAAATGTGACATCAGCACAGACAAAATATTTTCTGTTTACAGGGCCATAGCATCGGTACCCCTTCTGAGTTCGGGAGTAACCAACAAAAAGACACTTGACAGCCCTAGGTGAGAGCT
Source organism: Ottelia alismoides (assembly GCA_037367405.1). Taxonomy (NCBI): domain Eukaryota; kingdom Viridiplantae; phylum Streptophyta; class Magnoliopsida; order Alismatales; family Hydrocharitaceae; genus Ottelia; species Ottelia alismoides. The sequence goes on along the minus strand of JAZKJV010005879.1, from coordinate 183,998 downwards.
TGTCAAGTCTCGAAGACAACTGGTGAACAAAGGCAACAACACCAAAGACACGAGGAGTAAGTGAGAATAATTCCTTATCAGGAAAGACAGCAGAAAAAGGTATTTTCTTACCTAATACTGAAGATGGGATACAATTCACAAGATAACATGTTGTAAGGACTGCATTTCCCCCAAAAGGAATGGGGGCACAACTCTGGATAAGTAGAGTCCAATCAAGAAGATGACGATGCTTTCTCTCAGCATCGCCATTCTGTTGAGATGTGTAAGCATAGGTGGTCTGATGGATAATGCCTCAAGATGAGAAGAATTGTGAAAGAGAACGAGTGCGAAATTCCAAAGCATTATCCGTACGCACATATTTCACAGTAGAGGAAAAAACATTCTGCACTTCATTTATAAGATTTTTGATCACATCCCCTGCTTCAGATTTATTCTTCAACAAAAACACCCACGACAGTCGAGAAAAATCATAAATGACAACAAGATAAAACCTGTGTCCCTAGTGATCAGGAACACAACTCAAACCCCAAATGTCAATATGAAATAACTCAAAAGGGGAGCTACTGCTCCGAGACTGATGACTAGGGAAGCTAGATCTATGGTGCTTTTCCAATTGACATGCTTCACACTGAAAGGAAGAACTTGGTAAAATCTGATGCAAGCTATGATGCATCTTCTGAAGAGGGAGGTGGCCAAAGCGTAGATGCCATGTAAAAGAAGATATTGGTCCACTTGAGTGAGAGGAGACGCCAGCGTATGAGGTCCAGACCAGACGATAAAGACCATCCTGCTCAGAGCCACAACCAATCACCCTGCCCGGAAGAATGTCCTGAAAAATAAGAGACGATGGGTCAAATATAGTGCGAAAGTGCAAATCCTTCGTAATTTGACTGATAGAAAGTAAATTCATCGAAAAATCAGGAGCATGTAACACATTCTGTAGATGCATGGAAGGCGATAAAGTGATCTCCCCTGTCCAATAATGGGGGAATGAGTCCCATCTGCTATCACGATGGATCGCCCCGGTGGAATCTCCCTATATGACGTAATTTTATCTCTGTCTCAGCAAAGATGATGTGCCGCGTCAGAGTCCATAATCCAATCTGAGACAACAAATCCATGACATGAGGTAAAAGCATAGTCACTACCTGAGGTGCTGGCAATGGCAGAGGTACTGGCAGAGGCTGAAGCATCAATATCTGAGGTGCCGCCTGGAGATTCTGTAGAGGCGAGGGGCATAATGTCACGCAATCTAGCAACAAGCTCCTCGAACCTCTGATCTGAAGCAGATGCTAATGGAGATGGCAACATGCTCGGCTACACGCACCGCGGTCGGAAAACCATGCTTAGAATAGCATGTATCCTCCGCATGACCTGGTCGATGACAAAAGGTGCACTGCTGACGAAAGCGGCCACCTCTACCACGAGGTCCACGATGACGGAATGAAGAAGAGCCTCCTCTGCCTATGGAGGCAGCCATCGCCGAAGAAGGTTGAGTAGAGGCATTGGACGAGACTGTAATGCGGCTAAGTCTAAGGTAAACTTTCTCCATAGGAAGAATGGCAGCATCTGCAAGAATCTGCGAGCAAGCAGCATCATACTCAGGGTCAAGTGCCGCAAGTAGGATTCCCACCATTGTAGCATTCCGAAAGGTCTTCTGTTGCTTTGGAGTCGTTGTAAGAGGAATGATGCTATAGAGCTTCTCAAACATCCCTCGTAAGGATGTATATAAGGAGTGAAGGGGCCGTCCATTCTGCTTGACTGTAAATATGTCATGCTGGAGCTGAAGGATCTTGGTCTCATTTCGCACCTACGAATATGTTGCTGCAAGTATGTCCCACATTGCATTAGCAGTGGGCTGATGGAGAACATCATTGACAATCTCCATTGACAGTGTGCCTGAAAGTCATACTTTGGCGTATGAATCATCAACCTCCCAGAAGGCATAAACCCCAATCTTCTCGGCCGGCTCATCTTCGGTAAGAATGTGCTTCTTACCATTCGACTTCATGAGACTCATGAACTGCATCGCCCAGAGCTCATAGTTCGTCCCATCCATCTTGACAATTGGCGTTGGACATTTGAAAGTGCCTATGGAGGGCATATCGACCTTGTTTTCTGACATATTGTAGGAGATATGGAACTAGAGTTTGTAGACCAAAGAACAAATGTCTATATAACTACAGAGGATTTGAGTGCATATGTAGACCTATGTACTCAAACCCATAGATAGAAGAGGGCCGGCGGTAGGAGGGGCTGGCGGGAGAGGACCGGTGGTGGGAGGGGGCTGTCGGCGGTAGAGAGGCCAGCGGCAGGAGAGGGGAGCCAAGAGAGAGAGAGAGAGTGGCGGCAACGGTGGGAGGGGAGGAAGGGGGCGACGACGGACTAGGGTTTTGGCTCTGATACCATGTTGGGAGAAAAAGATTCGTCGTTATTCCAAAGAACCCTAGGCTCTCTTATATAGAGAAGGTATATGGGTAAATTACATAAGATGGAAACAAGAAAACAAAATTAATAGAAACGGTACATAGAATATATAAATATCTCCACAACTCCTTTAGAATGTGCTTCTCACTATGTTTGTCAACAAAATTAAACAGGGTAAGCGCCTACAAGGCATATCTTGTCCCATTGATCATGATAATTAGTGCATAGAGAAGGGCCTTCATCTCCCTAATGTTGATTTATAGCTAACCACCCAACCTAATATCTTAAAGGACATAATGCTAGAGGTGTGCCCAATCAATAAACAAAAAAGTCTAAAATGAGTGTTGGTTCATTAACAAGGATGAGATAATGGTGAAAGTGAGAGATAAACCATTATTTTGGACTTGATAACCGCCACAAAAAGGCTAAATCTTTATTTGAGAATTGATGAACCATTTATCAAAGATAAAGAGGTCAGTATACATGCAAATCATAAGACCTAGCAAAAAGGATGGGCATGAAATGGTGCCCTTCCAAGCATTTCAAGCGGTAGAACTTCGATGGGGATATCAACGACCTGGAGCATATGATTCGCTCGAAGCACTTAGGGAGATAAATTGGTCATTCTCTATCTCCTTATAAGAGACCGTGCATCTAGGCAATGGTCATGGTAACCTTATGATGAGCATCTGAGTGTTCGTGTGATGAAAAGGGCAGTCACCTATGATCAAGATTGATCAAGATATGCCCTGGGAAGACGATGCATATACTAGGCCAATTCGAATGGTTCCTAAGATCGGAGCATATGGAAAATGGTTATTATTAAGTTAAAATATCATATGATATGTGTCTTTTTCTAATTTTTTTTCTCAATATACTTATCATGTAATTAACCCAGGGCTATTCTCCTATATAAGAGAGCCCTCGGGTACGTCTAATGCATCGACTTTGTTTCTCCCATCATGGTATCGGAGCAACGGTCCTAGATCGGGGTTTCGTTATCCACCACACAAAACCCTAACCCTAAGCCCCTCCACCCCCCCAGGCACCGCCCCGCCTCTTCAGGCGATCTCCAGCGCTGAACCCAGGCGCCCCTCCCGCCTCTCCCAGCAGTCACGTACCTCTCCAGGCGCCGCCCCGACTCTCCAGGCGGTACCGCACCGCCCTATCGGCCCTGCATCAGATCTGTCGGGCACGCGCAGCCCCTGAAGGGTTTGCACAGCACCTCCCAGCGGCCCTAGCGACACCATGCCGCACACCGGCGGGTCCTAGGTGTCTTCACAGCCACTGTGGGTCTAGCCGACCTCTCCCGAAGGCACATAACTAGGGTCTGCGCTTCAACAAGGCCTAGGGCTGGTTGTATGAGTCTACACATACAACCTTCCCCTTATATGATTCTAGACCGCCTACTTGGTTATCTACGTCGGACCTAGGCTCTTCATCAATCATGTCAGACAACAAGGGTGACGTGTTTACATCCTCGGGTGCCTTCAAAGGCCCAACCCCTATAATCAAGATGGATGGGACCAACTATGAACTATGGTCTATGCAGTTCCGCACCCTTATGCAGTGCCACAACAAGGAGCACATTCTGACAGAATCCGAGCCGGAGGACAAGACTGGAACAAATGCGACATGGAAGCAAGATGATGTATATGCCCGCATTTGGCTATCAGGGATGCTGACTACAGAGATTGCAAATGATATTGTGAACCAACCCACAGCTAAGGCTATGTGGGATATCTTGGATGCGACATATGAGCAGTCCAAGAATGCGAGCAAGATTCTCCAGTTACAGTTCGATATCTTCTCTACGAAACAGAATGGGAAGCCCTTACATGCACATTTCTCTCATCTACGGGGCATGTTCGAGAGACTCCATAGTTTCATGCCAATCACTGCCAGCACAGAACAACAGCAGGCTTACAGAAATGCTACGATGACTGGTGTATTTCTGTCCTCCCTTGATCCAGAGTACGATGCTGCTCATACTCAACTTCTGACCAGCGAGTCCATTCCACTAATGGAGGAGGTATATAAGAGATTGAGTAGGATTACTACTGCATCGGCATCTACAACCCAGCCTACCCCTACAGCTATGGCTGCCACTCGTGGCAGAGGAGGAGCGTCAAATTTTAGGGGTCGTGGACCTCGTGGTAGATGGGGGAGGCAGACACTGTGGCCCCTGTACTCACTGCCACCGACCAGGCCACTCTGAGGAGACGTGCTTTCACAAGCATGGGTATCCAGTCTCTGCACGGGTTGCAGAGCAGACTGAGGCTACAGCTGCACCTCTTCCAGATACTCGCTTTGATGATCTCGTCTCACGACTTCTTGATATGATCAGTACACCCTCGTCTCCTTCTCCAGGTTCAACGGATGCTGCAGCTTCGGCCAGAGCATCTTCTAGCTCATCAGGTACACCTTATGCACTTACCAGTACTACTTGCTCGGACCTGTCAGATTGGATTATGGATTCCGGAGCCTCTCATCATATGTGCGGCGACAGATGGCAGTTTACTACCTACAGAGCACTTGCCCCAGGACGATCTGTGGTCATTGCCAATGGGGTTCAATCACCCATTGTTGGTCAAGGGGAGATAACCTGACATCTTTGAGTCTTCAGAATGTCTTACATGCACTAGACTTTCATATGAACCTGTTATCAATTAGCCAACTTACAAAAGATTTACATTGCCGTGCCATCTTTGACTCCTCTACTTTTGTGTTTCAGGACATACTGACTGGCAGGATGATTGTTAGTGGCTGTGAGCAGAAAGGCTTGTATAAGCTTGCTATATCATCATATGCTGGTGATGTTACTATTTCCTTAGGATCCATTTCTCCATTCCTTTAGCATCTCCGATTTGGCCATCTACCTCTGCAAAAGATGTGTCATGTCTTGCCGTAGATATCTACCCGTACTGCATTGGATTATGAAGCCTGTTAGCTTGGGAAACACCATAGGTCTTCGTTTCCAGTTCGTCCGAAACGTCATAGTAGTCGGTCTTTTGAACTGTTTCACTTTGATATTTGGGGTCCGAGTCGTGTACCTGATCTTCAAGGACATATGTATTATATGGTTGCTGTTGATGATTTTTCCAGATTATCTTGCGTATTCTTGTTAAAACAAAAGTCTGAAGCTGGTGCTATCATTCGAAAATTTATTCTGGAAGTTAATAACATCTTCTCTACCAATATCAAAGTCATTCAGACAGATAATGCTTTAGAATTTTCAACATTACATTTGTCTGATTTCCTCAGCTTACAGGGAATTATTCATCAAACTTCGTGTAGTTACACTTCGCAACAAAATGGTGTGGCGGAACGCAAACATCGCCACCTTCTTGATGTCACTCGGACATTGTTGATCCATAGTCGTGCCCCTCATTCTTTTTAGGGGGGATGCGGTTCTCACTGCATGCTACTTAGTGAATCGTATGCCGCCTACAGTTCTAGGAGAGAAGGTCCCCTTCTTGATTGCGTTTCCCGAGAAGGACCTTTTCTCCCTCACACATCGTGTCTTTGGGTCTATTGCGTTTGTGCATAATTGTACCCCTGGTCATGATAAGCTCTCCCCAAGGGCTATCAAATGTGTGTTTGTTGGGTACTCTCGTACTCAAAAAGGGTATCGATGTTATGATCCAACGAGTAGGAGATACTATGTGAGTGCGGATGTCACTTTCTTTGAGTCTATCATGTATTTTTCTCCTACAGGTGATAGGTTATCCAATGACAATGCAAATGATATTGTTGTTCCTCCACCTCCATCTATCACATCAGCCGAACCAGAACGTCAAACTCTACCGCCACCACCGCCTCCACCACCACCACCACTACCTCAGTCGAAATTTTTACCCATTGTTTACACTCGCAGGTCTTCTACCAGCACTTCTGTTCATCAACCGTCCACATCTTCCAGCAGGCCTAAGGTATGTCATGATAACACTGTTTCTACTGATGCCTGATGGCACTGGAATTTTACAGGATGACTCTGCTGTAGAGGACACTGAGGAGGACGATTTGGATATTCATATTGCCCTGAGGAAGCGACATCGTCAATATGCCAAATACCCACTTGCGGCACATGTCTCGTTGGATCATCTTTTAGATGAGTACAAGAAGTTTGTTATTGGTCTTTCCGTGGTTACTATACCCAGAACATATATGGAGGCACTACAGGACATCAGGTGGCGTCAGGTGATGGAAGAAGAAATGACAGCCTTAACAGCTCGTGGGACATGGTCTATTGTCCCTCCTCCACATGGTGCTTCGATAGTAAGCTGCAAATGGATATTTTCTATTAAGCATAATGCGGATGGGAGTGTGGATCTCTACAAGGTGAGGTTGGTGGCCCGTGGCTTCACCCAGACATATGGGGTGGATTATCAAGACACGTTCTCTCCAGTAGCGAGACACTCGATGCTCAGGATTTTACTAGCAGTTGTTGTTTCACGTGATTGGTCGTTATTTCAGCTTGATGTGAAGAATGCATTTCTATACGGGGACCTTCACGAGGAAGTTTACATGCAACAGCCACCTGGGTTTACTGTTGAGGGGGAGTCACAAAAGGTATGCATGCTACATAAGGCCATATATGGACTAAAGCAGAGTCCTAGAGCTTGGTATCAAAAGCTGTCAGAATTGATTGAGCAACAGGGATTTAAGAGGTCCACAGCGGACCACTCTCTATTTGTTCAGAAGACACAACGAGGTACGGTTGCCATTCTTGTCTATGTAGATGACATTGTTGTAACAGGAGATGATGCTCAAGGCATTCAGGTAGCCAAGAAGTTCCTAAGTAAAGAGTTTGTGACCAAGGATCTTGGTAACCTTCGTTACTTCCTGGGGTTGGAATTTACCAGGAATCATCGGGGTCTGCTGATGACCCAGAGGAAGTTTGTTATGGATCTCCTTTCTGAGACGGGTATGATTGGGTGCAAGCCAGCTATGACGCCTATGGATCCAAATGTGAAATTGTATGATGATGACACTGAAGAAGTTGATAGCAGGAGGTACATGGAACTTGTGGGAAAGCTCCTATATGTGACTATCACCATGCCAGATATTATGTTTGCAGTAAGCAAGGTTAGCCAATCTATGGAGTGTCCCAGAAAGACCCATATGGATGCCATCTATATGATCTTGAGATATTTGAAGAACTCACCTGGTTCAGGACTCCTATTCAGTAGGGGCAGTTCATTGGAGGTAACAGCGTGTGCAGACGCTGACTATGCAGGATGTCCCACGGACAGGAAGTCTACTTCAGGGTTTGCTGTTGTTGTTGGTCACTCACTTGTCTCATGGAAAAGCAAGAAGCAGACTGTAGTTGCCCGATCAAGTGCAGAATCGGAATACAGAGCCATGGCCCAAGGGAGTACAGAGATGATGTGGGTTAGATCGGTGTTGACTGATCTTTCCATAGACGTTACTCTTCCTATGCAGCTATTATGTGATAATCAAGCCGCATTATTCATTGCAAATAATCCTGCATTCCATTAACGAACGAAGCATATTGAGGTGGATTGTCATTACATTCGAGATCTGATCCAGAAGGGACTCATATCTACATCTCACATGTCTACAGGTTATCAGACAGCAGATATCTTCACCAAGGCTCTAGCACGAAGTCTGTTTCAAAAGTGTTGGTCTAAGCTGAGCATGATAGATATATATGCTCCAGGCATGAGGGGGAGTGTTAAGTTAATATATCATATGATATGTGTCTTTTTCTAATTTCTTTTTCTCAGTGTACTTATCATGTAATTAACCCAGGGCTATTCTCCTATATAAGAGAGCCCTCGGGTACATCTAATGCATCGACTTCGTTTCTCCCATCAGTTATTGATGCTCATAAGTAACAAAGCAATAAGAATCTAAGGCTAGGCAATCATGAAGGGGCTTAGAGGCATTGGTAAGAAGGTGATCTATGAGGACTTGCACCCATACTGAAAGATGTGTGGTGGTTTCGACAACACCATGCGTCTTCACAAAAGAAGAAGCTTGGACATCAAACCACCAGTCTACGATGGTTGTTATACCAAGTTGGAAAGAAGGAAGAAATTGTCTATCAAGAGATGCATGTCCAGCTTTATATGGGGAAGGGGTAGACAACACTACAAGATTCCCAAACAATAGCTGAGTTCATAAAGAGGAAATAAATATTTAAAATAGAATTTTACACCAAGATCCAAAAACTTTGTAAATTACCTTCCTCGACCATGTATTCTTCGTAATTATTACTTAAACCCCAAAAACTTACTAACCATTACACAATAATCCTTCCAAGAGTTAATCATAGAGTCTACCAGGGTCCTTAGTGTAATATTTAGCAAGTTTGCGGGGTTTAGATGATAATTACAAAGAATACATGGTTTAGAAGGTAATTTACAAAGTTTTCAGTGTTCGTGGTGCAAAAATTCCAAAATAGAATTATCTCAACCGAACAGAGGGAGAGAGAAGTCTAAAGATCCCAACTTTATTTCATATTGCATACGCAGTCGCATATCTATACAGAATTGATTTTTCAGATCCCCACATTATCCAATTTCATGACTTAAGAAACACCGCATCATTATCACTGAGAATCGCAAGGCCTTTCTCATGGTTTCTCGGCTTTTCCTGAAGAGGAACCTGTGCCAAAAATAAGCTTCAAAAAGGTAGCTTTCATGCTCTATGTGCTTCTTGTAGAAGGATTAAGGCACGAATATCCTTTCTATATTGGTAAGTAATCTATGAGTACAAACATTAATAGCTCATAATATACTGCTGCCTTTACCTACACACTGTTTGCAGCTAGGCAGGAGACCTCTCTATAAAATTTCCAATTGCAGCTTCATTATTCCATTTAGATCACAAAGACATTAGGATTAGAATTATACATAAATTTGTACTTGCCTGTATATAAATATCAAAAACTCGTTGGCCGAGCCCCAACCAAGAATGACTATCTGGAAAATCTATCTCAACAAATTGTAGTTTCACAGAATAGTTTCCATTCTCAAGCCCCAGGCCACAGTAACGTAATGATGAACGGGAAACTCTGGCTGTCCTGTATAACACTGAGTCTGAAGTATTGTTGAACTGGAACGGAATGCCTTCTGTGTATCTGGAGTTAGAAGATTCCAAGAAGTTCCCTATGCTGCTTACATCCCATCTTTTTGCATCCGTCACATAGTATGATGCCGAGAAAAGATTGAAAGTATCATCCTCATAAATGACTTTATCCGAAGATATGACCTCAGGGCCTCCACAGTTAATTGCAAAGGAATAGTCTATTCATCAGCATGATAACTTTAGAAATAGAAATTTAAGCAAGAATTTGGGGAATGCTGTATAATGAATAAGATATGCCAAACAAAAGAGGACTTACATACTGGGGAATCGTGATAGCACGGTATATTTTTCTGTAGACAACTCAAGCCACTGGGAAGATTAGTGCAACAAAATCATATCGCAAGTTTGCAAAAAAGTTTTTTGGAAGAATAGAAACTATTTATTGTAAACTATGTCTGTGGAAGTGCATAAGAATCTAGAAGGTACCTTCGGCCAGAATCTAAATTGAAAAAGTTGTTTCCAACCAATTTCCTGCATGTAATTATAGGAAACATACAGACAACATTAGCTTAGATACTACAAAACAGATGTGTGGAAAATTTGCATTGGTACGAGTAAATTTCGTTCTAAAAAATCTAAACGAAGATAAATTCCAGATATTATGTACTCTCAAAATCAGGCATCTTGCTTCTAGACTGTTACAGTATTTCGAGCATGTGTCACTTATGTAATATGTCAAGATCCATTTACTCCAACCATATGTTTAGTCCCACATCTACCAGTGGTGGGACTTGGAGGCTCTGTGGAGGCTATATAAGGAGCTGCAGACCTCCTATATCCATTGAGAAAAAGGAATGCAATATCCGCCCCTTTGAGGGCTTCTCCCGTGGTTTCATCCCGCTCTTTAGGGAGTAGGGTTCCACGTAAAAATCTTGGTGTTCAATCTTTATATTTCTGTTCTTATGCTCTGTTTATCATTCGGCTTCCGCATTCCTATTTTATAACATGGTATCAAAGCTGGTCGATTCTCGAGGATTTTGTGTACTTTATTTGTTCGAGATTCGATTGTAATGATTTGTTTGAAGATTATTTTTATGGAGTGAGTTGTTCAAAGATTAAGTTCTTGATTTGGGGTTTAGGGTTTCTTGAAACCCTGAGTCTGTATATTTTGAAATTCACGTTGTTCTAAGGTTTCGATAGAAACCCCAAATCCAGATGTACGCAAAGGTTCATCCACGCAAGATCAGAAAGAATACGCAGCAGCAGGAGCCGCGTGCCTCCAGAAGCCGCCTCCAGCGTAGGCGGCGCTCCATATCCACGCAGGGGTCCCCCGCATCTCAATTCCAGGTGGAGCGGGGCCATCAACGACGCACCCTCTAGCAGGCGCCTCTCCTGCGCCATATCCCATAGGCGGCGCGCCTCCTTCAAACGAATCAAGGCGGAGATCCCGCTCCAGGTGATCCCGCTCAAGGCGCAAAGGCGCATCTCCCTTCTTTAGCAGGAGGCAAGCAACACAGGCCGCAGTTCGTCTCTAGGCGACGTCGCCCTCTCTTTGCCCCTCCGATGCAGCCCTTATTCTCCCGCACGCGCAGGCAGCGCGATGTTCCTACAAGTGTGCCGCTATCGTCATTAGCAGACCTTCTCCAGATCTCTCGATCTCACGCAGGTGAGATCTCCTCCGTGCGCGAGGAGGGACATCATCAAGGTTGCAGAAATCGGTAGTCGGTACTCGGTCGGTGGGGTCACTGACTAAGGATTAATCGGTAGTCGGGCGACTAATCAGATTTAGTCGTCCATTAGTCGGTTTTGAATTTTTTATTTATTTTTAATATATAAATCATTTTTTAAACATATATTCTTATATATTTGTAATATAAATAATTTTTTATACATATATTCTTATATATTTGCATATATTTGAACATTTTCTATACTATTATAATGAAACAAAAGGAGTAATTGACTTTAAATATAACATTAAGCATATTAGAATAGGTTTGATTAAAAAAAGCAAAAAATTAAAAAGATAAAAAACCTCTATGTAAAGTCGGCCAAATTAGTCGGGTTGACTGACTAATGGCCGACTAGGCCTAGTCGAGTCGGCTACCCCCCGACTCGACTAGTCGGCCTAGTCGGCCGACTTTTATAACAGTGGGCATCGCCTTCTCCAATACAGCCCTCTCACAGGCGATCACCAGGCCAGGCTCGAGGCCCTCCATGCGCGGCGATGCCGCCCTACTCCTCACAACGGCGGATCTCCAAGCCGCGCCTCCTCGCGTCCTCCCTCCTAGTAGCGATGGTGTCGTAGTTGCCCAATGGGGCAGTAGTGGCATCGGGTTCCCAATTGAAGGGAACCCTAGGGCCCGATGTTTTTTTAAAAAAAATGTGAGATGGAAATTGTGAAGCCCAAGTGGGCTTACTGATTTAAAGGCCCAAGTGGGCCAATGATATTAAAAAAATGTGTGAATGGAGGAAACAGGAGGGGGAGGCCCAACGTCAGTAAAAAAAATCTGAAAAAAGGTGCATACAAATAAAAGTCATACGCAAGGAATTTTTCCCCCAAAAAATGATGATGATTTGAAAAGCCGATAAAAAAATGAATGGCGTATGTTAAAATAAAAATTCACAGCGGCTATTTAAAAAATATGATCGACAAAAGCCGCAAGTTAATGTTTTTCCCCATCTTTCTTGTCGAAAAAAAATGTTCGAAAAGCCGGAAAAAATGTATGAACGACTTATTGTTTGTTTTATTTTTTCCCCATATTCATGTCTTGTCTTGGCTTCTCCCAACATGGTCGACGTCACTGTCATCACTGTTTTCCATCCAGTCTGGGAGAAAGGGGGAGTATATGTAGAGTCACGGGTCTATTCAGATTCTCTAGATACAGATTTTAGACCATTCAAATTCCAGACTCTATAGTTTGACATTTGTTCAGACTCGACGACGGTGCATGCCATCATTTATCATGGTCCCCATCATTCTTGCTGGTTCGGCCAGAGTTTTCATGTGAGCCATAGGGACTCCAGAGCAGAGGGTCATCCCTATGCCATGTAGGAAAGAGTTTTCATGTGGTATCATAGGTACTCCAGAGTAGAGTATCATTTTCTGAGCCAGATGGGAGAGACCCAGTTCTCCAACGATGAGACTCCAAGTGCAGTTTCAGACTCGATGGTCAGATTTCGAGTCCTCAGTTTGACTCACACTCCAGCTCGTTCATCCTCCTCACATGCACGTCATGAGAACATCCTCGACAGAAGCCGACAGTTATGCGCGTTGAGTTGATATTGTCTGTAGTATCATGTATTGTGAGTTGAGTTTCTTTCTGTTTGTCCAAGCTGAGCATTGGATGCTCCAGCTTGAGGGGGAGTGTTAGAGTATTTGAAGCATGCGCCACTTATGTAATAGGTGGGTAAATGGATCCCTCCAGGATCCATTTTCCCCATCCATGTATTTAGTCCCACATCTACCAGTGGTGGGACTTGGAGGCTCTATGGAAGCTATATAAGAAGCCCCAGACCTCCTGTATGCATTGACAAAAAAGAATGCAATATCCGCCCCTTTGAGGGCTTCTCCCATGGTTTCATCCCGCTCCTTAGGGAGTAAGGTTCCACGTAAAAAATCTTGGCGTTCAATCTTTATATTTCTGTTCTTATGCTTTGTGTATCATTCCGCTTTCGCATTCCTATTTTCTAGTGTTGAAGAATGGTCTTGGTGGGTGTAATCCCCTTAGGATCCGGGTACCCGTTTACGACATAATTCGCAATATTCTATTCACATGAGATCACACAAGTCGCAGAACAAAAGGGAAAATTTTTCGCGCAGTTATACTTTCACATGACATTCATATCCAAAACATAACCACAATATAAAAGAGACAAATGGTACCAAAATTTCTTTTCATTAATTTCCATATCAATTTACAACATGTACAAGGATCTTCCAGTTTACATCATATATCCCAAAATATGATACAAAAGAGATATCATTTACATTATGATGTGAATCAAAAACTGAGACAAAATAAACCATACCGTCTGGTGTATACCCTGTCTCCTGGAAGCATGAACAACTACTAAACAGCAGACCCTTTCCTTGCCAAAACATGTTACGAAAGAAACGGAGTCACACACGTGAATACAAACCCGTAGTTTAAAATTAAATAACAAGTTATTTATGATGTGCAAAAGAGAGCAAGTAGAAAGGTGGAACAAGTAAAATTTACATCTACTTGCGTAAGTAAAAAGGTTTTCAGGCTGTTTATAAGCGTCTCTAATGATTGTCCCATAACCCAACATTTCCCACATTTGACATATTTATATTGTAATTGAACATTCATGAGTGTATGAGTGTAAGCATATATATCATTTTCATCAGAGATCATATTGTGAGTGATGATGGAAAAATTTGAGATTGAAATGATTTCTTGATTTATTTAGATTCTTAAGTCTAGTGAATAGTCATTTCCTATCAATCATAACTTTTAATCGTAACTTCTCCAATTCTTAACTTCAATTGATTCAGATATAACTCCAGATGATGTAGATATAGATATGGATGATCTAGATATAGAATCGCCAAGTCTGTTGGCGAAGTAAACTCAAGCGATGAAGAAGCCTACAAATGGCTCTTCTGTCTCGCCCTCTAGTTGGAAGGACAGTCCAATAGAGGGATAGGTCTACTCCCCAACTACGCCACTGAGACTGTTGGAGGATTCATGTATATGCGTCTATTGTGTTGTAGGAGGGTAAATGGATCCCTCCAGGATCCATTTACCCCATCCAGTGGTTTAGTCCCACATCGTCCAATGGTGGGACTTGGAGGCCCTGTGAAGGCTATATAAGGAGCCCCAGGCCTCCTGTAACAGATGAGAAAAAGCAATGCATAACACGCTCCTTTGAGGGCTTCTCCCGTGGTTTCATCCCGCTCCTCACGGAGTAGGGTTCCACGTAAAATCCCGCTGTTCTTTATTCTTCTTTATATTTATTCCATGTTACGCTTCCGCTTCCGATTTTCTAACATGGTATCAGAGCGGGTCGATTCTTGAGAATTTGTTCTTGAGTTTTTTTTAGAGATTCGTTTTTTTTGAGGTTCTTGAAGATCATTCCGAAGAGTATTGATATTCATTATTCGAAGTTCTGCATGTATCCTGGAGCATACTATTTGATTTCTAGGGTTTCATGGGAAACCCTATTCTCGTCTCCAACCCTTGATTGATTCAACACACCAGATGCACCAACCCTTGAAGACGGCGCACAGAAGGCAGCGCACAGTCTCATGCTCTGCGGCGGCAACCCACATCACGCGCAGCCTCCCAGGGTGCGCAGGCCCCTGTGCTTCTCCATGCGCACGAAGAACCCTTGCATCCTGCCCTCCATTACAGCTGCATATGGCGGCTCCGTTCGTGACAACACCAGGCCGCGCGGGTCGATGAACCCAGGCGCAACCCCACCGTCGCACCCTCGTCGCCATGCGCCTCCTCCGCTGCAACCGCACCAGGCCCCACTCCCTTTCTCTGGCGATTCTTCGATTACAAGAGCCCAAGAGATCGCAGGCGGCGAATCCCTCCGCTCAGGCGCGCGATATATCTCCTATGGTGCCGCTCCTCCATCGCACACAAGCCCAATGTTGCATCCGGCCTCCCGCATGCATCTGGTGTCGATCCTTCTCCTCCCCAGTCGCAAAGGTGGTGTCGCATAATCATCAAGTTTGGCAAATAGGAGGCGGCGCTTCATTTGATAAGAAGGGTTCCGAACCCTAAGGCGTATTCCAGGGCCATTCGTTAAAAAAAACTGGTTTTATTATTATTAGGCCCAATTGAGCGGTTGTATTTATTCATTAAAAAGAAAGGGGAGAGAAGGGGTAAACGAACAGGAGAGAAGAGTTTGTTACAAAAAGAGAGAGAGAGAGGGGTGCGTAACCAAAAAAATTGTTGAAAAAAAAGGGGTGCGTACATATAGCAAAAAAACCAGTATGCATTTCAAAAAAAAATGATTTGCAAAGCCGAAAAAAAAATCAACGGCTTAAAAAAATGCATGAAAAGCCGAAAAAAATGTTGAAGTCGGCTATTTGTTGTTTACCCCCTATTTATCTTGTCTTCTCCCAACTGTCGATGTCTTCATTCCGACCAGTATGAGAGAAAGGAGGAGTATATATGTAGAGTCACAGGTCTTGTATTCCAGATGCTGATTCAGATTTCCAGACCGATCAGATTCCAGACTCTACGGTTCAGATCCAGTTTCAGACTCGACGATTGATTCCGAGTCCAGTTTTCAGACACGCACGAGTATGCGGTCATTGTTAGATGAGCATATGTTGCCATCACTTGTTCGAGGTCCCCATCATTCTTGTTGGTTTTCGGCCAGAGTTTTCATGTGAGCCATAGGGACTCCAGAGTAGATGACCATTCCCTATGCCATGTTGGCAAGGGTTTTTCATGTGGTATCATAGGTACACCAGAGCAGTGCACCATTCTCTGAGCCAGATGGGAGAGACCCAGTTCTCCGACGAGGAGACTTCAGGCGCAGTTCAGACTCGATGGTCAGATTCCGAGTCTTCAGTTGACTCATACTCAGCCCATTTGTCCTCCTCACCTGCACGGCATGAGAAGCAATGTCCTCGACTGCAGCAATGTGCGCGTTGGGTTGATATTGTCTGTAGTGTCCTGTAGCGTTGAGTTGAGTTTATTTCTGTTTGTCCAAGCTGAGCATTGCATGTTCCAGCTTGAGGGGGATTGTTGGAGCATTCATGTATATACGTCTATTGTGTTGTAGAAGGGTAAATGGATCCTTCCAGGATCCATTTACCCTTCCAGTGGTTTAGTCCCACATCGTCCAACGGTGGGACTTGGAGGCCCTGTGAAGGCTATATAAGGAGCCCCAGGCCTCCTGTAACAGATGAGAAAAAGCAATGCATAACACGCTCCTTTGAGGGCTTCTCCCGTGGTTTCATCCCGCTCCTCACGGAGTAGGGTTCCACGTAAAATCTCGTTGTTCTTTATTCTTCTTTATATTTATTCCATGTTACGCTTCCGCTTCCGATTTTCTAACAGAGACGGGTGAGAGAGACTTCCCGGAAAAGTCGCTCTTAGAAAACAGCCCGACTAGTACGGGCAACCGAGCTCGTACGTAAAACTGAAAAACCGAGGATCCCCCGCCTAGGTATCCTAAAACAAAGGGTCAGCGGAACTGGTCTAAGTCGGGATCCCAACGAGGCGTAAAAACACTGCGAGCTCGCGTAAAAACCGAAAGGTACTGGGATCCTAGACCCGCGCACTTGGCGGCCGCTGCCCAAACTAGGCTTCCTTTCCTCCGCCCAGTTGAGGGTCACCGCGCCCTCACACAGTCAGGTGTAAAGGTCACCATGACCGGCATAAACATTAGTCATCATATATTCTCAACATTCTCACTTTCTTGATTACTCAATTCATTCTCAATCCTTTCTGTAGTCTAACTGTACAAATTAAAGCCTTCTGTTAATAATGATTTATAGTTAATAGAGTATTCTTAAAGAATTAACTCATGGAGAAGATCAGACCTTGATTATAGGTTATCATTTCTACAATGTAATTAGAAGCTAGTATATGTTCCTCCCTCATTAAGTTCATGCATCTTCTTGTTCTACTTTAAGGGCCAGCTCCAAAGTATTGGATGATTTAAGTCCAGACTAAACTAAAAGAGAACTATTGGATAAATGAGAATTATTGCGATACCGTGCCCCCATAACAGGTACTCTGTCCCTCTTTTGATAAGCTTTCTTATTTGTGTTCTTACGACCCATAAGACATCGATACAGACCATGTTCTGACCAGATTTTTGTATTGAATTGTGACCCTTGGGTCTCCCATATACTCTATTCCATAGTTTTCTGACTTCTATCATCAAAGCATCTAGGTTTCATCAATATCATTTTGACCATCTATATGGACTTGGCATCAGAAATGCAAAACTATATCTCCATGATTCCCTTACTTATTATAGATTGAACTTTTCTGGCCAATCTAATTAGGTATTGGTCCAACTGATGGAATTTACTTTGACTATAGATTTGGTGACATGTTGATTCCACTAGTCGTATGAGGATGAATTTCAAAGGAATTTATAAATTTAGAGCTTAACAAGTGATTCACACAGTCTCATAATTCTAGTAGATAACGTTTGAGTTGGATGCTCCGAAAGATTTACCACATAATCAAATCTGCAAAAGAAATCATATGGTATTTGTACATCATAATAAATGACAAAATAATGAGATTTCCTCCAAACTCAAACCAACTCCCAGAAATAAAAATCAGAGCCAGATCTGGTTAATACTAGTTCACCCAGCATATCACACAAGAAGAGGACATCAAACATGGAATCAAAGATATGTAGAAACTACAAGCATGGCAGCAAGAAAAGGCTAAGGATTGTACCTTTTTAGATCTCAAAGCTTAGGGATGAATGTGGCATGCAACAATAGCTTCTTGAAGCCAAAATAGATCAGCTTCAGCAGCAATGGTGGCTGATTTGTAGCAGCAACTGCAGTAGAAAAGTTGCTGAAAATTCAAGGGAGTAGATCCAGTTTGTTGGAAAGAGGTCCTGGAGCATATAGCAGTTGTTGCATGGAGTATTGAAGAAGAAACAAGGCTTTCCATGTTGCTGGTCAGCAACATTTTGATAGGGAAAAAGAGCCTTGATGAGAGAGAGAAAAAATGGAGGAGAGAAGAGAGGATGTACCTCAAATCAGATCTTTAAATTGGGAAGCAAGGGATGGAGGTTCCAGTAATGGCTGAAATTTGAAGAAGAACAGCAGCTTCTCCCCCTTTGCTGGAGTTGCCGATGGTTTGCTGGGATTTTAGGGAAAAAGTGGAGAAAGAGGGAGGGCTAATCGGTTGTTTATATAACCAAAGAGATGGCCTCTCATGGTGCCAAATGGAGGAAAATTTGGTACAAGTGGAATATGGAGGGAAGAAGAAACTAAAAGAAAAAAATATAGGTCTATAATTCACGGCTGCTGGACTGTGCATTCTGTGCACAGTCAGAAAAAAAACTTTTATTTTATTTTTTATTATATACATATATTTGCGATATTAACGTTTGCCTTACCCGTGCCTCGGGCCTCGGATTTTGCCGTGCAATATCTTGAATTGATCGTATCGGAACGACGATCAATTTGAGTATAATGTTGATATACTTCCGGTCGAGTTTTGAATACCCGAAATTTTCAGATACGGATTTTGTTTAAGGTTAAATTTTATGATTTAGAAATATCAAATGACCTCCGATTGACGAGCGGTCGATTCCGTTGGTCTTGTATCGTCGAATCGGATCTCGTGATGGTCTCGGTTTGTTTCGCGGTTTCCGAATTTGCGTCGCGGCTTTTTCACGGCGCGTATTACGATGCGATCGATTTTCGATCGATTTTGCCCGAACGACTTTTGATTTACGATCAATTGATCATTTTAGGTTATCTAATACTGTCAGATAACTTTATTGGGTTATTCGGACCTTATTCGGTTCGAGTTCGGGTTTGTGTTGATTTCGGATGTTACAGTGGGCTATGTTTAGTACCCCATCTTGGAGTGGTGACTTTTGGTCACATTGGTGGGGCTATATAAAGAGCCCCACACCCATTGTAACCTTTGAGAAAGTGAATGCAAAATCAGCCCTTTGAGGTGGTTCCCCCGTGGTTTCATCCCGCTCCTCACAGAGTAGGGTTCCACGTAAAATCAATGTGTTTCATTTGTATTGTTCTTGCTTTGATTTGCTTCCGTATTTCATATTACAACATGGTATCAGAGAGGGTTCGATTCTCGACGTTTTCATGTTCTTATTTCTGTTCAAGATTCGATATTGATAGAAGATTTGTTCGTGAAGATTGTTATGAAGTTTGTGTTCAAGATCTACTCTAAATTCTTGTCCACCGATTCCAACAAGTTATTCTGAGGAGATTTTCTTCTTTTATTTGATTCCTGGTGAACCGTAGTTTTTGAGATGGCGGGCGGCGAGGATCTAGGCCGGGTTTCTCCTCCCTTGGTGGGTACAGCCATCACCGCGAGCAGCAGCCGCTATGCAACCACCGTGGCAGGATGCCTCCCCACCGCGCGATCCAGGCTGATCACCATCGCGCGGATCCCCTCTAAATAAGCCCTTGTTTATTTGCTTAAAGGCGAGATCACGTATGACGAATTCTTCCAGTTTCAGATCTCCGTGCGCTTCCCGTCTGCACGCCCTGGGCGCTTCCCCTAGTATCATGCACGCCTTCCAATAGCCCCCTGTGCCTCCAGCCGTTTGCACGCGATGCCACCAGCGCGCGACGCCTCTTGCGCGCGTGCCCCCTGCACCTCCGAACCTCTGCAGCCCCCTGCGCCTCCTCCGGACCCCTACGGTTCCTGCCCTATGCGCCTCCAGCCCTCACGCCCCAGCGCACCGTTGCGGGCGCGACTCCAACCCCAAACTCGTCGTTGGCGGTGCTAACCCTTCTGTACGGGGCAGAGTAGCCCATCCACGGGTGGCAAGGCACGACGCAACCCATCCACAACCTCATGCGCAAGTCGCACGGTCCAGGAGGATCCCTGATCGGGGGCAGTGGCACAAGAAGAAAAAGGGGGAAAGGAGCCTCGTGTGTGGATAACCCTAACAGGGGGCCGACTGTTTAAATTAAAAAAATTGATGTTATTGTGTGGGCCCAGCCATGTGTTTGATAAAAAAAGAGAGGGTTAATGAAAGGCCAGAGAAAAAAAGTGGGAGATGTCAGTTTCAACAAAAAATGCAGATTCAAGGTCACGTTGGGTCGAGTT
Source organism: Ottelia alismoides (assembly GCA_037367405.1). Lineage (NCBI taxonomy): Eukaryota > Viridiplantae > Streptophyta > Magnoliopsida > Alismatales > Hydrocharitaceae > Ottelia > Ottelia alismoides. Next base: position 163,737 of record JAZKJV010005879.1, on the reverse strand, counting down.
TAAAAACAAGTAGGGGGTACGTGTTCTGTGCAACTTAAAGAGAGAAGGGAAATTTCAAGCCGAATTGACGGCATGTACTGTTTTTTTATAAAAAGGGGCGGGGAGCATATTGGCCGATTTGGGCTATATCTATTTAAAAAAAAAAGGAAAGGCAAGAGGTGAATGAGAGGAATGAAAAAAAAAGTGATTTTTGTGAAAAAAAAGGTGAGATCATGAAGAAAATGTGAAAAATGTGAAAAAAATGAGGGGTTATGTGAATTTGTGGTGGAAAAAAATGTGGAAAAAATGAGATTGAAATTTTTTTTAAAAAGAGATGAATGTTTGAAAAAAACTACAGTCCAACAAAAAAAACGTAGGGACTGGAAAAAAAAGGAAGAAAGAGTTTCTTGTTGATCCTTCATTGTTCTCCCAACTTGATTGTTTTCGACAAGTTTGGGAGAAAGGGGGAGTGATAGGTCCTTACCATTGTTTGAAGTGGTGGGTAGAGGTTTCTGAGCCCTACCATTGTTTGAGATGCTCTATTTGAGTACCTATGTTTTGTGGAGTTCTCCAGAGGGAGACTCATTGCTTGAGGTGCTCTATTTGAGTACTTATTGTGGAGTTCTCCAGAGGGAGACTCATTACTTGAGGTGCTCTATTTGAGTACCTATGTTTTATGGAGTTTTACAGAGGGAGACTCATTGTTTGAGGTCCTCTATTTGAGTACCTATGTTTTGTGGAGTTCTCCAGTGGGAGACTCATTGTTGGCTTCATTCTCTAGCGGTCGTGAACTCCACTATGTACGGATATTCCCATGGCATGTTTTCATGGCAATGAACTCCAGTATGTACGGATATTCCTACGACGTTCTTGTTGGCCCTTCAGAGTGATGGAGTTGCGGGCCAGAGTTCTCCATGATGGAGACTCAATTGTTGATCAGATATCACTGTAAATCACTATTCACACTCCAGTCTCTAGTTCCTCTTCGCCAGCATGGCATGAGAAGCAACGTCCTCGGCAGCAATCGACAGCGTGTGTTGAGTTGACATTATATGTTGTTTCATGTACTTTGTATGTGAGTGGGTGCATTCTTTTTGTTTATCCAAGCTTGCATTGCATGCTTAGCTTGAAGGGGAGTATTGAAGAATGGTCTTGGTGGCTTATGTTTAGTATCACATCTTGGAGTGGTGACTTTTGGTCACATTGGTGGGGCTATATAAAGAGCCCCACACCCATTGTAACCTTTGAGAAAGTGAATGCAAAATCAGCCCTTTGAGGCGGTTCTCCCGTGGTTTCATCCCGCTCCTCACGGAGTAGGGTTCCACGTAAAATCAATGTGTTTCATTTGTTTTGTTCTTGCTTTGATTTGCTTCCTTATTTCTAATTACACATCTAGCATAGACTTTTTGCCAAATTCTAGTAAAATCTGACATCTTGACTTCTTTCCAATTGCCAATGTAGCTAACAAGCTCCTCTACTTTCCATCTAGACATGACGGTAGAGAACTACTGAGGAAAAGAATATAGATAGTGATAGGTATACATCTAACAGTATATGATATACAGGGTGACATCTGACTGCAGATGAGAAAAATAGTTCTTGTCAAACATACAATTGCAGTTTATCATCATTGACCCACGACGGAAGACTTCCAGAGAGTTCATTGTATGACAAATCTCTGCAAAAAAACAGTTGCAGAAAATAAGTTTTTTGGAAGCAAAGTTAAAGATAAGGTTAATAGAAGGTAAGATAGAACTAATAGTTGTTAATCAGAAAGATTCGTGCAAGCTCACATGGTGGTAAGAGTAGAGCTCTTTTGATCAGGTAAACTTCCAGTTAGACTATTATTCCCGAGAAATCTGCAAATTTCAAAGAAAAATGTGCCGAAGATAACTGCTGTGACATGAACAGCATGTAGCAGGAGAAAAGCTTTAGACTGCCTTTATCTTACAATGATTCTAAGGAATCTAGATTGAAAAGTTCTGGTGGAACATGTGCGGATATATTATTAAAACTTAAATCCCTGTTTAAATTGACATTAAGAGGCCAATTAGAGTTAATTATATTTATTGCTGACCCAAGCATGGCTGACACTGTTCAACAAAGAAATGTCTCACAGGAACTTCAAGATTCTGTAATCTTTAATATTTGGAGGAATATCACCAGAAATCCTGCAATTTCTCAAAACCCTGTATGACGAGCATTCCCTTGACATGAGCCAACAAGAAAACAACTTAAGAATGGATACTTGTAAAAGAACAGGAACTCTCGGATCATACAAGGTGCTCAGGGACTACATGTCTAGGAGAAAAGCCAATGATGAACCACCGCTGATCAAGTCACCCAAACTCCTGTATGTTTTTTGCAAGCAAAGTAAACTTTGAGCTCAAATATAACAAATTATAAAAAGTAGACAACTCTTGCATTATATTGTATATCATCTTAACCGCAATCAAATCCCAACAGAGTGTGCAATCAAGTATTATAAGAGCAAATATGAATTCAGAGTCATGAGATAGTATCTATAGCCATAATACTCACAATATAGTCAGCTTACTGAGGTTAGAAAAACTTGAGGGGATGGGACCGTCAAATAGATTCCCATGCAATCTCCTGCAGATCCAATGATTCGAATCATAGTATATTTTTTCGAATGTTAAGATGTCCTTGAGCAAATAGCAACAAACAAAGATGACCCGGCACCCTAATACAAAGTAAAAAATGTGTGTTCATATTTCATCACATTTACAATATGTGCATCTTAAAATAGATGCCTATGGAAAATTAAACAAAAAATATTTATGGAACCCAAGGGCCTGCGTGGAAAAACTCTTCTCAACAAAAGTGGAAACCAACCGAAGGAGATGACCAAGCACACACAAACGGCTAGTTTTCTTCCTATTGTACATAATCATCAATTGAAGGGCTATGTACACTATGTATATGGTGGAGGGTTAAATGGATCTACACCAAGATCAATTTCTCCAAGTACAACACTTAAACTCCCCCTAAAGTTGACACAGACATCATCCATGCCCAACTTGCCCAATTCATTCCATGATGCACAATGGGAAGGCCCTTAGGCAATGTTAGCCAACTGACTTTTTGTCTTGATCATACAAGGCATGCATAGTTGAACCAGCATCAACTTTTTCTTATATAAAGAGAAGATCCACTTTGACATGCTTAGTGTTATAATGTTGGATGGATTTTCAGCAAAGTTGACTTCAATATTGTTTTTGCAGTAGATATTCATTTGGAAATTGGTCTGCTTGGCAATAACATTAAGCATTATCCACACCCACAACATTTCTGCAACTTCAAGCACCATTGTTGGAAGTAAGCATTGACATTTGGACTGTAGAAACGGTCTGCTTCTTGCTTAGCCATATAATGAGATTCCCTCTAAGGTATGTAGAGTAAGCTGAGGTAGATCGACGATCATCCACTGATCAAGCCAAGTCAACATCTGTATATCCCTCAATGTTGATTTTTTCAGGTTTACAAAGTACCTTTGTTCGCCACATTCTTTCAGATAATAAAAATTGTAAAAATTATATAGACAGTCACAAGATGAGCATTCATTGTACAATGCATGAAATGATCGCCATGCTATAAGAAATAGTATGTCATATGTAACTTCCTTTTTATGTAATTTCTTCTTTTGTGATTTTGCTTTCTTAGGTTTCTCATCTGTTTGAATGAGCAATATTACCTCTAAATAAACAACTCATTCATATCTTTTCGCATAATGTTAGAGCAGCGGTCCAACCAGCGCTCTGGTATCCTCATGATACCCTAACCCCCACTTGTCGGCCCTTTCCTTCTCCTTCGGGATTCGTGCAACATCTCCACTTGCCTCAACGTCTACAGGCAACCCTCGGTGAGACCTTGTGCCATCACAGGAGCACCCAAGACTAGGGATGAAAACGGTCGGATACGGATACGAATATATGTATAATCATATCCTTATCCATTTTAAAATACGAATACGAATGCGGATACGAATATTGACGAATGTCAAAAATGTGTTACCATATCCTTAAAAACGAATACGAATGTAAAACGAATACGAATCGGATACGAATAATAACAGAAATATTTTATAGATTAACTAAATATACATGTTTAGGATGGTTTAAACATAAAAGACATATACCATATATTGTAATTTCATAATAATTATATCAACAATAGTGAATGCAATCATAAAATATTGTTACACACATTTATAAAATAAATCGATTACTATAGTTATATTCAAAAACGAATATACGAATACAAATGCGAATATTAGCGAATGTCAAAGTGGTATCCATATCCACATCCATTTTAAAACGAATACGAATACGAATATCAAAATAGGTATAAAACGAATACGATAGCGGATCGGATACGAATATATTCACATTCGTTTTCATCCCTACCCAAGACCCTACATAGGCTCCTGCATGATTCCTAAGGTGCTCAGGGGTGCCAAACATCCTGCACGAGCACAGCACATTGCAACCCAAAGCCTAGCGCCACCGATTAGCGGCCTTCCCCACCACTATCAACCCCTTGTGTGGGCCCACGGGCCCCGCAACACCGTCCTTGATGACCTCATAGTCCCAACGAGTTTCATGCAGACATTGGGCGCCATATATTCATCTCCCGTTAGACGGTTTTGGTGCAGATCGAGTTGAGTTCGATCATTTCAAAATAATCGAATTGCCTAAGAGCACTAAGATAGTTGATGGGAAATGTTGTGCACAAAAGTCATACCATTTTTTACCCAGTTGGGTCATTCTCGATCCCCTTCGTTTGCCATAGCAGAAGACAAGGTCGATATGCATTCATCTCCAGCTTCTAAAGCATTCAAAGGCCCCGCACTCATCCATCAAGATGGATGGGACTAACTACAAACTGTGGTAATGCAGTTCATGAGCATTATGAGAGCAACAACAAAGAGTACAGTTTGTCAACCCCTTAGGACCCGGGTACCCGTTTACGCTACTTTCGCGGCATTTTATTCACATAAAATTCGCATAAGCTACAGAAAAACAGGGAAAAATTTCCGTAATGAATATAATTGCATATGACATTCACATCCATAATCATAACCACAAGCTAATAGAGACAAAATGCATCAAAAGTTCATTTCATTAATTTCCATAAAATTTTTTACATCATGTACAGTATCTACTAGTACATACAATATCGCAAAAATCTTACTGAACAGAAGAGAAGCATTATACATAATCAACCAGCCAAAAACTGAGACAAAATAAACCATACCGTCTGGTGTATACCCTGTCTCTTGGAAGCATGAACAACTACTGATCAGCAGGCTTCTTACCTGCCATGCGTGCAAGGAAGAAGAGGAGTCACAATTGTGAATACAACTCCGCGGTTTAAAATATGTATCAAGTAATTTATTATGTGCAAAAGAGAGCAAGTAGATAGGCATGAAAATTCTACCACTACTTGCATAGCGAAAGGTTTTCAACTACTTTATGGAGATGCCTCAAGTTTTATCCTTAACTTCCATGTATCATATTCTTATAATATATCTAATGTCATAGATATATTTTTTTCCATTTCCCCATAGATTAATATAATATACCTTTATATATAAATTAGTGATCCATATATAGATGTAATAGACTTAGACTATGGATCTCATATTATTATGACCACATTATTTCAAATTAATCTTTATTATAACACTTTCCAATCAATTCAACTTTGATTGTAAATTCTGTAAACCTCTACTGCAACTCTCTCAGATGTAACTCCAGATGATGTAGATATAGATATGGATGATTTCGATGTAGAATCGCCAAGTCTGTTGGCGAAAGAAAAACTCAAGCAGTGAAGAAGCCTACAAATGGCTCTTCCTTCTTGCACTCTAGTTGGAAGTGCGGTCCAATAGAGGGATAGGTCTACTCCCAAACTACGTCACAGAGACGGGTGAGAGAGACTTCCCGGAAAAGTCGCTCTAGAAAACGGCCCGACAAGTACGGGCAACCGAGCTCGTACGTAAAACTGAAAAAGCGAGGATCCCCCTTCTGGGTATCCTAAAATAGAGGGTCAGCGGAACTGGTTTAAAGTCGGGATCCCAACGAGGCGTAAAAACACTGCGATCTTGCGTAAAACCGAAAAGGGACTGGGATCCTAGACCCGCGCACTTGGCGGCTGCTGCCCTAACTGGGCTTCCTATTCTCCCACCAACTTGAGGGTCACTGCGCCCTCGCACGGTCAGATGTAAAGGTCACCATGACCGACATATTACTTGTGAGTCATCACTGGTTCACCATCACTTGATTCCTCGTTCTTTCTCAATTTCTGCTACTGTTAACTTTACCGATCTAGGTATTTGGTCAATAATCTTATTAATAGTGGTTAAAGTATTTATAGAGTATACCTAACGGATTATTTCATGAAGAAAATCGATCCTTGTGGTCACATGTTATCATTTTTATAATCATTAGATTACACGCTACTTATTTGATTTGGATGTAAATTCAATCCAATGCAAAACGTTCAACCATCATTTAGCACTAACTTCATTCTTCCTAAAATAATGTTCCTCCTATTGTCCAGGACTAACAAGATCTATTAAACAGAATCATATCATAGTTCCCAGAAATCTCATTGTACATGAGTTTAGGGAAGGTCATACCCATGTCTACTGTCCGTCCTCTTTAATTCTTTTCTAGTAATCTGAATTGGAATAGATACTAATACAGATAAATAGTAAAATACAAGAGCTAATTGTTACAACATTATAATACCATCCTCAAACTAACTTTCTTCTAATATTAAATACCTAGCTATCTTTAAATTTATTCTAATATTATGTAAAAATATTCCTTTCAAAAGTAGGGTAATAATTCATGGTGTCATGAGCAACATGTATTTAACTCGCAATATGGTGATCAATAATCGCTTTAGTTTATCATATAAGAGCATGATCTATCAGTTTTCCTAAATTCATACATGTGGAGACAAGCAATTATGGCCTAGCCATATATATTATATTGCAAAAAGGTAGCATTGTTTGATAAAGGAGTAGAAGAATAGTTGAGTAAAATTTTCTTTTTAGGCATTGTTTCCCTTGCGTCATGTCCTCTTGGACATGATTTGATGAGATTGTAAAGGGGCATTTGTTTATATATACCAAGTCAAACAAATCTAGCACAATTCCATTGAATTCAATAGTTCAAATATAAATAATATCAAAATTATTTCAACAACAAAAGTTACTGCTGCCATTTTTATTTTCTGTCTATTGAGTATTGACTATAGTTTACTGGACATAAATTCTTGCTTCTCTATAATTTAAATCATATGTTTTCTGAATAAGGTAGTGACAATACAATTTATTTTTTTCCAGGTGCAACTTTTGGTGTGGTGAATATAGAAGTTGTCCCTTTTTGAGATTATCCAGAGAAGTACTACCTAGATGGAATAATACTACCTGCCCATGATCCATGATTCTCCTAAATATTTTAATACATAACCTCAGTATCATTTAAAAAAAACTAAAACTAAAACAAGATCTTGAGCAGACCTCTGTTAGAATTCCATGTTCAGAATGGCACCCGGTATGATACTCCAAGAAATCAAGGATAATTTTTATGATCATTATAATAGAGTTAAGGATTTTTAGAGAAATTCAAGCTCTGGATTAATTTCATTCTTTACAGGGAAGTTCTGTCAGACATGACTCAAATAATGAACCAACATCCATTGTTTATAGAACATCAATCTCCATAAAATTTTCATATAGTTAAATTTTCTTCAAATTGTCAGATGAGAAGTCATATATGACAACAATAAGATGTGAAAATATATATGTATGGCAACAAATAGGAGATGAGGGATGGTATAGATCATCCAATGAGACTCAAGCAGTGCATAATAAATATGGATTTAAGAGTATAAGGCATGCATGGCAGCAAAAGAAGGATAAAAGGAGTGTACCTGTTTAGATCTCCAAATGGAGATCTATTGTCATGCAAAAATGGCTGAATGGTAAACTTCACAGCAGTAGGTCTGGCTACTTGCAGAAGCTCTTTTGATTGGAGGGTTGTTGTGCAGCAGCGGCTACAAAGAAGCTGAAGCCACTCGAGAGATTTCTGCCAAGGTTGGAGGGTTAATGTGCATCAATTTCAGCCGAGGTTTTGAAAAGGAAAGGGAAATAGAGTTCCCTTCGGTGGAACTTGAGAGATCTTGTGGGGCAAAAACGAGAAAGGTTTGGGGTATTTAAGGGTGTTTTGTTGATAGAATTTAGGGAGATGATTCTCCTTTACAAGTGGAAGTCTATGAGGCCAAATGAAAAGAAAGAGAAAAGAAACAAAATAAGACAAATTCATACGGCTGTCCTGGAGTCTGTTGTTAGCAGAATTTATTATTATTATTATTACTTTTTTATAAATCACCTTTTTTACTTGATATACAAAAGTTGACCGTATTCGTGCATAGAGTGTCTGATTTCGATGCGCAATATCTCTTTTTGATTGTCTCTAAACGACGATCAATATGAGTATAATATCGATATATTTTTGATCGGGTTTGGATACCTGAAATTTTCGAGATACGGTTTCGGTTTGAGGTTAAATTTTATGGTTTTAAAAATATAAAACGGCCTCCGATTGACGAACGGTCAATTCCGTTGGTCTCGTTTCGTCGAATCGGATCTAATGACGATCTCGATTTGTTTTGCGGTTTCTGAATTTGCGTCGCGGCTTTTTCGCGACGCGCATTACGATGCGACAGCTTTTCGGTCGATTCCGCCCGAATGACTTTTGATTCATGATCAGTTGATTATTTTAAGTTGTTTGGCATTGACCAACAACTTTATTGGGTTAATCGGACCTTATTCGGGTCGAGTTCTGGTTTACGCGGATCCCGGATGTTACAATTATAAAAACCTTAAAGGGAGTCTCATCCTCGAGACTCAAGTCAAGGTCCTTATGTGTCTTGTGTTTCATTTGGCCATAAAAACCTCAAAGGGTTTTGAACCCATAAAAACCTCAAAGAGAAAACAAGCCATATATTTTAATATATATGTAATTACAAAAGCTTGCTTTGATTTTTACCTCAGAAAAGTTGTGGGTATCGTGCCCGCATATCATCTTCGGTCTCCCACATCGCCTCTTCGACGTCGTGTCGATGCCACAACACCTTGACTAATGGAATCTCTTTGCTGTAAAGCTTCTTCACAGCACAGTCAATTATCTGGACCGGCCTCTCCTCGTATGTCAAATCAGGCTCCACATCTAAATTCTCGTAACTGATAATGTACCGAGGGTCGTGCACATATTTTCTCAAATTGGATACATGAAAGACATCGTGGATGCCTGAAAGATGTGGAGGAAGGGCTACCCGGTAGGCTACCTTCCCCACTCTAGCCAGAATCTCAAAAGGTCCAACATATCGCGGCGCCAACTTACCACGAACACCGAATCTTTGTACTCCCTTCATGGGAGATACTCGCAAAAATACCCAATCTCCGACCTGTATTTACAGGAGTTTTAATTAGTATGTGAGATTAAGTTGAACAAATATATATGTCATAATTGAATGGATGAAAAGGAAAGAATTGGATTACCTGGAACTCCAAGTCTCTTCTCCGACGGTCTGCATAGTTCTTCTGGCGGCTCTGTGCCGTCAGGCGCCTCCGTCTCACAAGATCAACAGCTCTCGCGGTCTCCTCCAAGAGGTCTACGGAGTATAAAGTATGATCACCTACCTCACGCCAACTGAGATGTGTGAGGCATCTCCGCCCGTATAGGGCTTCGAATGGTGCCATGCCAATACTGGAGTGATAGCTGTTGTTGTACGTGAATTCCACCAAAGGCAAATGGTCCTTCCAGGACCCTTTCCATTCCAGAGTGCAAGCGCGAAACAAATCCTCTAGTGTCTGAATGGTGCGCTCACTCCAACCGTCTATCTGCGGATGATATGCAGAACTCATCTTCAGCTCTGTTTGTAGTGCTGACATAAACCGATGCCAATAGTGCGATGTAAATCTCAAATCCCTATCAGACACCACCTCTCTTGGTATACCATGTAGTCTGATAATGTTCTGCACATATAGTTTGCGCGATCTGGATGGAGTGTAAGTCGTGTTGACAGGTATGAAATGGGTTGACTTAGTCAACCTATCAACAACGACCCAAACGGAATCATGGCCACCCGGTGTCTTCGGCAATCCAGTGACAAAATCCATAGAAATGCTCTCCCACTTCCACTCGGGAATGGAAAGAGATTGTAGTAATCTTGGTGGTCTCCTGTGCTCGGCCTTGACCATTTGACAGGTCATGCATCTGCTAACATGTAGTGCCACATCACGCTTCATTCCATCCCACCAGAAATGTCGACGCAGATCTCGGTACATTTTCGTGCTACCTGGATGGATAGATAACCGTGAATTGTGTGCCTCATCAAGTATGTCTCTGCGGAGCTGCTCGTCGTCGGGTACAAGGACTCGACCTGCCTTCCATAAAATAGACTCCGCCACAACAAAATCATCAACCCCGTCCTTGACGGCGCACACGTATCTATCTCTAATCCATGGATCTGTCTTCTGGCCGTCGACGATGCGATCCCACAAACTGCTAAATCATGGAAGTATGGTCGTAGAAATGGATGCGCTCTCCTGAGGATGCCAATCGATCAAAGCTGTAAGCATATCCCACGTATATAGCCAGTTCGTCGTACCTTCTGCATGCGCTTTCCTGCTAAGTGCATCAGCCACCATGTTTCCCTTACCGGGATGGTAAGAGATCGTGCAATCATAATCCTTTAGTAGCTCGAGCCATATGCGTTGCCTCATGTTCAGCTCTTTCTGATCAAAGATGTACTTCAGACTCTTGTGATCTGTGAAGATCTCAAAGTTCACCCCATATAAATAGTGGCGCCAGATCTTCAAGGCGAAGACAACGGCCGCCAACTCAAAGTCATGTGTGGGGTAGTTCCGCTCGTGCGGTCTCAACTGTCGTGATGCGTAAGCAATCACCTATCCTCTCTGCATCAATACTACTTCTAGACCTTCTCCAGATGCATCTGTATAGACTGCATAGTCCTGATTGCCTGAAGGAAGAGCAAGAATGGGCGTTGTAGTCAATCTCTCCTTCAGTGTCCGAAAGGCCTGCTCACATGAATCATCCCAAATAAATGAGACTCCCTTCTGCATCAGTCATGTCAGAGGGCGAACAATGCGTGAAAATCCGCTGACGAAGCATCTGTAATAACCTGCTAGCCCAAGGAAGCTCCGAATCTGTATGACAGTCTTGGGCTGCTCCCAAGACATAACTGCATCTATCTTCGTAGGATCAACTGCAATGCCTGCTCCAGAAATGATATGCCCGAGAAATGAGACATGGGACAACCAGAACTCACACTTTCTTAACTTGACATATAGCCTGTGCTCTCGCAATGTATCTAAGACAATCTGTAGATCATTCGCATGATCCCATTCATTCCGTGAGTACATAAGCACATCATCGATGAACACTACCACAAATTTGTCCAAATATGGACGGAAGATCCTGTTCATCATATCCATGAAAGCCGCATGTGCATTGGTAAGCCCAAACGACATCACCACAAACTCGTAATGTCCATAGCAAGTCCTGAAAGCGGTCTTTGTAATATTAGACTCTCTAATCCTCAGCTGATGGTATCATGAGAGAAGATCGATCTTCGAGAAAACTGAAGACCCCTGAAGTTGGTCGAACCAATCATCAATGCGTGGCAAAGGATAACGGTTCTTCACCGTTCTATTGTTCAGTTGCTTGTAATCGATGCATAACCTTATGGATCCATCCTTCTTCGTGACAAATAAAACCGGAGCACCCTAAGGTGAAGTGCTCGGCCTCACGAAACCCGAGTCAAGTAACTCCTGCAACTGCACCTTCAGCTCCCTCAACTCAGCTGGTGCCATGCGATATGGTGCCATAGAGATCGGCTGTGTATCTGGCAACAATGTGATCTCGAACTCGATCTCTCTCTCTCAGAAGGTAATCCTGGTAGCTCATCAGGAAATACATCTGGATATTCTTATACTACTCGGATGTCCTGAGTCATCGACTCCTGATTAGATACCTCTCGAACAAATACAAGGTATGAATCACAACCCTGATTAACAAGTCGCTGAGCTCGCAACACCGAAATGTACTCCATGGTGGAGTCATGTACAGTACCCTTAAAAGTGAACTTAGGTAGATCTGGAATTCTGAAGACAACCGTCTTCTAAAGCAATCAATAAGTGCATGATGAGTGGATAACCAATCCATGCAAAAAATCAAGTCAAACTCTTCAAGCTGTAAGAGTAGACAATCTGCGATCATCTTGTGACCGCCAATCAGTACGGGCAATTGCCTGACTATCAGGGAAATGATAAGCAACTGGCCACATGGCCCTCGGATGTGATTTGGAGAAGAGAGAGTCTCTGTGACTCTACCTAAAGAAGCAAGTAGCCTCGAAGCAAGAAAAGAGTGTGTCGCACCAGAATCAAATAAAACATGGAAAGGTCGACCCAAGACTGAGACCATACCTTTCACCACAGTAGCCGCTGAACGTGCTTACTCCTAAGTAACTGCATGTAACTGACCCTTCCTGGCTGGTGCAATACTGGATCCTGCTGCACTCTGCGTCTGCCTCTATTGCTGTCGTCTGAAGTTGGAGTTCCTGCCACGGAAACTCCCTAAACGCTGTGCTTGAGGCTGCGACGAGTGTGGCTATAGGCGAAGCTCACCAGAAGCCTGTGGGCACTGTGATCGATAATGCCCCCACTCGTGACATCGATAGCATCGGACTGGCCTGGTAGGAGAAGTAGCCGTATATGTGCTCCGACCTGGTCTTGCAGGTGGTATGTCTGCTCGCTGCGTCCCAGATGGTCGAGCGAAATCTGTGCCATTCGCAGATACTTATCATAAATGCTTTTTCTCTTCTTGGGATATAGTATGAAAATTAATGAAGTTTGTGACATCTGTGGTGATTGAATTAAGATGTCAGTTTCTTCTCAGACTCACGACAAGTCGAAAAGCTATCGCTATCCGAGAACTTAACGCGATCGGAATTGTAATGTTGCGAATGTGCGTATCGGGGTACCACTACCCTGATACCAAAAATGTGAACCCCCGAGGATCCCCCGCATGGGTATCCTAAAATAGAGGGTCAGCGGAACTGGTCTAAAGTCGGGATCCCAACGAGGCGTAAAAACACTGCGAGCTCACGTAAAAACCGAAAAGGGACTGGGATCCTAGACCCGCGCACTTGGCGGTCGCTGCCCTAACTGGGCTTCCTATTCTCCCACCCAGTTGAGTGTCACTGTGCCCTCGCACGATCAGGTGTAAAGGTCACCATGACCGGAATATTACTTGTGAGTCATCATTGGTTCACCATCACTTAATTCCTCGTTCTTTCTCAATTTCTGCTATTGTTAACTTTACCGATCTAGGTATTTGGTCGATAATCTTATTAATAGTGGTAAAAGTATTTATAGATTATACCTAACGGATTATTTCATGAAGAAAATCGATCCTTGTGGTCACATGTTATCATTTTTATAATCATTAGATTACACGCTACTTATTTGATTTGGATGTAAATTCAATCCAATGCAAAACGTTCAACCATCATTTAGCGCTAACTTCATTCTTCCTTAAATAATGTTCCTCCTATTGTCCAGGACTAACAAGATCCATTAAACAGAATCATATCATAGTTCCCAGAAATCTCATTGTACATGAGTTTAGGGAAGGTCATATCCATGTCTACTGTCCGTCCTCTTTAATTCTTTTCTAGTAATCTGAATTGGAATAGATACTAATGCAGATATATAGTAAAATACAAGAGCTAATTGTTACAACATTACAATACCATCCTCAAACTAAATTTCTTCTAATATTAAATACCTAGCTATCTTTAAATTTATTCTAATATTATATAAAAATTTTCCTTTTTAAAGTAGGGTAATAATTCATGGTGTCATGAGCAACATGTATTTAACTCGCAATATGGTGATCAATAATCGCTTTAGTTTATCATATAAGAGCATGATCTATTAGTTTTCCTAAATTCATACATGTGGAGACAAGTCTGGTCATGCACGATGACCGGAGATATAGATCTATCTTCCATATCACCAAGATCCAATACCTATTCAAGCACTCCTATTTTGTTGATAAATAAAAAATAAAAAAGGAACATATAATTGTTTTTCCTGTTTCTCCCTCTAATATCTTTTTTGCAGGAAATTAAAAAAACATAAAAAAATAAAAATACTATTTTTACTTCTATTTACATTTCCTGTTTTAAAAAAAATAAAAAATATTATTAGTTCTGTATAAATTAAAAAAAAAAGCAGGTCTACTCGCTCAACCCGCAGCGCGTCGCGGTCCCCACCCCCCGTGCCGGCCCTCCTTCCAGGCCACAGCCTGGGCTCCCCAGCCACACGGCTGCATCTCTGTAGCTCTCCGCTTGTCACCGCCCCGCCGCTGCGCCTTTCGAGCGGCCACATCGCTCCAAAGTCCGCCGCCTAGATCGACACCCCCGCAGCGTTCGCCCTGCTAGCAGACCTCCGCCGGTCGCCTCATCCCCAACGGGCTGCTCCATGGGCGGTGCCCCTTGTGCCACCACAACCACCCCTCCAGATCAGCCTTTGCATAGTCGCGCTACGGGGGCATGTGTCGCCCCCAGCGGCTCCCAACAACCGCCCGTCCGCCTGGCCCCGCCCTTTAGTGCTGCCGTTCTCTATGGTTGACGCCTCCCTCGCTCCGCTACCCCCCGTGTTCTAGAAGCTTCGCTCGCAGCCCCCCAACACGCCACCTCCTCCGTCCGCCAACGAGGCACCGCCCGCGCCGTGCGCCATCCACGGTGGCCTAGTAGGGGCGACACCCTATTAGCTTTGTTGAAGAAGAACAAAATGTGCCGCAAGAAACCCTAGGGCAGTAAAACAAAAACTGGAAAAATTACATATCTTCCCTGGAAGTTCCTAAATTTGTAAAAGTGCCCCCAAGCTCTAGAAGATAACGTGCACTGCGCATGTTCACTGGGTAAATTGTGAATTGTCTCCTCATTTTATTTATTGTTATATTTTGCTCCTTAAACTTTGAATAATCACGTTTTAGTCTTTGTGTATCAGACCTTTAATTTGCATGCTCCTTTTTATGGAATAAATGTTTTTCATTATCTAAAAATTTCTAAAAAAAATATGTATAATCCTGATATGCCTTTTTACATTGTATAAATTTTCCTTAACATTTTATTGACATTTGATATTTTTAAAAATCCAAAAATAACATCTTTTTGTCTGCCCGAAATTAAGAAAATCATAAAAATTTGAAAACTTGCCTGAACATTCTAAAAAAATTACTGTAGGTTATTTTGGTGTCTTTGAATTTCTATCCAATTTTCGGGCATAGATCATTTATAAAACCAAAAAAATGCGAAAAATGAAAAATATTAAAAAATTGTAGAAAATTCCATAAAAATCAAAAAAATCTGATTTCGGTCTCGGTTTGTAGATATTTCATTGCAGTTTAGCTTAAAAAAATTTTCAGGAGTATTGAGCACTTAAAGTATTTTTGAGTTGCAAAATACTCTTGGATGTGCAATGTTTCCTTTATTTTCCACTGTTTCATTTTTATAAAATCACAAAAATATCAGAAAAATTTGAAAAAAATACCAAAAATTATTTTAAACATATGGAAAACAAAAACAAAATTCCCATAATTTTCTCGATATTTTTGACTATTCTGAAAAATACAAAAAGAGTGTGGTGTGTGTTTTTATCCTTTGTGCTTATTTTGAAAAACAAAAAAAAATCAAAAACCACTAAAAATTATTTTAGAAATTTGACTACTGAGTTTTAAATCGTGCTCCTTACGTTCGACCCTGGTTGCTATACCAGGTAAATAGAATAGCAAAACCGCTTACATATGCTTTCATTGATTTATTTTTCATTAAGTAGTTTAAAACAAAATTTTCTCGTTGACCGATTCGATTGGTTGAGAAAAACGATCATCGTGATATTTATTTACACATCTTAACCAGTCGTAAATCCACGTCATCATAAAGCACACCCTAAGTATAGCATAATCAGAAGATGGAGATGGGGTGTTAGACAAAAGAATGTGCGATATGGACAACTGGATCTATACAAGGGTGGAAGAAAGTGATAATCATGCATGAAATGCAAATGATGTGAGTCAAAGACCACATCTCATGCAAAGTGAATAGGGGCGACGCCAACGATCAACGGATCATGGTCTAGATATGACTTCAGGCACTGAACGTTAACTTGAAAGGTGGACTCGGATGATATCTCAGATATATTAATACTGCCATTGTCATGCACCTTTCAAACCAAGTATAGTCCCTTTCACTTACTCTGCAATTTCCCTGGAAATAGTCTCAGCCTGGCATCAAACAACCATACTCTCTGGTTTGGCTCAAACTATTTATGGCTGATACGAGAATTATGCCTTATCTTCACTCGCTCCTTATATTGTAGGCTGCTCAAAAAGGCTGATATGAGAAGCATGACATATCTTCACTCTCTGGAGCCAATAATATCTCAGTGACAACCCAAAGTGACTTATGCTTTTTCTCCACAGGTAAATGACATGGCTTTCCATAAAAGAGACGAAAGGGAGACATACCCAAAGGTGTCTTGAAGGAAGTCCAATATACCTCAAGACTGAGTCTAAAAGCTGTGACCAATCCTTTTGGTCTGGGCGGACTACCTTCTGCAGTATCATCTCGATCTCCCTGTTCGATACTTTAGCAATACGATTGGTCTGAGGGTGATATGGAGTGGCAACTCGATGGTCTATGCTGAAGTCGTTAGCAAGGGCCTTTACCTTGTTGTTGACAAAATGAGACCCCCTGTCAGATATCAAAACTCTAGGCACCCGAACCGTGAAATGATATTCTTCCTCAAAAATCTACAAACATGCTTAGCATCTGCTGTACGGGCGGGAATGGCCCCAACCCAACGACTCACATAATCAACAACCAATAAAATGGACTCGAATCCCTGACTCTTAGGGAATGGACCCCAGAAATCAATGCCCTATGCATCAAAAATATCACAGAAGTGAATGGGTTGCATCGACATCATATAACATTGTCCACAAGTTCCCATCCTCTGACAGTCAGTACACTTCTTCACGAATTCATCAGAATCTTTGAAGAGGGTAGGCCACCATAGGCCAGATTGGAGCACGATCTATGTTGTTCTCCTCCCAGAATGATACCCTCCTGCCTCAAGCTTGTGGCAGTATATGAGGATGCTATGGTGCACCTCTTGAGGAAATGCACCGATGCTAGACGCTATCCCCTCCTTCATGATAAAGGACGGGATCCTCCCAATGGTATGACTTAGCCTTCACATGGAAGGTCTCAAGTCGTTGTCTGGGACAACCTTGTGGAATCTTCTTGGCAACAAGATAGTTCACAATGTCGGCGTACCACAGGAGAGAGGCGATAGCAAGGATCGCCTCATATGGGAGAGTCTTTGTAATAGGCTCAATCTGCTCAGATTCCTTAAGATGTTTCAATTGGGAGAGATGATCCGCCGCCACATTCTTAACTCCAGGTTTATCCTTAATCTCAATATCAAACTCCTGGAGTAGAAGGATCCATCTAGTCAATATCGCTTTTGCATCCTTCTTTGCCATGAGGCACCTGTGTTGGACATGCGAGCCCACGACGAGCCATTATGCAATAAATGTTACTGCAAATATCATTCCCTGATCTGAAATGAAGAATAACTTATTTGCATAATAGGTCCCTTAGTACAATTAGGGTTATGTACTACGGCCATCTTAATAATCATACAGTTGTTGATTCAATTATTGAATCATAGAGGTTGATGCTTAGATGAATATCTAAAGAGTTAGATTGAGAACTCATCAAGCACCGTCAAATGATTGTTAAGAGAGGATATTCAGTCTGAGAAGTAGATGGCAATCCTTTCTCACTTGGCTGATATCTGACCGACCTCTTGATGCAGGTCCTCTACATGAGAATAGAGATTTAGAGGTGTCAGATTAGTTAGGTTAAAGAGTTGACTTAATGAGATCGAGATAACCAAAGACCTATGTCGTATGCTGTCACGATATAGGCATGCATCTTCTGACCGGAGACAGATGTGTTACTATATGTCTAAGTATGTACATTTGGCTGACCAATAGGTTGATGACCTAATCAAGGTCTATACACCGGCGCGCTGGTGTGCATATAAGAGCATATGAGTAATACGATCTCTCAAAGGGATCATACAGGTTCATTATTGAACCAGAAGACATGAACTCACTCACGAGATATTGGGAAGAATCAAATTCCATGCACAATCGTCTCGCTTTGGAAGCTTGACTGAATTTGTAGGTTTGATATATACTTTTGGAAAAGTATATGATCAACACCTGGGTATGATATATGCTTTTAGAAAGCATATGATCAATACCGACTCCCAATGATCGAATGAGAAATTTGATGATAAAACTCTGAAGTAGATCGTGTAAAATTGATCTTATACTTCAGGTTTATTATGGGTCTTCCAGTATGCAGGATGTACATGTATTGGGAATACCTGAGGGTGATGTGATCATAAATGATTGTATAACCATGACGCTTCCATTCTGAGGGAGTGATGAAACATGTCTGGATTTTAGTGACTCCTCTCATAGAGAAGTAATCTGATCTTAGTCCAAATGTTGGACATTGATCTGAATGTGATTCATATGTAATGAGAAGATTAGATTTGCGGTCTTGGTTTAATGAAGCATCTATGGGAGGTCCGCAAGATCTGGATTTGAGACGTGATCTCAATATCCAAGTCACTATATGTGGAAAAATACAATCACGTTGTCCTTATCTCCAAGTATCCGCGGAGAAAGCTCATTATCCTTGAAATAGTTCATGGATAATTTCATTGTTGATATATGTATCCGAGCATTGTGAAAAATGGATAATTAAATGCAATTTAATTATCTTGAATAATATGAATTTGATTCATATTATAAGGAGAGTTATCTAAGATAATTAATTGTGATTTAATTATCAAAGATGTGAACAATGTGAATATGATTCATAATATTTGGGCACATGAGAATTGAGATCCAAGATGATTAAATGTGATTTAATTATCATTGATAAGAATAATATGGATATCAATATCCATATTATTCAGGTACATGATAAATGTGATTTATAATATATTAAAGAGAGCATATTATGATTTATATTTATTGATTAATTGTTAACGTGCATTGGATTCACATTGAATGATTAATTGAAAATATAATTACATTTTGTTTTGGGTTGTGAATGCGATTCACATTATTTCAATGGCTTGATTGAAATTTTTCACAAAATAATTGTGAATTATTTTTGTGGAAAATATTTACAACAATTGTTGTTGTAAATCTTGGAGATCTCATGAGATAATGAGATCTCATGAGATGATTGGTAGCCGTCCCCCTTTTTTATGGGATGTGGTTAATCTCCTCATTATATCTTCTCTAGTTAATGTGATTTAAATTGGAATTACTTATGTTGATTTATAAATATAAATTAATTCAAATTAAATCAATTGTTGTTGTGTTTTTTACAACAACATCTTAGCCATTAAAAGAAACACAAATCAATCTCAACCATTGATTGTGTGTTGTCCATGGATTGGGATCCATGGACTCCCAAAACCCTATATAAGAAGAGGCACCTCTTGCTCTTCGAGGGACACGTTTACGACAGCAACGAATTCTCTCTTCCTCTCTCTCTACACTCATGTGTCTCTCTCCCTCTCTCTCTTATGGTCGTCCACCATGGAGCCATATAAAGAGTCGCCATCGCTGTAGCATCATCATTATGCTGCTAAAGTATTTGCTCATGGATCTCCGTCTCCTTCAGCGTGCCTCACTCGTGAAGAAGACGTCAGATCTCGTGTGACGAGATCAGGAGATTTGTCGCTTGGATCATCAACATGGATTGCGAGAAGGACGCATCTCATCAACGTGCTCGCAAGCATCTCCTCCGTCAGATCGGACTTGAGACAGGAGGTCTCTTGGTTTAGAGACTCGATCGCAACCACGCTTCAAGATGTAAACCTTATATCTATTGTGGTTTAGATGAAATGATCCGAGAAAGGTTCTTGGATCATGTGGTTTCATCACATTTAAAATTTTTAAATTCCGCTGCCCGGAGCACTAGTAGACTAGTCGCTCCCGATTGCATTCGATGCGATCCACATGCTTCTGTGATGCACTTGAGGATATTCCCATATCCTTCAAGTGGTATCAGAATCGAGTTGGAGGTTTTGGATGTGATCCATAAACCTAGGCAGACTTGGGTTCACAAGAATTGTGAAAGTTTTATCGCATTTCAATTTTCACAGCCCTATTTTGTGATAAACTTTCGGCTCTGTTTAAAACGTTTAAACACAAAATTTTAAATTGCATAATGTTTCCCATTAATTAAGGAAACTGTGATATTTGAGTTTACGTGATTTGGAATCTGATAACTCAAGATATGATCATTTTAATGAACATATATTCACTGTTTCGAGACTGGCGAATAATGACGTAATTAAGGAGTTAATTACTATCTTAAAACGCTTGGAAATGGTGGTAATTACATAGGTTCTATTTTAAATCAAGTTATAAAATTTTAAAAACTGATTTTGCTTAATTTGAATTTAAAATGAATGAGATATGCTAATTTTAGTAAGTGAGGGTCACTGCTGAAAATTACAATCCTAATCATGAACCTTGTGATAATCTTGTGAAATTAATGGTTAATTTCCTAGAATAATTATGGATAATATTTGAGAAATATTTTTATGATAATTGTTCCATTAAATGAAATTGCCTCAACCAATAAATGATTAGATTTGATCTAGATCACCAATCGATTACTTGATACACTTTCAACAAACTTGTTGCTTGAATAGGTTTCGGAATTTGTCAAGCAAATTTTCTTGTAATCAAAATGGTTCTGATTATTACTATATGGTATAATTTCAGTTGAAAAACCGATGAACATCTCAAATACACAATGATTGATTTGGCATTATCCTTTCCTGAGATGGATATGGTGTCTAGTCGGGGAACGTTGCGGTAGCAGGTTGCACCGTGTGCGGTCTATCCCAAACCCGTTTGTACTGGCCATGACAGCAGGTAGAGACTCGATAATGCTGGAGAAATCATGGTATATTTTCTAATTGTTAAAATTCAAACTAATACATACTTTGAGATAATACCATATATTCAAGTAAGAATCAAGTTTGTTGGTTGAATTGGATTGATAATTGATTTAATGTGATTGAATAAATTATATCCAATTAAAAACACTCTATTATGAATAGATGTGTATTTCCCTTGGGAGAATTAATTATATGAATATGATTCATGATAATTAATTGAAATTTGAACAAGAGGTGGGGGATCACATAAGTGACATCCTTGGTCTCCCGTCAAGGCGAAGGGATGCGTTATCAGATATTGTATGTAGGAGACGCATGTCTGAAGTGACAGCTCCTACATACAATCCATTTGGATCGGGCTCTTCACTTCTCGAAAGAGTAAGGACGTATGCATAGTGACCCCAATATCGGATCCTCATATTATTGTGGCGATATTGGATTGCGCATAGCGAGTTGTATTCCTGTTGACGGTTGGTTTAATTAATGACGGGTCAACATCACCTTAGGGGTAGTGGGCCCGGGTGTTAAAGATCGAATTGGGAGATACAAGTTGGACTTGCAAGGCGGAATGAGTTCCCGCTTCTTTTTATCCGAGTTACAGGTTCTCATATTATTGGGATGTAACAAAGATAAGAAAGGAGATCCCAAAACTTGCAAGAGATATAATGGTAAGCAGATCTCTTACATTGAAAGTGATTAAGGGAGTGAACTTTCAATGTTGATAAGGCAAGACAACTTTTATATAAAATTCCTAAATCAAAGTAAAGTATGTATATATATATATATATATTTATGCAAATTTCTTATTTCAGATAATCCTCATTAAACCCACTCAGTACTATACCTAATAATAACCAGTAAAATATCATGGATTAGATCCAAGATCAAGATATTGTACTTGCAGTTGGACACATAATGTATGTGGTTGCAATGTGCAAGTTTCCTCATAATAATGAGAAATGACAATTAAATAGATAATAGGACTACACTCCTAGGGTTTGTATATTTCTATAGTCTTGATCTCTCATCGAATGTACTTTTGAAGTAACATGTCGATGATGATCGCAATTGTCAAATAATCCTTATAAAATCTAAGAAGATGTTATGGCATACATTTGTTCTCTCGACATTTAATCATAAATGACATGGTTCACTGTATCATGCAGAATGGTAGCTCTAGAAGAGATGATGTATTCAAAAATTTGAATACCTACCTGAACCTAAATCTTTAAGAGTTAAGATGTATGTAGATATGATGAGTTCCATCATCATACTATCTATACTCTAGTCATTCATGAAGCTTCATAATGTTCATATTGTATGAATTAAATGAAGCATATATAAATGTCAAAATACTCTTATATCGAAATCTTTTAAATTCAATATAAGAGATCCTTTGTCTTAAGCAATGGTTGTTTAGAGATTAGAGGAGCGCACTGGAAGCATGGGTCGGACCCAAGTTAGAAGGAAAGTCAAAGATTTGACTGTACTTCTATAGTTTCCACACTCATATGACATCCAAATAGTTGGATGAATGCCAATACTGCAATGAGCCGATGTATTGATAGTATGACTATCAAGTCTATCTAGAATCCTTAGAGAAGGACTCGGATAGTACATCGAAATAATTTACATCTACATATAATAATTGAAATTGACTTTCTTATTTGATAAGATCAAAGTTTAATATTGTATCTCATTCTTCTAATAGCACTTGCAATTGGTTGCATATGTTTTAGAAGACTAGAAAATTTGATCTTAAGGTTTAATAGTCATCCACATGGATATTGATGTAATTTTTGCAAAAATCTTTATTGGATAAATAGACTTCATATTTTTAGTGAGAGAGCCCTTGGTCTTAGAGAATGTCTCTACTACCAAGATATTAGAAAACACCCCTAGTTTATTTCTAAATGTTGGAAATAGACATGAATTATGGAATAGACCTATCATAAAGAGTTATGATGGATATATTTCAGATAGTATTTTGATATCTGGAGGACTCTACGAAAATTATAAATTAATGAATGGTTCATTAGCATTTCTAATACTGAAAATTAAACCTTAAAAGATCAATAGGAGGATGAAGATCATTTGACAATGATTTGGCATCGAACCTTGGACACATGTCTGTTGATGAGATCAATAGACTAGTAAGAGATGAACTTTAGAATGTCTAAAATCTCAAATCTTACATACTTGTGAATATTGTATTCAAAGTAAAAATTGTCCAATGCACCCTTCTCTGGCAATGGTGTAAGATGTCAAGGTATTCAAGATCTCATACATATTGATGTGTGTGGATTATCTGTATCATAATAAATACCGATGATATGCAATAACATTTGATGATTAATTGTGATATGAGATTTATTCCCTTCACCTAAGAAAGCTTTGAAATGTTCAAAGATTTCATAATTTTTGGTTTAGAATCAAAGTTTGAAGGAAGATGAAATGAATTTGATCTAACCTTGGTAGAATGTACCTATTAGATGAATTCAAAGGAATTACGTTATGGAGATATGGATGTCATTCCTATCTCAATCCTCCTAATACACCTAAACTCAATATAGTTGTAGGGAGATACAATTAGATCATGTGTGACGTGATTTTATCAATGCTGAATATTAGCATAATTACCTCTTAGTTTCCAAGGTATATATGTAGTAGAGACTACAATATATATCCTTAATAAGGTTCCATGCTAATATGCTGGAATCATGCACTTGAGAGTGCTACTTCATTAGTAAAATAAAGGATGGTATTGGATACCTACTTTATGACCTTGAAATTCTTAAAAGATCTCATCTCTAAGGATATGATTCTTAGAGTATGATTCTCTTGAGAATCAAGATGAAAATAAGTGTATGAACTCATTTAATCTTGAGAAGATAATAAGGCTTCTGAAATCAGAAACTGAAAGGATAATTAAAGATGAAACACTAATACCTCTTCAAATGAGTTTGAGGATGAATTCCATGTGTTAGAGAAATCTGACAATAATCGAACTTCATGTGATGAATCTTCTGAAGATCATATCATGGAAAGATGGATGTTAGAAATAAAGTCTATAGTAGACTTCATATACAAGTGTTGTATATGGACCCTCGAGGATCCACCTATATGGGTAAAACCCGTTAAGTGTAAATGGATCTTCAAGAAAAAGAGGGAACCTGATGAGAAGGTAGGGACCTTCAAAGCACGGCTCATAGCCATGAGCTACACACCGAAGAGAAGACATTGCTTGCAATAAGAGTTGCTCTTCAGTGACATTGCTTAAACCCATCAGAATATTGCTAACTATAACTATACAACTTGACTTTACATCTTCGAGATGTGAGTCAAGATTGCATTCCTCCACGAATATCTCTCCGAGGATATTCACTTGAAGTAGCCCCAGGGCTTCATAATTGAGGAAAGCAAGTTGTGCAAGCTAAAGAAACTCCATATATGCACTCAAAATAAGCTTCTTGTATTGGAACATAAGTTTTGATGAAATTATAAATGTTATGATTTCAGATAGAATCTTGATGTACCATGTGAAGCTTAGTGGGAGTGCCATTGTGTTCATCGTGCTCTATGTAGATGGTATCCTAATCATTTGGAATGATATAAGTATAATAATAAGTGTTTTATAATCTGGTTCTTCTATACCTTGAGATATGATCTCAAGAATACCTCTTAGATCTTAGTTCTGAAGTTGTTCAGAAGCAAAGAAAGTGGGTATTGGGACCGCCACATTAGTGGTACACCTTGGACACATTCCAATTTCTGGAAAATTCCAAGAAAGGCTTCTTTTCCTTAAGATATGCTATTGGCCTATCTAAAAGGATAACACCTCAAAGAGTTGAGGAAGTGAATGCTAAAACTGGTTGCCCTTATGCATCAATTACGAGAAGCTGAGTGTATGTTAGATGTGTACAAAAGTTATATACCTGCTTTGCAGTGGGAGTAGTAAATGTTACTAATCCTACCAAGGAGATAAAATACTTGATTACAGTAATAAGAATATCTTTAAAAGATTTTTGAAATAGTGATATCAAAGTCTTATCTTCAAGAACTTAAGACTTTATAGATAGTGATCTAAAAGGTCTTAACTGTGGATACCTTAGGAGATAGAGATCTCCAAGAATAAGGGTATTCTGATAAGGATTATGGACATACTGGTTATAATAATTATTAAGCTATAGTGTCAAGGACACTATAACTGCAAGATTGAGTATTGGTTGCATAAGATGCAACATTCGTATTGGATGCGAGCACTGTTACTAAGGGATATGCAAGTGCTATAAAAAGACTTGGCGTAGTATCTCAGGAACAGAGTGACTGATCAGCTTACCTAGCTATTTTTCTAAATAGCCTACCATTATTACATGATTGTGGGTTTAAATGATTATCCCATCAATGGCTCTTTGGGCTAGTCGGAGATTGTTGGACATGAGAGCCCATGGCGAGCCATTATGCAATAAATGTTATTATGAATATCATTCCCTGATCTGAAATAAAGAATGACTAATTTCTATAATAGGTCCCTTAATACAATTAGGGTTATGTATCATGGCCATCTTAATAATCATATAGCTGTTGATTCAATTATTGAATCATAGAGGCTGGTGCTTGGATGAATATCTAAAGAGTTAGATTGAGGATTCATCAAGTACCATCAAATGATTGTTAAGAGAGGATCTCCAGCCTGAGTAGGATATGACAATCCTTTCTCACCTGACTGATATCTGACCGACCTCTTGATGCAGGTCCTCTGCATGGGAATAGAGATTCAGAGGTGTCAGATTAGTTAGGTCAAAGAGTTGACTTAACGAGATCGAGATAACCAAATACCTATGTCGTATGCTGTCACGATATAGGCATGCATCCTCTAACTGGAGACAGATGTGTTTCTATATGTCTGAGTATGTACATTTAGCAGACCAATAGGTTGATGACCTAATCAAGGTCTATACACCGACGTGCTGGTGTGCATATAAGGGCATATGAGTAATACGATCTCTCAAAGGGATCATACAGGTTCAATACTGAACCGGAAGACATGAGCTCACTCATGAGATATTGGGAAGAATCAAATTCCGTGCACGATCATCTCGCTTTGGAAGCTTGATTGAATTTGTAGGTTTGATATATACTTTTGAAAAAGTATATGATCAAAACCTGGGTATGATATATGCTTTTAGAAAGCATATGATCGATATCGACTCCCAATGATTGAATGTGAAATTTGATGATAAAACTCTGAAGTAGACAGTGTAAAATTGATCTTATACTTCGGGTTTATTTTGGGTCTTCCAGTATGCAGGATGTATAGGTATTGAGAATACCCGAGGGTGATGTGATAATAAACAATTGTATAAGCATGACGCTTCCATTCGGAGGGAGTGATGAAACAGGTATGGATTTTAGTGACTCCTCTCATAGAGAAGTAATCTGATCTTAGTCCAAATGTTGGACATTGATCTGAATGTGATTCAAATGTAATGAGAAGATTAGATTTACGGTCTTGGTTTAATCAAGCATCTATGGGAGGTCTGCAAGATCTGGATTTGAGATATGATATCAATATCCAAGTCACTATACGTGGAACAATACAATAGCCCTGTCCTTATCTCCAAGTATCCACGGAGAAAGTGTATTATCCTTGAAAGAGTTCATGGATAATTTCATTGTTGATATATGTCTCCAAGCATTGACAAAAATGGATAATTAAATGTGATTTAATTATCATGGATAATATGAATTTGATTCATATTATAAGGAGAGTTATCTAAGATAACTAATGTGATTTAATTATCAAAGATGTGAATAATGTGAATGTAATTCATATTATTTGGGCACATGAGAATTGAGATCCAAGATGATTAAATGTGATTTAATTATCATGGATAAGAATAATGTGGATAGCAATATCCATATTATTCAGGTATATTATAAATGTGATTTATAATATATTAAAGAGAGCATATTATGATTTATATTTGTTGATTAATTGTTAATGTAAATTGGATTCACATTGAATGATTAATTGAAAATTTGTTTTGGGTTGTGAATGCGATTCACATTATTTCAATGGCTTGATTGAAATTTTTCACAAAATAATTGTGAATTATTTTTGTGGAAAATATTTACAACAATTGTTGTTGTAAATCTTGGAGATCTCATGAGATGATGAGATCTCATGAGATAATGAGATCTCATGAGATGATTGGTAGTCGTCCCCCCTTTTTTGGGGATGTGGTTAATCTCCTCATTATCTCTTCTCTAGTCCAAGAGATTTAAATTGGGATTAATTATGTCGATTTATCAATATAAATTAATTCAAATTAAATCAATTATTGTTGTATTTTTTACAACAACATCTTAGCCATTGAAACAAACACAAATCAATCTCAACTATTGATTGTGTGTTGTCCATGGATTGGGATCCATGCACTCTCAAAACCCTATGTAAGAAGAGGCACCCCTTGCTTTTCGAGGGACATGTTTACGACAACAATGAATGCTCTCTTCCTCTCTCTCTACACGTCATGTACCTCTCTCCCTCTCTCTCTTATAGCCGTCCACCATGGATCCATATAGAGAGTCACCATCGCTGCAGCATCGTCGTTATGCTGCCAGAGTATTTGCTCCTGGATCTCCGTTTCCTTCGGCACACCTCGCTTGTGAAGAAGAAGTCGGATCTTGTGTGACGAGATCAGGAGATTCGTTGCTTGGATCATCAACATGGATTGCGAGAAGGACGTATCTCATCAACGCGCTCGCAAGCGTCTCCTCCATCGGATCGGACTTGAGGCAGAGGTCTCTTGGTTTAGAGACTCGATCGCAACCATGCTTCAAGAGGTAAACCTTATACCTATTGTGGTTTAGATGAAATGATGCGAGAAAGGTTCTTGGATCATGCAGCTTTATCACATTTAAGATTTTTAAATTCTATTGCCCGGAGTAACTAGTGCGAGTAGTTGCTCCCACGCGCTTCCATGATGCTCTTGAGGATCTTCCTATATCCTTCCACCTGATGGCAGTATGATCGGTAAAGATAGTCACTTTGGATCCAAGAATATACGGTTTGAACTTATCCAAGGCGCATACTACGACTAGCATCTCTTTCTCCATGACTATGCAGTTCCGCTGAGTAGCATCCAATGTACGGCTAGCGTAGTGAATGGCAAATGGTAATCCATCACTCCTCTATCCTAGCACAACCCCTATTATAAAGTCAGAAGCATCCATCATGATCTTGAATGGGAGAGACCAATCAGGTAACTGAAGGACAAGAGCCTCAACAACTAGGTTCTTGAGAGTCTCAAAAGACACGACACTTATCATCTACAATGAACTCGGTGTCTTTCGTCAGCAGATCAGTAAGAGGTCATGCAATCCTGTTGAAGTCTTGAATAAAACGTCGGTAGAAACTGACATTCCCCAGAAAAGACCGCAACTACAGCAAGTTGGACGGTGGATTGAGTTTTCTAATGATATCCACCTTGGTCAGATCAACCTCCATGCCCCTGTTGGAGATGATATGACCAAGCACCGTCCCCCGAGTCACCATGAAGTGGCTCTTCTCCCAAGATAAAACAAGGTGGACCTCTATGCAACGCTGAAGCACTCGGTCTAGGCAATCGAGACAAGCATCAAACCTATTGCCATAGACCGAGAAATTGTTGGACATGCGAGCCCATGACGAGCCATTATGCAATAAATGTAATTGCAAATATCATTCCCTGATCTGAATTGAAGAATAACAAATTTACATAATAGGTCCCTTAGCACAATTAGGGTTATGTAACATGGCCATATTAATGATCATATAGTTGTTGATGCAATTATTGAATCATAGAGGCTGGTGCTTGGATGAATATCTAAAGAGTTAGATTGAGGACTCATCGAGCACCATCAAATGATTGTTAAGAGATGATCTCCAGCCTGAGTAGGAGATGGAAATCCTTTCTCATTTGGTTGATATCTGACCGACCTCTTGATGCAGGTCCTCTACATGGGAATAGAGATTCAGAGATGTCAGATTAGTTTGGTCAAAGAGTTGACTTAATGAGATCGAGATAATCAGAGACCTATGTCGTATGCTGTCACGATATAGGCACACATCCTCTAACCGGAGATAGATGTGTTACTATATGTTTGAGTATGTACATTTGGAAGACCAATAGGTTGATGACCTAACTAAGGTCTATACACCGGCGCGCTGGTGTCCATGCAAGGGCATATGAGTAATACGATCTCTCAAAGGGATCATATAGGTTCATTACTGAACCGAAAGACATGAGCTCACTCATGTGATATTGGGAGGAATCAAATTCCACGCTTGGTCGCCTCGCTTTGGAAGCTTGACTGAATTTGTAAGGTTTGATATATGATTTTGGAAAGTATAGGATCAACACCTAGGTATGATATTTGCTTTTGGAAAGTTTGTGATCAATACCAGCTCCCAATGATCGAATGAGAACCTTATGATAAAACCCTGAAGGAGATAGTCTAAAAGTGATCTAAAACTTCGGATTTGTTATGGGTCTTCCAGTATGCAGGATGTACATGTATTAGGAATACCTGAGGGTGGTGTGATCATAAACGATTGTATAACCATGACGCTTCCATTCCGAGGGAGTTATGAAACAGGTCTGGATTTTAGTGACTCCTCTCATAGAGAAGTAATTTGATCTTAGTCCAACTATTGGACATTGATCTGAATGCGATTCAGATGTAATGAGATGATTAGATTTGCGGTCTTGATTTAATCAAGCATCTATGGGAGGTCCGCAAGATCTGGATTTGAGATGTGATCTCAATATCCAAGTCACTATACGTGGAACAATACAATCACCCCATCCTAATCTCCAAGTATCCGCGGAGAAAGTACATTATCCTTGAAAGATTTCATGGATAAGTTCATTGTCGATATATGTATCCGAGCATTGAGAAAATGGATAATTAAATGTGATTTAATTATCATGAATAATATAAATTTGATTCATATTATAAGGAAGTTATCTAAGATAATTAAATATGATTTAATTATTAAAGATGTAAATAATGTGAATGTGATTCATATTATTTGGTTACATGAGAATAAAGATTCAAGATGATTAAAGGTGATTTAATTATCATGGATATGGATAATGTGGATAGCACTATCCATATTAATTTGGTATATTATAGATGTGATTCATAATATATTAGAGAGAGTATATTGTGATTTATATTTGTTAATTAATTATTTTTGTGAATTTGATTCACATTGGATGATTAATTGAAAATATAATTTACATTTGTTTTGGGATGTCAATGTGATTCATATTTTTCCAATGGCATGATTGCAATGTTCACAAGATAATTATGAATTATTTTTGTGAAATAATTTACAACAAATATTGTTGTAAATCTTGGAGATATCATGAGATAACGAGATTTCATGAGATAATGAGATCTCATGAGATATTGACCCGTTCTCCCCTTTGTTTAAGGGATAAGGTCAATCTTCTCATTATCGCCAAGACTAATTAATAAATTGATTTGAAATTAATTATATTGATTTATCGATATATATTAATTTAAATTAAATTAATTGTTGTTGTATTTTTACAACAATATCATAGCCATTGAAAGAAACACAAATCAATCTCAACCATTGATTGTGTGTTGTCCATGGATTGAGATCCATGGGCTCCCAAAATCCTATATAAGAAGAGGCACCCCTTACTCTTCAAGTTACATCAAATCGATTGCTCTCTTCCTCTCTTTCTATACGCCAATAGTTCTCTCCCTCTCTCTCATTGTGGCCGTCTACCATGGAGCCATTGAGAGAGTCGCCATCGTCGCAGCATCGCCGTTATGCTGCCGGAGTATTTGCTCGTGGATCTCTATCTCCTTCGGTGCACCTCGCTCGTGAAGAATACGTCAGATCTCACGTGACAAGATCAGGAGATCCGTCGCTTGGATCATCGACAAGGATTGCGAGAAGGACACGCCTCATCAACGTGCTCGCAAGCGTCTCCTCTGCGGATCGAAATTGAGAGAGGAGGTATCTTCGATTAGAGACTTGATTGCAACCATGTTTCAAGAGGTAAACCTTATACCTAATGGTAGTTTAGATGAAACGATCCGAGACATGTTCTTGGATCATGTGGTTTCATCACATTGAAACTTTTAAATTTCGATGCATCGAGCAACTAGTGCAACTAGTCGCTCTCGATCTCATACGATGTGATCATCACTCTTCCATGATGTGCTTGATGATCTTCCCATATGGAGGTTTTGGATTCGATCCATAAACCTAAGAAGATTTGGGCTCGTTAGGGTTCGTGAAAGTTTTATCGCATTTCAATTTTCGCAGCCCTATTTTGTGATAAATTTCGAACCTGTCTAAAACATTTAAACAAGAACTTTTAAATTTTCTAATGTTCTTCAATAATTAAGGAAATTTTTTTATTTGAGTTTGCGTAATTTGGAATCCGATAACTCAAGATATGATCATATTATTGGACATATATCCACTGTTTCAGGGATGATGAATCATAACGTAATCAAGGAGTTAATTACTGTTCTGACATGCCTAGAAATACGTTATTATTACTTGGGTTCTTTTTTTAAATCAAATTAGAAAACTTTATAAACTTATTTTGCATGATTTGGATTTAAAATGAATGAGATATGCTAATTTTAGTAAGTGAGGGTCACTGCTGGAAATTGCATACTTAATCGAGAACCTTGTGATTGTCATTTAATTTTATAGGAATTAATGGTTAATATCTTGAGATAATTATTGATAAATATTTATGAAATATTTAAGGATTGTAATTATCATTAAATGGCATTGCATTAACCAATAATTGATTATATATGATCTATATCACAATTGGTTACATCATACACTTTCCAACAAATATGTTGCTTGAATAGGTTTGGGGACTTGTTTAGCGTATTTCCCTATAATGTTAATCAAAATGGTTTTGATTATTACTATATGGTATAACTTCGACTGAAAAACCAATTATCATCTCAAGTACAAAGTGATTGACTTGGCATTATTTTTTCCTGAGGTGGATATGGTGTCTAGTCGGAGAGCATTGGGGTAGCAGGTTGTACCGTGTGCAGTCTGTCCCACTCCCGTCAATACTGGCCATGATAGTGGGTAGGGAACGAATAATGCTTGAGAGATCATAATGTATTTTTTCTAATTATTAAAATTTGAAATGATACGTATTTGAGATAATACCATATTTTCAAGTAACAATTAAAAAAATATATTTGTTGGATATTAATTGGATCATTAATTTAATATGATTAGATTAATTGGAATCCAATTAAAATTAAAATACTTTATTATAAATAGAATTGTTATTTCCTTAGAAGAATTAATCATAATGAATATGATTCATAATAATTAATTGGAATTTGAATATGAGGTGGAGGATCACATAACTGACATCCATGGTCTCCCGTCAAGGTGAAGGGTACCGTCATCAGGGATTGTATGCAGGGAGACTCCTGTCTGAAGTGACAGCTCCTGCATATAAGCGCATCTGGATCGGGCTCTTTGCTTTTAGAAAGAGTAAGGCCGTATGCCTAGTGACCCCAATATCAGTTCCTCATATTATTGGGGCGATATTGGATTGCGCATAGCGAGTTCTAATCCAGTTGACGGTTGGTTCAATTAACGATGGGTCAACATCACCTTAGGGGTGGTGGGCTGATGAAACCCAATTTCATCATCACAATTTCTATTTATTAACCCCCTTGCTTAAGCTATTTGTCAATAAAACCAGATAATGTCATGTATTTATCAGAGTCTCTAATAAATTAAAAATCACAAAAATGGCAAAATAAAATTCGTGGTATTTTTAGCCCAAAAATACCCTTACAATTATTTTGTGGCTTCACTTGATCTCATCTCCAATTTTATTCAACATGAAACTTGTAGATCTCATCAAGATCTACAACTTTCATGTTTTGAGTTTTCTCAAATTCGGCCATCTTGACCCTCAAAAATCAATTTTTCCTTTCGAATAATCTGATTGGGCCACGTGGCCCGTTCTGGGTGAGCCACGTGGCCCGCTTCCCTTGTCTTTTCTGCCTCCATCTCCAACCGTTGGATCTCTTCTTGATCTAACGGCCAAAGAACATCCACGTTCGCTCTTGATCCCTGTCGTTTGATCTACCCAGGCCTTGCATCACAGCCGCCCATCGCTGCCTTATCCTCCTTGCGCCACGTGTCGCCTCTTGCGCCAGACGATTGAGTCTCCATCTCGCCATCACCGCTGTTCATTCTCGCTTCATCTTCATCCGCTCGATCGACCTTAGCTTCTCATCTAAGCCGTCCGCTAGCGCCTCGCGCATAGCCTGCCACGTGGCAGCTCCGCAACCCTCCGATCACGTTGCCTTGGATTTAATCGCACCCGTCCTTCAGCGCCTAAACGTCAGCCGTTGGATCTCCAGATCTAACGACCTTCAGTCATCATCAACCTCTGCCCCCCTCTCTTCCCACATTCACCAGCTTGCGCACACCCTCGCCCTTTTCATTTTACCATCGTCTCCAGTCAACCTCTCCCATCGCCAACTGCCCCACGATGTTCCCCCATCTTCCCTCTTCCTCGCGTATGCCTCCAACCCATGAACTCTCCTCCATTCGTCCCATCTTCCCCTCGAAACCCACGTCTTCACCAGTCAAACCGCCGAGCTCGATCTTCAAATACACCACCACCCCCTTCGATTTTACTCATCCACCTTTACGCGGGGAGGGGCCCAGCCCTCCTCTGCCTCCTTGTGACAGGGGGAGGCGGAAGGATCGAGCGATGACGACCTTCTCACCCGGTGAAGACCCTTCGACCTCCATGGCGGAGCTGCGGTGCCTCGCGACCGCTCGAGCTGCTCCGCCTAGCTACCGGAGTCCAGCGAAGACCCGGGCATCCCCCGCGATGCCCAACCCAAGCTCATCCCCGACGTCAGGTAAGTCCTCCGATCCCTTTTGTATTTTTCTTTTATTTTCTCGAAATTTTGTAGGCCGATACACCCCTATCCGACCTCATTTTGAACCCATCCCGAGCTCTGCCGCACACCCCTCTTCCACGCGCAAAGCTCCGACCATCTTCTCCTTCCTCCAGACTCTAGATCACCGTTGACCCATCTCCTCCGCCTTCCATGGCGAAGGAGCTTCAAGCTCCCGCCTTCTTCGCCTCACTTGAGCTCTCACTCCACTCACGCACACACCTTCTTGCTTCAGCTTTGTGCTACTAACCATGCAGGTCCTCGAAGCTCGCAATCACCGGAGCTCTGTCGGAGCCGACTTCATCTACCTCGCAGTGTCATCAGAGCTCCGATGACTGAAGCCGGAAGCTCCCAGCACCTTCCCCGAGCTCCCATCCTCCTCGACGAACGTTTATGGAGCTTTGGGGAGGTCCAAGTCGACCGAGAACGAGAGGCGGAGGAGAGACCCCGTCGTCGGAGACCTGAACGCGCCGCCAGCTGCATATGGTGGAGGAGAAGCAGTTGCCGTTGGATGTCCCTCTCCCGGGGATCATCCAACGGTCCAGGAACCGCCCACGTCGCCATCTGCACTTCTTCCAGATGCCGTTGGATCTTAGATGATCCGACGGTGTCTGACCAACCACGCGTCAACACCAGTGCAGCTCCGAGCCTAAACACCGAGCCTCCGTTCCAAGCCTACGCCGAGCCTCATCGACCCCAAGCCTCGAGGCTCATGTACCCCAAGCCTAGCCGAAGCACTGCGAACCTCTGCCGAGCCTCTTCCGCCCTCCGAGCCTGCATATCTGGAAAAATTGCAGAGACGCCCTGCCGACTTCTCCATATTACATTCAGATCCAGATCATGTGCAGACCTCGTGCGCATGGGGGTAATTTGCATTAAAACCCTTGCGGGTTTTGAAAATTATAAAATACCCCTGTGCGTGAGGGTAATTTACAGGGAAGGTCCCACCTTTTCATATTTTCAATTTAGTCCCTCCCATGGACCTGTGTGTAATTTTGTTTTCATATTTTCTTTCAGTTATGCCCTTAGCTTCGTTATTGCATATCTTGAGCTACATATATCCGATCGAGTTGATTTTAGTTTCATTTTAAAGTTGGTTTGATGAACTTTCTAATGGCATGTTTAATTCTCATTTTTGGACGTATTAATTCTAATGTATTATTTTATTCGCCATGTGTCTCTTAAAGCTTTAACTTGTGCCTAGTATAATTTTGTCCATCAAGCTTGACTGATTAATTGAACTTGAAATTGACTCTTGTTTAATTTTGCTCATCATTTTTTTACCTAGGGCATATTTGTGACGCATTTCATGGCATTTACTTGCATAATAAAAAAATATAATAAAAAAATGCATGTTTATTTATTTAATGCATTGGTGTGTGTCTCCTTGCATGATTTGACCTTTATGTGCTTCAATTCTACACTTATTTAGATAGACTAAAATCCGAATAATACGAGAGAGGCTCCCGTCCCTGAGTTCGACCTTGGTTTCTTGCCAAATAAAATAAAAAAAACACGACCATCTCATTTTAATTGATATATATTTAAATGAGATGGTCTTTGATGAGCCCGAATTGGCCCGACTGCGATGACAATTTTAAGTGCTAATTCAGCACTATTAAAGGGCCGATTTTGAGGCTCATCATGGGCCCGAGTGTTAAAGATCGAATTGAGAATGCAAGTTGGACTTGCAAGGCGGAATGAGTTCCCGCTTCTTTTTACCTGGGTTGTAGTTTCTCATATTATTGGGATGCAACAAAGTTAGATAGGAGATCCCAGATATTGTTAAGATATAATGGTAAGTATATCTCTTACATTGAAAGTGATTAAGGGAATGAACTTTCAGTGTTGACAAGGAAAGACAACTTTGATATTAAAATTCCTAAATCAAAGTAAAATGTGTATATATATTTATACAAATTTCTTATTTCAGACAATCCTTCATTAAACCCACTCAGTACTATACTCAATAATAGCCGGTAAAATATAATGGACTGGATCCATGATCAAGATATTGTACTTGCAGTTGGACACATATTGTATGTGGTTGCAATATGGAAGTTTCCTCATAATAACGAGTAATGACAATTAAATAGACAATAAGACAACAACCTAGGGTTTGTATGTCTCTATGGTCTTGATCTCTCATCGAATATACTTTGGAAGTGACATGTCGATGATGATCACAATTATCAAATAATCCTTAAAAGAATCTAAGAAGGTGTTCTGGCATACATATGTGCTCTCGGCATTTAATCATGAATGACATGGTTTACTGCATCATACAGAATGGCAGCTCTATAAGAGATGATGTAAACAAAATGTTTGAATACCTACCTGAACCAAAGTCTTTAAGAGTTAAGATGTATGCAGATATGATGAGTGGTCATCATTCTACTATATATACTCTAGTCTTTCATGAAGCTTCATAATATTCATATTATATGAATTAAATAAAGCATGTATAAATGTTGAAGTACTCTTATATTAAAATCTTTTGAATTCAACATAAGAGATCCTTTGTCTTAAGAAATGGTTGTTTAGAGATGAAAGGATCACCGTGTAAGCATGGGTCGAACCCAGGTTAGAAGGAAAGTCAAAGAGTTGGTTGTACTTCTATGGTTTCCACACACATATGACATCCAAAGGGTCGGATGAATGTTGATACTGCAATGAGCTGATGTGTTGATAGTATGACTATCAAGTCTATCCGGGATCCTTAGAGAAGTACTCAGATAGTGCATTGGAATAATCTACATTTAATCATTGAAATTGACTTCCTTATTGGATAAGATTAAAAGTCTAATAATTATATCTCATTTTTCTAGTAACACTTGCAATTGGTTGCATATGTTTTAGAAAATTTGAGAAATTTGATCTTAAGGTTTAATAGTTATCCACATGGATGTTGATGTAATTGTTGCAACAATCTCTACTGGATAAATAAATGTATTTTCAGTGGGAGAGCCCTTAGTCTTAGAGAATGTCTCTATGACATGGATATTAGAATACACTCATTGTTTATTTCTAAATGTTGGAAATAAACATAAATTCTGGAATAGACCTATCATAAAGAGTTATGATGGATATATTTCTGATAGTATTCTGATATCTTGAGGACTCTACTAAATCAGAAAATTAATGAATGGTTCATTAAAAATTTCTAATACTAAAAATTGAACCTTAAAAAGGATCAATAGGAGGATGAAGATCATTAGACAATGAACTGGCATCAAATCTTGGACATATGTCTATTGATTAGATCAATAGACTAGTAAGAGACGAAACTTTAGATTGTCTAGAATTTCAAATCTTACATGCTTGTGAATATTGTATTCAAAAGTGAAAATGTCCAATGCACCCTTCTTTGGGAATGATGTTAGATGTCGAGGTATTCAGGATCTCATACATATTGATGTATGTGGATAATCTATATCAAAGTAAACATTAATGATATGTGATATCAGTCTATGATTAGTTGTGATATAAGATTTCTTCTCTTCACCTTAGAAAGCGTTGAAATGTTCAAAGATTTCACAATTTTGGTTTAGAACCAAAGTTTGAAGGAAGACAAAAATGAATTTGATCTAACCAAGGTAGCATGTACCTGTTAGATGAATTCAAGGAATACCTTCTGGGGAAAGGATTTTTCATTCCTACCTCAATCCTCCTAATACACCTAAACTCAATAGAGTTGTTGGGAGATACAATTGGATCATGTGTGACAAGATTTGATCAATGATGAATATTAGCATAATTACCTCTTAGCTTCCAAGATATATATGTAGTAGAGATTACGATATATATCATTAATAAGGTTCCATGCAAGTAAGCTGGAATCTAGTACAAGAGAGTGCCACTTCATTAGGAAAATAAAGTATGGTATTGGATACCTACTTTATGACCTTGAGATTCTTAAAAGATCTCATCTCTAAGGATGTGATTCTTAGAGGACGACTCTCTTGAGAATCAAGATGAAAATGAAGTGAAGGAACTCATTTAATGTTGAGAAGATAATGAGGCTCCTGAAATTGGAAACTAAAAGGACATTTAAAGATGAAACACTAATACCTCTTCAAATGAGTTTGAGGATGGATTCCATGTATGAGAGAAATCTGACAATGATCAAACTTCATGTTATGAAGCTTGAAGATCATGACATGGAAAGATGGATGTTAGCAATTAAGTCTAAAGTAGACTTTGTATACAAGTGTTGTATATGGACCCTCGAGGATCCACCTATAAGGGTAGGACCTGTTAAAGTGTAAATGGATCTTCAAGAAAAAGAGAGAACCTGATGAGAAGGTAGGGACCTTCAAAGCATGGCTCGTAGCCATGAGTTACACACCGAAGAGAAGACATTGCTTTCGATGAGACTTGATCTTCAGTAACTAAGCCTAAACCCATCAGAATATTGCTAACTATGGCTATACAGATTGACTTTGGTATCTTCGAGATGGAAGTCAATATTGCATTTCTCTATGAATACCTCTTCGAGGTTATTCACATGAAGTAGCCCCATGGCTTAATAGTTGAGGAAAGCAAGTTGTGCAAGCTGAATAACTCCATCTGTGGACCCAAATAAACTTCTTGTAGTTGGAACATCAGATCTGATGAAATCATAAATGTTATGATTTCAGATAGTATCTTGATGAACCATGTGAAGCTTAGTGAGAGTGCCATTATGTTCATCGTGCTAATGTAGATAATGTCCTAATCATTTGGAATGATATAAGGATAATAATAAATGTTTTATAAACTAGTTATTCCATACCTTGAGATATGATCTCAAGGAAACCTCTTAAGATCTTAGTTCTGAAGGTGTTCGAAAGCAAAGAGAAGAGGCCATTGGAACCGTCGCATTAGTGGTACACCTTGGACATATTCCATTTTCCGGAAATATCCAAGAAATGATTCTTTTCCATAAGATATGGTACTGACCTATTTAAAGGTATAGCACCTCAAAGAGTTGAGGAAGTGAATGCTAAAACTCCTTGCCCTTGGACATCAATTATGAGAAGTCGAGTGTAAGCTAGATTTATACAAAAGCCAGATGTCTACCATGCAGTGGGAGTAGTAAACTATTACTAATCCTACTATGAGATAAAAAACTTAATTGCAGTAATAACGATATCTTCAAAGATGACAAGACAATAGAGATAGTGCTCTCTAAGTCTTATCTTCAAGAAATTAAGACTTTATAGATGGAGATCTAAAAGGTCTTAAATGCGGATACCATAGGAGATAAAGATCTACAGGAATAAGGGTATTCCGATAAGCTTAATGAAAATACTAGTTATAATAATTATCGAGCTATAGTGTGAAGGACACCACAACCAACAAAATTGAGTATCGGTTGCATAATATGCAACACTCGCATTGGATGCGAGCACTGTTACTGGGGATATGCATGTGTCGTAAAAGGACTTGGCATAGTCTCTTGGGAACAGAGTGGCTGATCATCTTACCTAGCTATCTTCCTAAATAGACTATGATTATCACATGAGTGCGGGTTTAAATGATTAGCCCATTAATGGCTCTTTGGGCTAGTGGGAGATTGTTGGACATCCGAGCCCACTGAGAGCCATTATGCAATAAACATTATTGCAAATATCATTCCCTGATCTGAAATAAAGAACAACTAATTTGCATAATAGGTCCCTTTGTACAATTAGGGTTATGTACCATGACCATCTTAATGATCATACAATTGTTGATTTAATTATTGAATCATAGAGGCCGGTGCTTGGATGAATATCGAAAGAGTTAGATTGAGGACTCATCGAGCACCATCAAATGTTTGTTAAGAGATGATATCCAGCCTGAGTAGGAGATGGCAATCCTTTCTCATTTCGTTGATATCTAACCGACCTCTTGATGCAGGTCCTCTACATGGGAATAAATATTCGGAGGTGTCAGATTAGTTAGGTCAAAGAGTAGACTTAATGAGATCGAGATAACCAGAGACCTATGTCGTATGCTGTCACGATATAGGCACGCATCCTCTGATTGGAGACAGATATGTTACTATATGTTTGAGTATGTACATTTGGCAAACCAATAGGTTGATGACCTAACCAAGGTCTATACACCGGTGCGTTGGTGTGCATGCAAGGGCATATGAGTAATACGATCTCTCAAAGGGATCATACATGTACATTGCTGAACCGGAAGACATGAGCTCACTCATGAGATATTGGGAGGAATCAAATTCCACGCGTGGTCATCTCACTTTGGAAGCTTGACTGAATTTGTAAGGTTTGATATATGCTTTTGGAAAGTATATGATCAACACCTAGGTATGATATATGCTTTTGGAAAGTATATGATCGATACCAGCTCCCAATGATTGAATGAGAACCTTAATGATAAAACCCTGAAGGAGACAATATAAAAGAGATCTAAAACTTCGGGGTTGTTCTGGGTCTTCCAGTATACAGGATGTATATGTATGAGGAATACCTGAGGGTGATGTGATCATAAACGATTAGATAACCATGATGTTTCCATTCCGAGGGAATGATAAAACAGGTCTGGATTTTAGTGACTCCTCCCATAGAGAAGTAATCCGATCTTAGTCCAACTGTTGGACATTGATCTGAATGTGATTCAAATGTAATGAGAAGATTAGATTTGCGGTCTTGTTTTAATCAAGCATCAATGGGAGGTCCACAAGATCTGGATTTGAGATGTGATCTCATTATCCATGTCACTATATGTAGAACAATACAATCGCCTTGTCCTTATCTCCAAGTATCTGTAGAGAAAGCACATTATCCTTGAAAGAGTTCATGGATAATTTCATTGTTGATATATGTATCCGAACATTGAGAAAATGGATAATTAAATGTGATTTAATTATCATGAACAATATGAATTTGTTTCATATTACAAGGACAGTTATCTAAGATAATTAAATGTGATTATTAAATATTTGAATAACGTGAATGTGATTTATATTATTTGGACACATGAGAATAGAGATCCAAGATAAATAAAGGTGATTTAATTATCATGGATATGAATAATGTTGATGAGCTGGCCGAGCGACTAAGGTTAAGTGATATCAAAGGTCGTTGCGACCTCAACCACTTGGACCGGGCTTAATCAAGAAAAATAGACCACCAACTAAAGAAATCAAGCAATCAAACAAGGCAAGCGGTATTGCTAATTTATTTTACATGGTATAGCTACCAGGGTCGATCACAAGGAGCACAGGATGACAAGTCTATGAAGTAGTCGGAAAACTAAGAAAAGGAAGAAAATAGGTGGTTTTTGATTTTTTTTTCAAAATTTTTTGTGATTTTTAATAAGAAAAAGAATAAAGGAAAATCGAAACATGAAACTAAAACAATTATTTGAAGGTCCAAAAATACACAAAAATTCAAAACAAAAACATTTTTGTGTTTTTAGAATATTCAAGTGTTTTTGTGAATTTTATGGGGTTTTTTCGATTTTTAATTAATTTTCTAAAAAGAAAAGAAAGTCAAAAATAGAAAATAATGTACAACTGGGATCTAAAGGTAGATTAAAATTATTTAAATGATTATAAAATCCTACAATAATTTTATGTGAAACTACAAAATAAAATCTACCTACAGAAAAAGAAAACACATTTTTTTGAATTTTTATGATTTTTTAATGATTTTTATAAGCTTTTTACTCTTTTTCAATTTTTATGGGTTTTATAGATGGAAATAAAACAAAAAATGGAAAAAAAGTAAAACAAAACAAAAGAAGCAATCATGAATTTTTTTAGAATTTTTCAAGACATTTTGATATTTTTAGTTGATTTTTTAAAGCAATCAGTAACACTTTTTAAGGTTTTTCAATTTTTAAAAATAACAAATGAAATCAAAACACCACCCAAAAATCACCAAAATTCCTACACAGAACATGGACTACGTATCAAAATTTCAGGATTTTTGGAGCAAAAATACTCTTTATTTAATCAAAAACAAAACATACAGCTCAGAGGGACCCAAATGCAAATAAAATAAGTCCTGAGACTAAACAATAACATGCGAGAAAAGCCTATGGTCAAGTCTGCAACTTTTTCATCAAATCCTCACATGTCGTAAAACAACATTCACAGGGGCATATTTGCATATATGAAAAAGTAAATATGCAATCAATAACAGTAAAGAAGTTCGGGGTACATAGTGCAAATAACCCAAAAAGACACGCGGCGATGTACGTGGGTCTACACAGGCAGGACTAAAGTGCAAATATGAAAAATTATAGGTACTGAAGTGCAAAATGATCCAACTGTATATTTAATTTTACAGACTAAAATAATAACTAAAATAAACGCATGATAGAATGAGCAATATACCCATGGAGTCACGTGAGCGACGCGTGGGGTGACAGGTGTCGTCCGCTGATTAGGCGTGAACGGGCGGCTCTAGACACGTTAGGTGTCAAATCTGATGGCTGTCAGATGTAGGGGATGTGGTTGGTACGGGACCATTAGATATGACATCTAATGGTCTGACACCTCCAGGTGATGGATGGCTGTGATGACGTCTGGGAGATAGACTCGATCGGATGGCAGAGAGGGCCTCTGGAAGAAATGCATCTGGGCGAGCTTCGCCGGAGCATAGGGGGTGATCCGTAGCTTTGATGAAGGATTGGACGGTGCCAAAA
The DNA here is from genome assembly GCA_037367405.1 of Ottelia alismoides. Classification (NCBI taxonomy): domain Eukaryota; kingdom Viridiplantae; phylum Streptophyta; class Magnoliopsida; order Alismatales; family Hydrocharitaceae; genus Ottelia; species Ottelia alismoides. The sequence goes on along the minus strand of JAZKJV010005879.1, from coordinate 120,902 downwards.
GGATCTGGGGTCCTTCCACGTCGAATGGCCAGCTCTGATGGAGTAGCTGACTGTCTGATGAACGTGGCGGCGAATAGGACCTGGAAGCACTCCGGCGAAGGTGGCAAAGGGCGATCTGAATGGTCTTCGTGCATGTCAAGGCCTGCACGAGAAAGCTCTGACTCGGAGCAATACTCTGGTTCGGGTTATTAGGCTTGCAAAACCAAGAAGCGATGGTGGATGGGGGGTGGGCCTCCGATGAGGATGATAGAGGAGACCGATGTCCTAATCTCGACGCGAGGATCGACGACGGCGGGAAAATGAAAGATTGGTCAAAAAAAGGAGCTAGGAATGAAAAGAAGGATACCTGAAGGTCCTAAGATGATCCTAAGCTCCAGGGGAGTTGGATAGCGGGGTTGTGGCCTCGACCACGCTGCGGCTGGCGAAGGAGGCTTCTCGTAGTGGTTCTCTGGCCATGACAGGTGAGTGTCGGCTACACAAAACCTCTCCGAGCACCAAGAGTGGCCTTCGACGGCTGTCACTATGGCAAAGGTGTCTAGGTATCAGAAAGGGGTGCGACGCGAGCTTAGGAGCTGGGGAGGAGATGGAAGTATTTATAGAACATCCCAGGTGGCTGGAAGAAATGGTCTAGGGCACGAAATCTGAGAAGGATCCGCGCTTCCCTAGGGATTCACATGGATCTTGGATCCATGGGGAAGGTGCATACAGAAATTTGGGGCACGAGGATGCAGGACCCGATCGGGGTTATTGGGAGAAGAAGGTCCAGCGGGTCGCTCAGGTCAGATCAAGCCCTGGAAGAGGGGGTTGACCCGAGTCAACGATCCGCCGTGGACCAATCAGAAAATAATATGTACATATATTTATAAATTCAATTAAAAATAGCAAATGATTTTAAATTAAAAAGTGTATAAAATGAAAAATATTTGTTATTTTCCAAACTATTTTTCGTGATATTTATTTATTTTTATGAAAAATAAATTATGATATATATAGTATAATATGTTATATACATGTATAAAATACTAGTATATTTTGTACAATTATTTTTAATTTGTTAATTTTACAAAAAATACCCTAATTTTATATTTTATTTATTTACAACATAATTTTGGAGTTTAAAATTATTTTTATTTTATTTTTATTATTTATTTACAAGTATAAATTAAATAGGGAAAGATACATATATACATGTATTATATACAAGTGAGAGAGAGAGAGAGAGTTTTATTCTAGTTTTATTTTATTTTTCTGATTTTTTTATTTTGAGAAATATATACAAGGAGATCAAAATAACTTTTTATTTTGATTTTTGTAAAATAAAATAAAATATATACACAGAGGGTATATATGTACAAGGTACAGTGGCCCTATCTCTCTCTACTTATTTTATTTGGCGATCAGGCCCATTCTGAGCCCTCTCTTGGGTTTGGGTCACTCAATATTTATTCTAAATATTTCCTTCTTTTTCTTTTATTCTTTATTCTTTTATTTTTGCACAAATACATGCTAATTAGGGAATATTAACACATGCATGCTTATTGCTAAATTATTGTATTTACAACTATTTACATGATGCTTTGCCAAGATAATTAGTTAAAATAAAAGAATAAAGAGGGATGAATGAGGCTTCATCACCCCCTATACTTTACTTTTGCTAGTCCCTTAGCAAGCACTTATTTGAAAAAGAAGTGAAAAGAGAAAGGAAAAGAAAAAGAAGGAGAATCATGGTTGATTATTAAACTTGTCTCCATTAAATTGAAGTATGGAGCTTAGTCAGGCCTTTGGATTATTAGTTTATCGAAACCTTATTTGGACTTAGGTTTAATACTTAACAGCCTCTAAGATCCACCAATCTATGGTCAAGACTCCTCAACAATCTAGATCAGAACAAGTCTACATACACAAACTCTAATGACCATGAATCTTTTCTTGTACTCTGTAAGTGATTTGTAGCTCCCCACCTCAGAAATGGCAAAGTGACAACCCCCCCTCAACAAGGTAACTCTAATGCCCTAGTCTGGCAACTCTTTCCTTGAGGAGCGGGGTATTCCCTTCTAAGTCCATGTGCAACCGGCTCAAGAAGAGGAGGAAGAAGAGAATGGACCATGGCCAGTTTAGCCATGTATCCTAGGGAGACCAACCAGTGTAGCTAAGTCTTCCTGCTGCAAGCTTCATGAGATGAAAATGGGTAACATAAGCTTTGCTTTATTTGTCTATGTCCACTCCGGTGGGTATTTCATTTTCTATTAGATCCACCACTTTTTTGGAGTTTTTCTTTCTTTTGCACAATTTTTTTGGTGTGCATATTACAACATATCTACATGGTGCAACATATATACATAAGGAGTTTTTCCTCTTGAGCCAGTAGACTATCCCTCTTTTGAAGCATTATTGCAACCCACAACTCCTGTCTTTAGACCTCAATGACGCCAGACCAAGTTGAGACGCACTTCCTTCACTAAAAGAAGATGAGAGATTCCGCCTAGAAGTACTACCCTCGTATGCTACCCCAAGCCAAAGAAGACTGCCTCCTCATCACCTCATCCGTAGAGAGCTATGTGCAAGGTGCTGGTGCAAGTAAAGCCATTGTCTATGAGAGTCATGTGTGCGTTTTTAAGTGTTCTACTTAGGCTCATCAAGATGACATATGATCATAGCCTAGTGGACTCAAAGAATGAAGTCCCAAATGGACCTGAAAAGTCTTAATCCTAAGCCCTATAAAGTTCCTCTTAGAATTAGGTGGATTAAGGTCTTAACCAAGCTCCATTTTCAATTTAATTCCAGGCTAGTTTAAATATCAACTATGATTCAAAAAAACTGTACAAATATATACAAAAAAGATTTTTTATGCAACTTTTGAAAATGTGCAAAATTTTCGAAAAATGTTTGAATGAACGAATGCATGATGCAGAAGTTTTGCAAACTATTTACACACATTTACAAAAGGGTTTTTGCAAACTTTTTTTTTAAAACATTTTACAAAAATCTTGTACTATATACATTTATCAAAATATTTACAAACTCTTTACACACAAAACATTTTTACAAACATTTGTACAAAAATAATTTTATAAATAACTATGTATGCGCAAGAAAGAATTTTATGTACACGATTTTTTTTTAAATTTTTATGGTTTTTAAGATAAAGAATTTTAGCCATTTTATTTATTAACACACTCACACAAAGTACGAGTTATGGCTACAGTATATATGAAATATATACTATCCCCCCATACTTAGCTCGAACGATGTCCTCAGAGTGGATCAAGAGCGATGAAGAAGACATAACTCGTGCTTAGTATAGGGAAGTGAAAAGGAATAGTATACTGCAATGACGAACCAAAGAATAGAATGTAAAAAATCTCGGTGTTTCCCCCTATACTTATGATCAAGTAATCCTAAGTATAGCAGATTGTACATAAAGAGAAATCCGAGTGTAAGAATGTATAGAGCCTACCTCTCCTATACTTAGGGTAAAATATCCCTAAGTACAAGCAGCAAAGGTAGAAAGAATCATTAGAAAAATCAAAAGTCCGACACCCATTCACTCACCTAAGATGCGTGGTGTCTACCGATTCTCCATCACTTGCAGTTGATTATATTCTTTCAGTTTTGTTGTTGTTTTCCTCTCGATTGATTTTATAGAGGAAACTCTTTTCATTTTTATTTTGAAATATGTCCCTATATTTGGGCAAACTCTGCCGAAATTTTCCGAGAAATATATCCCGATATAAGGGGAAACTCTGCCGAAATTTACCTACAAATATCACTATTGACACGATTTTTCGCGGTTTAAAAAGTTGGTTTTACCCCATCGTTGTTGTTCCACGAAAAAACCGTAATCAAACAAATAAGATTACAACTACAAGCATGTTGGAAAAAATATAAATGGTATAGTGCAAGTAGAGTATCGTATCCACAGGGACTAAGCAAACTCGCTCTTTTTATTCTTCTTTAAAACTTGATTCAAATTTTAAATCTATTGTAATGAAAGAAAACTTATAACAGAATGCGATCTACGGTGAGAATACTTCCTAGAACTTAGAATAAGCAAATGATGGTATGAGTGCAACTAAGTAAGGAAGTGGGGGTTGATTCACAATTTAATATGGGAAGATGAGATTTACTTGGAAGCTTTCAAGAGAGAATGATGAAATATAAAACTTGCATTGCATATATTTCAAGAAAAATGGAGTTGAGAATAGCTTACACAATAAAAGTTGTTCTTGCAAATTCAACTTAAACAAATTAACTAAGGTAGAAAAAAATACAAGCGACAAATAAGATGGGAAAGAAATGCTTCTCTATTTGATTCTGGAGTGAAGACGATGATGATGGCGGAGATGGGAGTATGCGGGTAGATGCGTGGGCTGATCGCACACACAAGGATGGAGCCGGAGAGAGAAGGTCGTCGAGGAGGAGATGCGTCGCAGCAACGCGGAAGGAGATAGCCGTGCAGGAGTCTACGAACTGGAGGAGATGGCCGTGCGTGGTGGACATACGAGCTGCTACGGGCTGGAGGAGAACCGTGAGGAGGAGGGAGTGCGCGAGGGGAGAGGGCCGTTGGCCGAACGCTACTTCTATACCTGCATGAGAAAACAAGAGAGAGAGAGAGAGAAACGAGAGGGAGAGGAGTGCGTAAGAGAGGAGAGCCTTGTATTTGCATGGGGTCATTTTATAAAGGTCCTATGCATCTCTTCAACATGAAGAGTCACATGCATGTAAAGACAAACACATTAATTTCATTCATGCATGGGGAGAAGAGAGGAATTAACATGACCGATTCTTTCATTTGCTTGGGGGATGGTCTTAATTTATATTAGTCATATGCACCTTTTCAAAGTGAAGTGAATAGTCACATGCATGTATGACAAAAAACAATAACTTAATGTAAGACAAAAACAATAAAAACTCTCATGCATGGGAAGGATATGGTCGGCTACAATTTGTGGGGAATGGGAGAGAGAAAGAGAGAATGAATAAAGGTGGTACACATGCATGTATGATATTTAATGAGTGGGAAATTCACTCTCACCCTTCCCCATTTCTTTCTAACAAAAGGTGAAGTGAAATGTGTTGGATGTTTTATATTATAAGCATACCCAATAATTCTTCATTCTCTCTGATAACAACAAATCGAAATTTTATAAATGATACTTGATCTCAGTTTAGAAGATGATCTTTAAGTGTACATAGAGATTTGTGAGAATATTTTTCTTCAGCGGATTTGTTGATTTTATGAGGATTTTATCTGCTATGTGTGTAGGATGCAACTTGTGTGAATTTGGAGTTTACACATCAAAGATTAATATTGTATTTCACATAAATTAAGCATGTTATACCCATATATAATGTAATCATCACACCCCCATACTTAAGTTTTGCTAGTCCCAAGCAAAAATAAGATAAGTAATAATGAAGGACAAGGAGAATAGTCAGGATGGATTTGGTGAGGGTTTGCAGCAGACATATCCACAAAGTCTTCGAGTTTTCAGTTCGTGACCACACAAATACACGGACTTCAGTAGAGTTGACCCATGGATTAATGATTTGTTCGAATCGTCGACTTGACTCGAGTTTTGTAGTTTCAACAGCCTCTCAGTTCCAACAAAATCAGACATGGTTTCAGAAGATCGATCAGGTCAGCTCATCCCTAAGAAACATGTATTCTCTTTGACCTTGAGTGGATATAAACAGTGTTAGTAATAGTTTTAGCTTTCGTGAGTTAAGAGAACGAGCTAACAACACAATCTATCGAGGTACCGAATGATTCCCTATACATATAGCCTCAGTCCTCACCTTTATTCAGGCATATTCTCTTTTGACCCAAGTATGTCAGCATAGAAAAAAATAGGCCATAGTTTTTGGAGAATGGGACTTAGTTTTTAGGGTTTTCCGTAGACTGCTTTGGTCCGTTGCTCTCATTTTTCCTTTTACAGAGCATAACCCTGGGCCTCTTTGGGCATCTTTCAAGAATTTGGATAGCATCATTTGGCTACTACCAAGGTTTTTTGGTGGAGGAGGGTTATTTGGTGGTCTTCTTTGCTTTTGCTTTGCATATCATTGCATGATTGATGGTTTTTGGCATTTGTATTGTGATATGCCTTTTTGTGGTGTTTTTGTCTTGGGTTTTGGCATCAAGAGGTAGTATCGGCTTAATATTGTCTTTGGAGGCACGATACTGGCTTAATTGATGACACACTTAGACTTGAGAGATTATGTTGCTCCTGAGTCGGGTTCCTTCACTGACTATAGATAAGGTTCAGGCATTGGCACAACCAAGAGGACAACTCCTCACCTCAACTAGATTGTAATTGTATCTCGTAAAATAAACTATATCAAGCTAAGTGCAATGTGCAGATGCTTAATATCCACTGAAGAGTTTAAGAGTGTTACTAGTTTCTCAGGTGATCTAGTTAGATACAGAAGTTCATTCACCAGTAGAGTCAGTGGAACTGAGATAATAAAGTCCATATGGACCTGAAGAAAGCTTAAAAACTCATGCTTAATGACATTCTGATGAAGTTAAGTGGATTAGGGTCAACTCAGCTTCTGTCTATGATCTATGCAATGAAGAGTTGTTTTCTCAAAAGATAGGAAAAAACTAGGAAGGATGTATTTTTGGTGGTTTTCTTGAAAATATTTTTTGGGGAAATTTTGCAAAAATTTTGAAGATTTTTTTGTTTTGAAAAGTATGCAATTTTGAAAACTATGCAGACACCCCCCATACTTATCAGAAACCATGTCCTCATGGTGAAGACAAAGTGTAATAGGAGGATCAGAAGGGGTGAGTGATTGTGAAAAGTATTTTTGGTTTTTTTGTGAAGTGTGGAGGTTGGCCCCCATACTTATCTAATGCAATGCTGTAAAGGGAAGGATACAAAGAAAGGAAAAGATATCTATGGATGTGGACCCACAAAATGTTGTTGGTTTAACGTCCCAACTCGACGATTCAGCTTATCAAGAGTATCCAGTGTTGCGTGTGAGTGCAGAAGCTGTATTCAAAAAACCCAAATAAAATTCTTGATATGATACAGATATCCTGACCCAGATGTGAGAGTGCGGTTGATGAATTTGATAAATGCGTGCGCTCATTAATACGGTAAAGACATTAATTGGTTGGTGAATCGAAATGAGAGATGAATCAGTTTGATCTTGGATTGGATGTGATGGGAGGGAAATGGGTGGACTGGTGAAGGGCTCATGGACCAGATATGATGTATTGAAGTCGAGATCTACATGATCAAGAATTGATTCCTCCATGAGGTCCTCTGTATCTTGTGATAAATAATCATTTTCCCTCAAATAATCATCATGGCTATCCTCAGTGGCATCTATTGTGAATTTCATTTCAGTTCTCTTCTTGAGCCACAAAGATGATTTTTTCCAAGACATATGATTAGGAGATTCAGAGGCCAGGAGCGGGGGAATATTGGCTAATGGATGATTTTCTTCGATTGTTTTGAGTAGTTCCTCGGTATCATCCCAAAAAAGATCAGAGAATAGAAAATCACTCTGATCAGACTCGGTAGTAGAAGATGTATCCATATAGTCATCGACTGAATTGATTTGATCTTCTTTCCTTGTGATGGGGGTAATGGAATTGGAAATTTTATCTTTTAACGAGTCATCGCAAAAAATCTTCAGCATATCATCATGTGTTGGTTGGAAGGGAGTTTTGGTACATGAAGAAGTCAACTCATTGCCTGATATGTCCTCAAATTCCAAATCAAAATATGCACTTTCCTTAATTGAAAAATCACATCCGAAATCAACACCAAATGGTATATCTCCTTCTGTTTCTTCTTCCCACTCAACATAAGTGCCATCCTCAATTGCAACTTTTATCTCAGGCCAATCAATATCATTAACACACCGAGGTTCATAACTTTCAAAATCGTCTGCGGAAGGATCAATGCTATCATCAAAACATGTCTTCATCTTTGGCATACCCAGGGCTGATGTTAATTTGAGATCAGGATTTAGTGTTTCCCAGGCTTCATCTAATTCAAAAATTGTCCGACCAATGAGAGGACATGGTGGGGCTTCAAGTGCAGAGTCTAGATGAGACATGTCCTTATGAGGGAGTTGTGAGGTGTTCAGACTAACCTCCAGAGGATCTTTGGAAAGATGGACAGGGGAAAAATCATCAAGAATAGCACAGTTCTCTATCCATCCACAATCCTCAATTTCAGAGTCACCAGAAGTAGTGGTGACATGATCCATAGTAATATCTTTATCATTGATTGTCAATTCCACTCTCTCATCTTCACAGTCAAAATGTGCCTTGGCAGTGGCCAAGAACGGTCGTTCAAGTATGTTGGGTCTCTCATTTAGTGTATTGGCTTGATTGGACTTTTGTTGTGTTGCAGCCAGTTGCTGAATGGCCTGGGTCAAAGCATTAAAATCTACAGATGAGGTTGGTTGTATCAGTAAGGGCTCAATCAGTTGTTTGGGGTGGGTGTAATTTTGGACCCAATAGATTGTGTCCTCTGCTGCAGAGAAATAACGTGTGCTGATGGGCAGTGGTCGGATGAGAGGAGCTATGGTATGTCGGATTGTCGCATTCTCTTCTCTCAAAAGTTGTAGCTGTTTGAAGATGAGGTCCATGGTGTTCGGTTTCTCTGCTCCCATGTCTCCTAGGTGAATTCTCAGATTTCTCAGTTGAAGGAGATGGGTTGGATTTTGATTTATAAACTGAGTCGTAATCTAGAGGTTGTTGTAATGGATTTTTCAGAGACCTACGGCCTAACATACACAACACAAACACCAGACAAGTTGTTGATTCACCAACTCACACAAGAATTGCTGCGGGAGCGGTTATCTTCTCAATTTTAGTTTAGTGATTCCATAAAAGTTTTCAGAGAAATTAGAGTCCTTAAAGATGAGGTGGGTGTGGAAGATTATGAGAAATCGATATCCTAATCCGGCTGTGGGATCCAGAGTGCGGTACTCAGATCGAGGATCTGCTTCTTCCCACAAGAACCTGTGCCCAACGCGTCGAGGAGTTACGATTTCTCTCTGCAATCCCCGTAGCACCAGGGATTTTTGTCTCTATCCCAGGGTTCTATATGCTCGTGATTTTTGTGTCATACATGTGCATCAAAACAAGCATTCAGAATTTTGCCCGCTTTCTGCTCGGGTCACTGCGGTGGCCTTTCAAGCTTATCTTTTTAGCGTGATAAAGCACGTTTTGGTGATCTTTTTAGGTGAGCAGAGGGAGAAGACCACATAAATGATGCAAGGAAGAAGTATTTTTTAATTTTTTCGGTTTAAATTGGAGCAAAAACAAATGCAAATATAAAAAAAACCTAGGATGCCTAAGAGAAAGGGGAGCTCACAGTGCCTGCACTTCTGACGCTAATCCATAATGTTTTGTCCTGCCTATGGAGAGCTTTTCCGAGAAGGGAGGGGGAAATTAAGATTACAAAAAAAATTCTACCAAATTACAAGCTTGATGGAATAAAATGCATGAAAAGACAAGTATTTTTTTGAAGCCTAAGTACCTGCAAAACAACAAAAAAATGCACAGATTATATAATTAAAAATAAGTAAAAATGAAGAAGAAAAAAATGCAAATGTTGCCTAGTCCCCGGCAACAGCGCCAAAATGTTGACACGATTTTTCGTGGTTTAAAAAGTTGGTTTTACCCCATCGTCGTTGTTCCACGAAAAAACCGTAATCAAACAAATAAGATTACAACTACAAGCATGTTGGAAAAAATATAAATTGTATAGTGCAAGTAGTGGTTCGTATCCGCAGGGACTAAGCAAACTCGCTCTTTTTGTTCTTCTTTAAAACTTGATTCAAATTTTAAATCTATTGTAATGAAAGAAAACTTATAACAGAATGCGATCTACGGTGAGAATACTTCCTAGAACTTAGAATAAGCAAATGATGGTATGAGTGCAACTAAGTAAGGAAGTGGGGGTTGATTCGCAATTTAATATGGGAAGATGAGATTTACTTGGAAGCTTTCAAGAGAGAATGATGAAATATAAAACTTGCATTGCATACATTTTCAAAAAAAATGGAGTTGAGAATAGCGTACACAATAAAAGTTGTTCTTGCAAATTCAACTTAAACAAATTAACTAAGGTAGAAAAAAATACAAGCGACAAATAAGATGGGAAAGAAATGCTTCTCTATTTGATTCCGGAGCGAAGACGATGATAATGGCGGAGATGGGAGTATGCGGGGAGATGCGTGGGCTGATCGCACACACAAGGATGGAGCCGGAGAGATAAGGTCGTCGAGGAGGAGATGCGTCGTAGCAGCGCGGAAGGAGATAGCCGTGCAGGCTACTACGAACTGGAGGAGATTGCCGTGCGTGTGGACACACGGGCTGCTACGGGGTGGAGGAGAACCGCGAGGAGGAGGGAGTGCGTGAGGGGAGAGGGCCGTTGGCCGAACGCTACTTCTATACCTGCATGAGAAAACGAGAGAGAGAAACGAGAGGGAGAGGGGTGCGTAAGAGAGAAGAGCCTTGTATTTGCATGGGGTCATTTTATAAAGGTCCTATGCATCTCTTCAACATGAAGAGTCACATGCATGTAAAGACAAACACATTAATTTCATTCATGCATGGGGAGAAGAGAGGAATTAACATGACCGATTCTTTCATTTGCATGGGGGATGGTCTTAATTTATATTAGTCATATGCACCTTTATAAAGTGAAGTGAATAGTCACATGCATGTATGACAAAAAACAATAACTTCATGTAAGACAAAAACAATAAAAACTCTCATGCATGGGAATGATATGGTCGGCTGCAATTTGTGGGGAATGAGAGAGAGAAAGAGAGAATGAATAAAGGTGGTACACATGCATGTATGACATTTAATGAGTGGGAAATTTTCACTCTCACCCTTCCCCATTTCTTTCCAACAAAAGGTGAAGTGAAATGTGTTGGATGTTTTATGTTATAAGCATACCCAATAATTCTTCATTCTCTCTGATAACAACAAATCGAAATTTTATAAATGATACTTGATCTCAGTTTAGAAGATGATCTTTAAGTGTACATAGAGATTTGTGAGAATATTTTTCTTCAGCGGATTTGTTGATTTTATGAGGATTTTATCTGCTATGTGTGTAGGATGCAACTTGTGTGAATTTGGAGTTTACACATCAAAGATTAATATTGTATTTCACATAAATTAAGCATGTTATACCCATATATAATGTAATCATCAATCACCCTGTATAAGGGGAAGCTCTACTGAATTTTCAAGAGAAAATATATTCTTGGCATTCTTCGTGTTCTTCGTGTTCTTTGCGTTTTTTCGTGTTCTTCATTCGTTCTTCGCGTTCTTGACACGTTCTTAACACTTTTGATATGAAAATGAAATTCGATCATTTCAGGAGCCTTAAATCATCCTTTCTGAAAATGAAACACGATAAAGCACTGCATATGCGAGAGAGAGCTTGATTAGGTAACGAAATACTTCCTTTTGCTGTTGGGTTTTCATATGAGATTATTGAAATTCCTGATTTTATGATCTTCGCTATAAAGAACCCTAATTTGGCTATCTTTAAGGAAATCTGAAAAGTTACTTTTTGATTCCCACTAAAATAAGGTTTAAACATCGAATTGATGCAGTGGCTTATAAAGAAAGGGTTTGGGAGTTAAAAGAGTATAAATTGAGTATATAAATATATGAATTAATATATGTGTAAGTTTATACTCAGTATTTATGATTACACTAATCTAAGGCTCAACAGAGGAATTACATCATGGGAATTGACGAGTTTTGAGTTGGATCCTGAAAAGGGTTGTGAATAACATTAAGGATGACTGGGAGTAGAACTACAGGTCGGGCATGCAACCTATAGGGTTGTCGGAAGGAATCCGTACTGGTGTTTCCCTACCTAGGTGGTACACAGTTGCCCCGTTATGATAAGTACGCATGAAATGAATGATTTGCAACGCATGGTACCAGGAGCCAATATATTCGGGTTGAACGGTGGAAGATGTGGTCATGCCATGTGGAGGCACGGGTTGTTCAATAGCGGCTGGGTCACGACAACATGTATTTAAAGCCGCTTGGTTATATGATTAATGTTAGCCTGAGGTTTTAAGCAATCGAGTCCTCGAGGATGGTGTGCTCATTGGTTTTCCAGGCTGAGGGTTTGAGATCCTGATTAATAAAAGAAAAGGAAATTGTCAGGGTAGTATTGGAGGATTGGTTGAGGCGACGTGCGGCGACATAAGCTTACCAAGATCAACACAATCTCCAATCCTGAAGTGTCCGCAGCTTCTGATTCCAAGATTGGTGGGGTTTCCCTGGACTAATCCCTGACGTGGAATAGAAAGGAATATGACTTAAATTAGTGAGAAGGAATGAAACTTTTTGTGATAACAAATGAAAGAAAAATTACCCATTTGTTTGTTTTTCTCTTCTTCGTTACTCAGCATTTGCTAATTTTTATCCTATGATTTATGGGAAACCCAACATGTGTCGGTGAGCCATCGCAAGTACTTTATTAATCCAGCCATCTTACATAGTAGACATCCAGTCCGCAACAGTAGCTTTACTCTCCAAGGTGGTTAGTAATATTTCTATGTATTTCCTTCCTGCTGATGTACATGTAAACGGTTATAATGGGATAATGTATCATGTGACTTTTGTTTTGTGAATGGAAAAGTGTTGAAATACTTTCTTCTGGGTATTTTATTTGCAATCTGTTTCTGAATGTTAGTTGTGAATGCTGGATAAATAATTGCTGAGTAACCAGATCCGGATATGGGAGGATCCGACGGTCCGGAATTAGGGTCGCGACAGATTGGTATCAGAACCCGGTTACTTTCTTCTGAGTATTTTATTTGCAATCTGTTTCTGAATGTTAGTTGTGAATGCTGGATAAATAATTGCTGAGTAACCAGATCCGGATATGGGAGGATCCGACGGTCCGGAATTAGGGTCGCGACAGATTGGTATCAGAACCCGGTTACTCCAGTAATTTATTTAGTAATTGACAAATATGAGCGGTATTCAAAAACTAAAATGGTCCTAAGATCCTTTGATCTTAATAAGTGACTTTAGTACCATTCACAAGTCGTTGTCACTTATGTACATCATACAAAAATGTATAGGACCTAACCTTTGGCCTTAACTCATCCCAGGATCATGGCAGACCAAGACGTGTTTAGGAAATTAGCGGCTATGATAACAATACTGCAAGAAATGGGGCAAAAGCAACAAGCATTATAGGAGAGGCTCAATGTACACTGAGTGATCAAAGTCATCCAGACCTGTAAATGCTAGAGATAAGGGTTATGTTCATCCTTCTTAGGAAGAATCAAGCTACATAACTCCATAGAGTAGACTCCTACTCCTATCGAAGGAGCCATGTAAAAGGCCCTCCTTAGGCAAAAAAAAATTGCTTGAATCCTACCATAAATATAAGATTTTGATAGAAAGGACAAGAACATAAAATATTTGTAATCCAAGAGATCTTAGATGACTAAATGATATAGATTATAGGGAATCATTTATGTGATTCTCTACTACTTATTGAAATATGAATAATTTTGATCTCATCCTGAGTATGGACTGGCTAGAAAGGCAACATGCATGCCTTGATTGTTTCCAGAAGATAGTAACTTTTCACATTCCTAACTCGATAGAGTTCTAGTTTATTGGAAAGACATCCAGTGATGATGTTAAATACATCTCTACTATAAAGGCTCAACAACTGTTAGAACAAGGGTGTCAAGGCTATTTATCTTTTGTATCCACTACATCAGGGTCAGATAGAATGATAGAAGATGTACATATAGTATGCGAGTTTATTGATATATTTCCAGAAGAATTACCAGATTACCACCTAAGAGAGAGATTGAATTTGAAATCTCTCTCACACCTGATACCCAGTCTATCTCTATTCCTCCAAATAGGATGGCACCGACGGAGTTACTGGAGTTAAAGGTACAGTCACAAGAAATGTTAGACAAAGGCTTCATTCATCCTAGTACTTCACCATGGGGTGCACCTGTCTTATTTCTCAGGAAAAAGGATGGGTCAATGCGGTTGTGCATTAACTATAGACAACTAAACAAGAAGACCGTAAAGAACAAATATCCTCCACCAAGAATAGATGATCTCTTTGATAAGTCACAGGGTTCAACTGTATATTCCAAGATTAATTTAAGATCTGGATACCATCAGTTGAAAACTAAAGATACATATATTCCCAAGACAGCTTTTCGAACTAGATACGGGCATTATGAATTCTTAGCATTATGAATTCTTAGTTATGCCTTTTGGACTGACAAATGCCCCAGTAGCCTTCATGGATCTCATGAATACAGTATTCAAGGAGTTCTTAGATCACTTTGTAGTAATCTTTATTGATGATGTACTTATTTACTCCAAGGATAAGTATCTACATGAACATCATCTCAGGCAGGCACTTGAAACTCTAAGGAAGAACAAACTGTATGCTAAATATATCAAATGTGACTTCTGGCTATCTGAAGTGTCATCTTAGGCCATGTTATTTCTCGAGAAGGTATATCAGTTGATCCTACAAAGGTTAGTGCGGTGATGAGTTGGGAACGCCCGGAGACTATCACAGAAATACGATCTTTTCTGGGATTAGTTGGATATTATAGAAGATTTGTGAAAGACTTTCCACGAATAGCATTGCCAATGACTAGGTTGACCAAGAAGGAAGTTCCATTCATATGGTCCGACGTATGCGAAACTAGTTTCCAAACACTGAAAGAATGCCAAACATCTGCACCCATCCTTACTCTACCCTCCGGGAGTGAAGGGTTTACAGTGTACACTGGCACATCTAAAGAAGGACTTGGAGTAGTTTTTATGCAACATAATAAGATAGTTACGTATGCATCACGACAGCTCATGACACATGAGAAGAACTACCTAACACATGACCTTGAATTAGCTGCCGTAGTTTTTGCTTTAAAGATATGGAGACACTACCTCTATGGTATTACTTTTAAAATCTTCATCGATCATAAAAGCTTGAAATATTTGTTTGATCAGAAGGAGCTCAATATGAGATAGAGACGGTGGCGAGAGTTGTTAAAAGACTATGATTTCACTATCTCCTACCACCCTGGTAAGGGGAACGTCATAGCAGATGCCCTTAGCAGAAGAACTTATTCACCTGGGTTTGTGAGTGCTATCCACTTCTGGGGTTTACTATCAACGTTAAGTGAATGGAAACCATTTGATAGTAGTACTTATACTATAACTATTCCTCACCGATACAAACCAGAGATCAAGGATAAAATAAAGAAAGGACAGGAGGATGATCCAGTCCTTAAAGATTTGAGACAACAACTTGAGAAGAATGAGATAGAGGGATTTCGGATACAAGATGTGTTACTATATAACCATCACAGAGCTTGTGTACCAGATATATCTGAACCGAGGAAAGACATCTTACGTGAAGCTCATTGTTCTAGATTATCTATTCATCTAGGAATTACGAAGATGTATAAGGATCTTCATTCATACTTTTGGTGGACAGGAATGAAGAAAGATGTTGTTGAGTTTGTGAATTCATGTTTCACTTGCCAACAAGTAAAAGCTTCACACCAAAAGCCACCAGGATTGTTACAACCTCTCCCCATACCTGAGTGGAAATGGGAAAGCATTTCCATGGACTTCGCTACTGGCCTACCTCAAACGACTGGTGGGAAAGATAGTATATGCGTTATAGTAGATCGTCTGACCAAAGTAGCACACTTCATTCCAATAAATTTATCTTTCACTCCAGACCAGCTTGCTGAGTTATATATTACACATGTGATCCGTCTCCATGGTATCCCAAAGGAAGTAGTTTCCGATCGAGATTCACGATTCACCTCACACTGTTGGCAGAACTTCATGAAAGCCTTAGGCACACAACTATGCTTGAGCACAACATATCATCCACAAACAGATAGTAAATCAGGACGTACTATTCAGATTTTAGAGGATATGTTACGAGCATGTGCCTTAGAATGGAAGGCATCATGGTTGAAATATTTGCCTCTTGCAGAATTCACATACACCAATAGTTACCATACAAGTATTGGCATGTCACCATTTGAAGCACTATATGGACAAAAATGTAGTACCCCTTTGTGTTGGCAAGGGGTTGGGATAAAGAACCTTTATGATTCAGATAGACTCCAGGAGACACAGGAAGTTGTAGAGCTTGCTCGAAAAGACTATTAACTGCCCAGAGACACCAGAAAAGCTATAGTGATACCAGGCGAAGAGACCTTGAGTTTGAAGTAGGTGACTTTGTATTTCTCAAAGTATCTCCTTTTGAATGGTATTCAGAGGTTTGGTATGCATGGGAAGTTAGCACCCAGGTTTGTGGGTCCCTTTGAAACCATTCAGCGGATTGAAAAAGTGGCATATAGACTTGCGCTTACTCCACATCTTTCGGCAATACATGATGTTTTTCATGTATCAAATGTAAGAAAGTACATTAAGGATCCATAGCATAAGATAAATTATGATGATTTGCATGTTGAGCCAGACTTGACATACCAAGAGATACCTGTGCAAATACTTGACATGGATATCAAGAAGTTGAGGAACAAAGAGGTACCTTTAGTTTAAGTGTTGTGGCGCAACCAAGAGTTTGAAGAAGCCACGTGGGAACCTAGGAGGAAATGAGAGAAAAATACCCATACTTATTTGAATGATAAAACTATGTGTTGTATATCTTCTTTATAAATGAAATGGCGTTCATTCTCTTTAAGGTTGTTATGGTTTCAATCCTCTTTAAGGTTGTTATGCCTGCATTTCAAGTCTCGAGGACGAGACTTCCTATAAGGTTGTTATAATTGTAAAGCCTTGAATTTGGTCCCTCTCGGTCCTATATCATAAGATCCAACTCGTCAATAGAAAACCAATGGAATTTGTTTCATGTGAATGGGACTTCGTTTCGATTTGTTATGATTTTTGGAAGAAAGAGAAGTAATGAGGGTTAAGATGTCACTAACCCGTAATGACTGTCATTAAGACTAATTAAGCATGATTAAAGAAACTAATGATGGATTGAAAACCGCTAATGATCATTAGCAAAACTAATTAATAGTTAGCAAAAGATAAATGTAAGCTGTGAAAGTTAAATCGTGATTAGTGAAAATTAATCACAATTAGTGTTAATTAAGCGCCATTAACGAATCTAGAATTCTCTGGAATGTTCTAACTTAATCCCTAAGTTTTGGATAAGTTTT
Source organism: Ottelia alismoides (assembly GCA_037367405.1). Taxonomy (NCBI): domain Eukaryota; kingdom Viridiplantae; phylum Streptophyta; class Magnoliopsida; order Alismatales; family Hydrocharitaceae; genus Ottelia; species Ottelia alismoides. Next base: position 103,688 of record JAZKJV010005879.1, on the reverse strand, counting down.
GACCAAAACCATGGACCGTTAACCACAGTTAAGGGCTAAACTATGCTTTTCTAACCATGGTTAGTGGTTTTCTGGAGCCTATAAACCCCCCTACCCATTCATTCTCTACGATTTTTACTACTACCACCACCCAAGGGATAGGGTTGAGAGGTCGGGAGGAGGAGTGGGAGGCGGGGAAAGAGCACTAGCGAAGCGCTGCCGGGAGAACGAGGAGGAGGAAGGTATGATCCTCTCTTAGTTTGCTTCGTAAGCTAGGCTTTCAATTCATCCTCTTTTCTTCCAAGTTTTGTTCTTGATTCATCTTTATTCCCGATTTGTTTCCTGTTGTGGTTCGAGGAGAAATCTGTGTAACACCGTACTTAGGTGCGGGCGGCTATGCACGTCAGTGAACCCTGTGATTCGTTACACTTTCACTCACCTAAGACGCGTGGTGTCTACCAATTCTCCATTGCTTATTGTTCTTTATTTTCCACTTTTATAGTTATTTTGATAGAGAAATCTGTGTAATACCCTACTTAGGTGCGGGCGGCTATGCATGTCAGTGAACCCTGTGATTCGTCACACATTCACTCACCTAAGACGCGTGGTGTCTACCGATTCTCCATCGCTTGCAGTTGATTATATTCTTTCAGTTTCGTTGTTGTTTTCCTCTCGATTGATTTTATAGAGGAAACTCTTTTCATTTTTATTTTGAAATATGTCCTGATATAAGGGCAAACTCTGACCAAATTTTCCGAGAAATATGTCCTGATATAAGGGAAAACTCTACCGAAATTTTTCTACAAATATCACCCTGTATAAGGAGAAGCTCTACTGAAATTTCAAGAGAAAATATGTTCTTGGCGTTCTTTGTGTTCTTCGCGTTTTTCATGTTCTTCGTTCGTTCCTCGCGTTCTTGACATGTTCTTAGCGCTTTTGATACCAAAATGAAATTCGATCGTTTCAGGAGCATTAAATCATCCTTTCTAAAAACGAAACACGATAAAGCACTGCATACGTGAGAGAGAGCTCTATTAGGTAATAAAATACTTCCTTTTGCTATTGGGTTTTCATATTAGATTATTAAATTCCTGATTTTATGTTGTTCGTTATAAAGAACCCTAATTTGGTTATCTTTTAGAAAGTATGAAAAGTTTGCTTTTTGATTCCCATTAAAATAAGGTTTAAGCATAGAATTGATGCTGTGGCTTGGAAAGATAGGGTCTGGGAGTTGATAGAGCATAAATTGAGTATATAAATAGAGGATGGGGAGCTTGCACCAAGGTGCATGTAACTTTACATGCACCGGCGCTTATATCTTCCACATTTTTTAATTTTTTGAAAAATATCACCATATATATTCATCTAAATATCCCTCCAATATGTCATTCGAATTTCGTCAGAAACAGAGACTCCTATGACCTCCATCTAGAACATGTAATTTTAACGGTCTTAGAATTGCTGTAATCGACCTGTTCTAGATGGAGGTCATAGGAGTCTCTGTTTATGACAAAATTCGAATGGCATATTGGAGGGATATATAGATAAATATACACGGTGGTATTTTTCAAAAAAGTAAAAAATGTGGAAGATATAAGCGCCGGTGCATGTAAAGTTACATGCACCTTGGTGCAAGCTCCCCATCCTTATATAAATATATGAATTTATATATGTGTAAGTCTATACTCAGTATTTATGGTTACACTAATCTAAGGCTTAACAGAGGAATTACATCATGGGAATTGCTGTGTTTTGAGTTGGATTCTGAAAAGGATCGTGAGTCACGTTAAGGATGACTGGGAGTAGAACTATAGGTTGGGCATGCAACCTGTAGGTTTGTCAGAAGGAACCCGTACTGGTGTTTCCCTACCTAGGTGGTACACGGTTGCCCTGTTATTATAAGTGCGCACGAAATGAATGATTTGCAACACGTGGTACCGGGAGCCAATATATTCGGGTTAAACGACGGAAGATGTGGTCGTTCCATGTGAAGGTACGGGTGGTTCAATAGCGGCTGGGTCACGACAACATGTATTTAAAGCTGCTAGGTTATGTGATTAATGTTAGCCTGAGATTTTAAAGCAATCGAGTCCTCGATGACGGTTGTGCTCATTTATTTTCTAGGCTGAGGGTTTGAGATCCTGATTAATAAAAGAAAAGGAAATTGTCAGGGTAGTATTGAAGGATTGGTTGAGGCTACGTGCAGTGGCATAAGATTATCAAGATCAACACAATCTCCAATCCCGAAGTGTCCACAGCTTTGGATTCCAAGAATGGTGGGGTTCCCCTGTACTAATCCCTGATGTGGAATAGAAAGGAAAATGACTTAAATTAATGAGAAGGAATGAAACTTTTTGTGATAACAAATGAAAGAAAAATTACTCATTTATTTGCTTTTCTCTTCTTCATTACTTAGCATTCGCTAATTTTTATCCTATGATTTATGGAAAACCCAATAGGTGTCGGTGAGCCATCGCAAGGACTTTAGTAATCCAGCCAGCTTACATAGTAGACATCCAGTCAGCCACAGTAACTTTACTCTCTAAGGTGGTTAGTAATATTTCTGTGTATTTCCTTCTGGCTAATGTACATGTAAACGGTTATAATGGGATAATGTATCATGTGAACTTTGTTTTGTGAATGGAAAAGTGTTGAAATACTTTCTTCTGAGTATTTAATTTGCAGTCTGTTTCTGAATGTTAGTTGTGATTGCTGGATAAATTACTGCTGAGTAACCAGATCCGGATATGGGAGGATCTGATGGCCCGTAATTAGGGTCGCGACTGTCCTTGCATCTGCGGTTCGGACTGGGATGGCCTCAACCCAACGACTAACATAATCAACGACCAACAGAATGTACTCAAATCCATGTCTCTTAGGGAATGGACCCATGAAATCTATGCCCCGTGCGTCAATAACCTCACAGAAGTGAATGGGCTGCATCAACATCATATCACGCTGTCCACAAGTGCCCATCCTCTGATAGTCAGTACAACTCTTCACGAATTCATCAGAATCCTTGAAGAGGGTAGGCCACCATAGGCCGGATTGATGCACCTTCTGTGTCATTCTCCTCCCAGAGTGATGTCCCCCTGCCTCAAGCTTGTGGTAGTATGCGAGGACTCTATGGTGCTCAGAATGCACCGACGCCAGACGCTATCCCCTCCTTCATGGTAAAGGACGGGATCCTCCCAATGGTAGAACTTAGCCTTCGTGAGGAAGGTCTCAAGTCGCTGCTTGGGCAAACCTTGTGGAACTTTCTTGGCAACAAGATAGTTCACAATGTTAGCGTACCATGGGAGCGAGACGATAGCAAGGATCACCTCATCTGGGAAGGTCTCAGATATGGGATCAGTCTACTCAGATTCCTCAAGATGCTCTAATCGAGAGAGATGATCCGCCACCACATTCTTGACTCCAAGCTTATCCTTAATCTCAATATCAAATTTACGGAGTAGAAGGATCCATCTAGTCAGTCTCTCTTTGGCATCCTTCTTTGCCATGAGGTACCTGATGGCGGTGTGATCTGTGAAGTCACCTTAGATCCAATGATGTAAGATCTGAACTTATCTAGGGCAAAGACTACGGCTAGCATTTCCTACTCAGTGACAGTATAGTTCCGATGTGCGGCATCCAATGTACGACTAGCTTAGTGAATGGCAAAAGGCACTCCATCCCTCCTCCGTCCCAGCACAGCCCCTACGGCAAAATCGAAGGCATCCGTCATGATCTCGAATAGGAGAGACCAATCAGGCGGTTGATGGACAGGAGCCTTAACAACTAGACTCTTGACAGTTTCAAATGACGCAAGACACTTATCATCCACAATGAACTCGGTGTCTTTGGTCAACAAATCAGTCAACGGTTGGACAATCTTGTTGACATCATGAATGAATCACCGGTAGAAACCGACGTGCCCCAGAAAAGACCGTAACTGTCGCAAGTTGGATGGTGGACTGAGTTTCCTAATGATATCCACCTTGGCCGGATCTACCTCCATGCCTCTGTTGGAGATGATATGACCAAGCACCGTCCCTTGAATCACCATGAAGTGACTCTTCTCCCAGGATAATACAAGATGGACCTCGATGCATCGCTGAAGGACGCGGTCTAGGAAGTAAAGACAAGCATCAAACCTATCGCCATAGATCGAAAAGTCATCCATTAAGACCTCCAAGCACTCACCCACCATGTCCAAAAAGATGGACAACATGCACCTTTGGAATGTTGCCGGAGCATTACATAGACCAAAGAGCATCCTTCTGAAAGCATATGTCCCAAAGGGACATGTGAATGTGGTCTTGTCTAGGTCTTCGGGCGCAATGGCAAGTTGGCTGTAGGCATCCGGGTAGCGATCTCCTCTCCAAACTCACTCACAACTGTAGTGATACCCGTCTTCTTGGGCACCACATGTAACGGACTAACCCACTTGGAGTCGGAGATGGGGTAGATAAAATCGGCGCTCCACTATTTAGAGATTTCCTTCATGACAACCTCTCGAAGGTTCGAGTTTAGCCGTCGTTGGAAATCACGCGACAGCTTGGCGTCCTCTTCGAGATAGATATGGTGGGAGCATAGGGCCGGACTTATCCCCTGGAGATCAGCTACACTCCATCCTATCGCCTTGCGGTTCTTTTCAAGAACCTCCATCAAACGAGATTCTTGCTCTCCAGTAAAATCTACTGAGATAATGACTAGGTGCATCTCATGCTCGCCCCCAAGGAACCTATACTTCAGCGACTGTGATAAGGGCTTTAGCTCTGGCCTCTGAAAAGTCTGAGTGAAAGCAACCAAATCTGCATGGGAGAACTCTCGCTTATCATGACAATCTGGTGAAGACTGCTCTGCTGCTGTGTCTGTACTCTGAATAGGATCAATCTCCACCCTAGTTGTTGTCTCTATAGAAATCAGACATGGAATCAACTCATCAAACTCTGTCCAATCAATATCTGACTATGAGGGATCTGAATCTGAATCAAAAGAAATATCAACTGCCTCGTTCTCCTGAATGCGACCTGCTTCCTCAAATGTGTCCTCTGCCAAGAATGTGCTCTACAAGCTCTCCTTTGCTGGAATCTGTGAATCTGTGTCATAGGACTATGAGAGGATGGCTTGTGAAATGGGATCTGTCCAAGCGGCTTCATCATTTGTGATCACAAAATCGTACTCCTGGTGGACGTCTCGCTCTGCCTCTGTCATCTGCTTTGAATCACTAAGCAGCTCTGAGCAAGCTGAATCTTGCGCTCTAGTCTCAACAATCGTCTCTATTTGTACAATCTCGCCCTCGACGTGAAAGTTTACCTTCCCTCTATCATGATCGGACACTGCCTTGGCTGTGGCCAAGAACGGGCGTCCTAGAATGATGGGGGGTATCAGTCACAGACTCAGGGATCTCCATGTCCAACACAACGAAGTCCATAGAGAATTTTAGGCTCTGAATTGTGACGACCACGTCCTTCAGCAACCCCTTCAGCCTCTTGACAGATCGATCAGCAAATTGAAGGACCATCCTGCTCTATCGAAGAGGGCCAAACTCGAATCGGTCGAGTAAGACTGCCGGAAGTAGGTTGATAGAAGAGCCACTGTCTAATAAAGTCTGATCGAACCTTTGCTCATGTATGTGACATCTGACATAAGGAGCTCCTGCATCTGGCCTCTTGGCTGGCAGACGGTTCTGGATAGCGAAGCAGGTGGCACGAGTGAGCACATGGATATCTAAATGGTGGTTCCTCCTCTTCCTACGAATGGTGGTCTTCTCTCTAAGGTTCGTCTGGAAGAGAGGGATGTGCTCCAAGGCCTCCTGTATAGTCAACTGAATCTGGAATCAGTCTATCATCTGCTGGCTGAACTCTAGCTGCTGAGATTTTTTTGGATTTTCTTTTTTAGTCCTCTTAGCCAAGCGGAGTGCTTGAAGGAAGGGGATGGCTGGGCCCTCAGATAGAGGGCTAGGATCGGATCCCTATTGCTATGGTGAAACGGAATCCATACACATATCTCCAGGAATCGCAGATGGACTCACAAATAAAGAACCCTTTCCTTTATTAGATTTTCCATAATAGTCCCGAGATACAAAACAAGATGGAAATGCAATAGGAATAGAATGGGTGGCCTCAGTACCACCCGCAGCATTTGGACTTGCGGCATCAGCACTACACTCTGGCTCAGCATCATCATCTTTGGTGGTATCAGCACCACCTCCTGCATATGGTGAAGTGACAGCCTTAGTACCGTCAGCTGGATCAACATCCTTGGTGGCATCAGCACCGCCGTCATCAACCTCATCACGAGCGGTATCAACACCACTCTCCTCCTCATTTGGCGCTCCTGAGTCCTCATGTGGTCGTCGCTCAGATGAGGTGCTGCTGCCTCCACAGTTGTCCCTTCTGATAGGGATGAGGACCCTGCTGGTAGTGTGGCTGTGGCTGTGGCTGTGGGAACTGGGGCTGCTGGTGTTGCTGGTTGTACTGGCCACCCTGAACTGGAGGTTGCTACTAGGATGAGGCACCTCCGGTCGACCATCGGAATCTGGGATGGTCTCGTCGGATCCCAGGCTGAGGTCAGTTATACCAAATCCCGTTGACTTCCATCAACGGCTCCTGCGCGTAAGTGGGTAGGGGAAGAACTGCCAGGGGTTGATCCGGCTGGTAGACCACCATCTGACTGTCCGGAGACGGTGGTAGCTGGACATACTGCTGCTGCTGGAACGGATCTGCCTGTATGTGATGCACTTGTCGGTACTGGGCGGAGGGCTGGGTCGAGCTGCTGCTGGGATCTGCCTGTGACCTGAGACGAGGCTGAGGAGACGTCTGTGCCTCCTGGAGACACATGATCTGGGTCTTCAGGCCACTCAGCGTCCGTGCCATCTGATCTACCTAAAACATGCCCTAGCACTGCTTCTTCTCTATGATCTCGATGCGGTCCAGCTTCTCGCTGATAATCCCCATATTAGCGACCGACGACTCTGCCTGTGCTGCGGCTGCTGACGATGTAGAAGGACCTACATCGACCTATGCTATCCTCTAATAGGACACGACCTGTGATGTGGGCTTCCCCTTTGTATAGAGGTGGGTCTGGGATATAATTGTGTAATTCTCTACCATCTCCTTATAGATGGCCCAGACCTGATCCTCATCCTTGGCGAAATAGGAACCCCCACAGGATGCGTTCACTAGCCCCTACAACTCTGGTGTAAGCCCGCAGAGGAAACTCTGGACAAAGTTGGGTTTGGATATGTCGTGGTGGGGACACCGGTCAATGAGCTCTCTGAATTTGTCCCATGCCTCGTCGAACTGCTCGTTAGGAAGCATGGAGAAGTTTTTGATGAGGGCTCTGGCTGCATTCGTCCGGTTGAGTGGATAGTACTTATTCAAGTACTCATTCTGAAGCTGGGAAACTCATTCTGAAGCTGTTCCCATGATGCGACGTATTTCCCTAGGTGCTTCAGCCAATAGGTTGCTCTGTCGACGAGGGAAAATGGAAATGCCATCATCTTGATGGTATCCTTGTCCACGAGGCGATCGTGGACCGTGCTGCAGATCATCTCGAACTCCTGGAGATGGAGGTGCAGCTCCTCGGTGGCAAGCCCGTGGAATCAGGGTAGTAGCTGGATGGTCTGAGGCGGGAGCTTGAAATCTCCCAGAATGGCTGGCAGCTGAATCCATCTATGGGTTAGAGTTGCACTAGGGTTGTGCATCTCTCTCATCGGACGTGCGGGTGCTGCTAGCTATGCAGGCTCATCTGGCTCCTCTCCCTCAGGAATGTCTCCTCCTCCACCGGCTCCGCGCTGATCTCTGGCTACTCGCATCTGCTCCATCTCTTGGTGCATATCGGCCATGAAAGCCCCCTCGTCTCTGATCTGACACTGCATGGTCTCCAGAGAGCTAACAGGGTGTTGTTGATGGCACCCTGATCAAGTACATATGTGTGGGTCCTACCGTGTCCATCAGTGCGCTCCTCGCTGCTGGCCATAGTTTCTGCAAAGGCAAAAGACCCAAACTCAGGTGTCGTCAAATGATCAAATGTTTACTATTGTCTCTGCAAGGGCACCTTAGGACTGGTAGAAGGGTGGTCAAGGGGGAACAGGGTGGAGTCAAACTCGGGTTTGGAGAGCTGGTCGGGGCTCTCGTGAACCAACCTAGATGAAAGGACCGGAGTACTCAAAAGCGGTGCAACCAAAGACTGCCTAAGGGACCTCCGGCCCATCATCGTGACGTAGCGAGTGAAGGCGGATGAGATCTGAAAAATACGCAAGATCAGGCAAACAAACCCCCAATTCACCTACTCACGCATAGCTGATGTCCATAAAGGTTCGGTCTTTTGTCTTGTCGATTTTATTTAGGTGATCAAGCAGTCTTTTAGAGCGATTAAGCGAGCTGTTGGGAATCCAACACTCTCAGGAGACTATCCCGATCCCAAGTCTAGATCTTTTCCAGTCAGTACAAGTCACGGACCGTTTACCGGCTACCCGATCGACTCGCTCTTTTAAGGATATCGCGGTCCGCTTTATCAGAAACCGGAACGATCCTCACTGGAGAACGACTAATCAGAAATCAGTAGTCTGAGGAGAGGTCGGATATGGCTCTAGCCTAGTGTGCAGGTCACTCTCTCATTCATCCAAACTAGACAATGAGGAGATTGCTCTATCAAGACAAGTTTTTTCAGTGAGGTATCTTTTAGAGTCAAGTATGTTTTAGCAGTCCCAATTTTATAGTTTTTCTTTTTTAGGTTTTTTTTAAGCAAACAATGCCTAACGAATTTTCTGATTCACTTGGTTATTTTATGTCCAAAAACAGGGGGGAGAAGTCGAAAAAGCCGATGCGCGGTCAAAGACTATGATGCACGCAGAGTAAGAAATGCATACCTGACTCCAGCTCTCTACATGCAATGTGATCCACTCATAAAATAAAGACTGAATTAAAACTACCTATATGATGCAAGAAGAAATCGTCCTTAGACAGAAAATTTCTACTCGAGAAGACAATAGCTAACGAGTCAACAAGAGGGGTCGGGGTCCGGTCTCTGATGTCGATCGGTGTCCGCCACAACGGACCCTGTCAGCGTTGTATACGGCCTCTAGCAACACATGACCCCTCAGGTGACTGAGTTAACTTTTTCTGTTGTGATTTAATTAATCAGGTCCACTTATCGATCTATAGGAACATGCAAGTAATTAGGGCTGGGGCCTTAATTAATTACGTCATAGTCAAGCAAAAATCCTAAGTCTAAGGGCCAAAAACATCGAGCATCAAAAATAAAAGAAAAACGCGATAAACACAAAACCGACGTAAAATCTACGGTAAGGTGCCCCAAGCACACCGGTGCTCGGCGAAACAGACCCCGAGATCAAGCTAAGTCCAAGTCTGAGTCCTGTCCTGTATTATTACGATAATAATAGAAGAAAAATGAAACTAAGGCTAAAGCTCATCTAAGAGTCCTACTCCTCCTCTCCTATGCTCTCTTGCGGCTCGATGCAGAAATGAGCCGCCTCCACTTCGCTTGGGTGCCTTGACGCTCCAAAGATAGTCGTCCTTGCTCGTCGGGCCCTCTCAAGAAAGAGAAACAGAAACTATGGTCAGATCCCAATTTTATAAAAATAAAATAAAATAAATAAAATAAATGAAAACAAAAACAAAGAAAAAGAAATAAAAATAAAAACAAAAATAAAATAAAAAGCAAATAAAAAATAAAAAGAAGAAGAAAATAAAAACAAAACCGAAAACGAAAAGTCGATTACTAAGCCGTGCTCCCCGGCAACGACACCATTCTGATGAGCTAGTCGAGCGACTAAGGTTAAGTGATGTCAAAGGTCATTGCGACCTCAACGACTCGGACCGGGCTCAATCAAGAAAAACAGACCACCAACTAAAGAAGTCAAGCAATCAAACAAGGCAAGCGGTCTTGCTAATTTATTTTAGCTGGTATAGCTACCAGGGTCGATCACAAGGAGCATGAGATGACAAGTCTACGAAGTAGTCGGGAAACTAAGAAAAGGAAGAAAATTGGTGGTTTTTAATTTTTCAAAATTTTTTGTGATTTTTAATAAGAAAAAGAATAAAGGAAAACCAAAAAGCGAAACTAAAACAATTATTCAGAGGTCCAAAAATACTCAAAAATTCAAAACAAAAATGTTTTTGTGTTTTGAAAATATTCATGTGTTTTTGTGAATTTTATGGGATTATTATGATTTTTATTTAATTTTCTAAAAATAGAAGAAAGTCAAAACAAAATAGAAAACAATGTACATCTGAGATCTAAGGCAGATTAAAATTATTTAAAATGCCTATAAAACCCTAGCAGGAAATTTATTGAAACTACAAAATCAAATCTACCTACAGAAGAAGAAACCACATTTTTTGATTTTTTTTATAAATCTTTAATGATTTTTATAATATTTTTACTCTTTTTTAATTTTTATGCATTTTATATATGGAAATATAACAAAAATTGCACAGAAAGTAAAACAACTTAATAGAAGCAATATGGAATTTTTTTAGAAATTTTCAAGACATTTTGATATTTTTAGTTGATTTTCTAAAGAAACAGGAACACTTTTTAAGGTTTTTGAATTTTTAAAAATAATAAACGAAATCAAAACACCACCCAAAAATCACCAAAATTCCTACACAGTAGCAGGGGCTACATGTCAAAATTTCAGGATTTTTAGAGAAAAAATGCTATTTATTTAATCAAAAACAAAACACATAGCTCAAAGGGATCAAAATGCAAATAAAATAAGTCTTGGGACCAAACAATAACACACGAGAAAAGCCTAGGGTCAAGTATGTAATTTTCTATCAAAATCTGCACATGTCGTAAAACAACATTCACAAGGGCATATTTGCAAATATGAAAAGTAAATATGCTATCTAGAACGGTAAAGAAGTTTGGGCTACATAGTGCAAATAACCCAAAAAGACATGTGACGATGCACGTGGGTCCACACAGGCAGGACTAAAGTACAAATATGAAAAACTACAGGTACTACAGTGCAAAATGGTCCACCTGTATATTTTATTTTACAGATTAAAATAAAAACTAAAATAAATGCAGGATAGAATGAGCAATATTCCCATGGAGGCACGTGAGCGACGCATGGGGTGACAGGTGTCGTCCGCTGATTGGGCATGAACGGGCGGCTCTGGACGCGTCAGGTGTCAGATATGACGGTTGTCAGATGTCAGGGATGTGGTTAGTTTAGGACCGTTAGATCTGACATCTAACGGTCTGACACCTCTAGGTGATGGATGGCTGCGATGATGTTTGGAAGGTGGACTCGATCGGACGGCGGAGAGGGCCTCTGGAAGAAATACATCTAGGCGAGCTTCCCCGGAGCACGGGGTGATCCGTAGCTCCGATGAAGGATCGGACGGTGCCAAAAGGATCGTGGAGTCCTTCCGCGTCGAATGACCGGCTCTAATGGAGTAGCTGACGGTCTGATGAACGTGGCGATGACTGGGACCTGGAAGCACTCCAACGAAGGTGGCAAAGGGCGATCTATATGGTATTTGCGCACGTCAAGGCCTGCATGAGAAAGCTCTAACTCGGAGAAATACTCCCATCGGGGTTATTAGGCTTGAAAAAACAAGAAGCGCCGGTGGATGGTGGGTGGGTCTCCGACGAGGATGATAGAGGAGACCGATGTCCTAATCTCGAAGCGAGGATCGATTGTCAGGGTGATCAGGATGCGGGAGGAGATGAAGGGCGAGCGGGTGCATCGATCTGAACGGATAGGTGATGGTAACGGGGCTCCGACTGGCTAGTTGGAGCTGGCGGAGCGACATCTGCGAACAAATGAAAGATTGTGAAAATAAAGGAGCTAGGAATGAAACGAAGGATACCTGAAGGTCCTAAGATGATCCTGAGCTCCAGGGGAGTTGGACGGCGGGGTTGTGGCCTCGACCATGCTGCGGATGGTGAAGGAGGCTTCTCGCAGCGGTTCTCCGGCCACGACAGGTGAGCGTCGGCTACACAACACCTCTACGAGCACCAAGAGTGGCCTTCGGTGGCTGTCACTACGACGAAGGTGTTTAGGGTATCAGAAAGGGGTGCGATGCGAGCTTAGGAGCTGGGGAGGCGATGGAAGTATTTATAGACCATCCCAGGTGACTGGAAGAAACGGGCTATGGCACACAATCCGAGAAGGATCCACGCTTCCTTAGGGATCCGCGTGGATCTTGGATCCATGGGGAAGGTGAAGACGGAAATTTGGGGCACGAGGATGCATGACTCGGTCAGGGTTATTGGGAGAAGAAGGTCTGACGGGTCGGTCGGGTCGGGTCAAGCCTTGGGAGAAGGGGTTGACCCGAGTCAACGATCCGCCGTGGACCAATCAGAAAATAGTATGTACAAAATATTTATAAATTTAATTAAAAGTAGCAAATGATTTAAATTAAAAACGTATAAAATGAAAAATATTTGTTATTTTCCAAAATATTTTTCTGTGATTTTTATTTATTTTTATGAAAAATAAATTATGATAGATATAGTATAATATTTTATATACATGTATAAAATACCTATGTATTTTGTACAATTATTTTTAATTTGTTATTTTTACACAGATACCCCAATTTTATATTTTATTTATTTACAACATAATTTTTGGAGTATAAAATTATTTTTATTTTATTTTTATTATTTTTTACAAGTATAAATTAAATAGGGAAAGATACATATATACATGTATTATATACAAGTGTGTGTGTGAGAGAGAGAGTTTTATTCTAGTTTTATTTTATTTTCTATTTTTTTATTTTAAGAAATATATACAAGGAGATCAAAATACCTTTTTATTTTGATTTTTGTAAAAATAAAATAAAATATATACGTAGAGGGTATATATGTACAAGGTAGAGTGGCCCTATCTCTCTCTACTTATTTTATTTGGCGATCAGGCCCGTTCTGAGCCCTCTCTTGGGTTTGGGTCACTCAATATTTATTCTAAATATTTCCTTCTTTTTCTTCTATTCTCTATTCTTTTACTTTTTCACAAATACATGTTAATTATGGAATATTAACACATGCATGCTTATTGCTAAATTATTGTATTTACAATTATTTACATGATGCTTTGCCAAGATAATTAGCTAAAATAAAAGAATAAAGAGTGATGAATGAGGCTTCATCAAATGTGGATAGCACTATCCATATTAATCAGGTATATTATAAATGTGATTTATAATATATTAGAAAGAGCATATTGTGATTTATATTTGTTAATTAATTATTGATGTGAATTGGATCCACATTGGATGATTAATTGAAAATATAATTTACATTTTGTTTTGGGATGTGAATGTGATTCACATTTTTCCAATGGCATGATTGCAATGTTCACAAGATAATTATGAATTATTTTGAAATAATTTATAATAAATATTGTTGTAAATCTTGAAGATATCATAAGATAATGAGATCTCATGAGATAATGAGATCTCATGAGATATTGAGGAGATAGACCCTTTCTCCCCTTTGTTTAAGGGATAATGTCAATCTTCCCATTATCACTAAGAGTAATTAATTAATTTAATTTGAAATTAATTATATGATTTATCGCTATATATTAATTTAAATTAAATTAATTGTTTTTGTGTTTTTACAACAACATCAAGGTCATTGAAAGAAACACAAATCAATCTTAACCATTGAATGTGTGTTATCCATGGATTGTGATCCAAGGACTCCCAAAACCCTATATAGGAAGAGGAACCCCTTGCTCTTCAAGTTACATCAAATCAATTGCTCTCTCCCTCTCTCTCTCTACATGCCATGATTTCTCTCCCTCTCGCTCATTGGGGCCGTCCACCATGGAGCCATTGAGAGAGTCGCCATCGCTACATCATCGTCGTTATGCTGCCAGAGTATTTGCTCGTGGATATCCGTCTCCTTCGGTGCACCTCGCTAGTGAAGAAGATGTCGGATCTCGTATGATGAGATCAAGAGATCCGTCGCTTGGATCATCAATAAGGATTGCGAGAAGGATGCGTCTCATCAACACGCTCGTAAGCATCTCCTTCGTCGCATCGGACTTGAGATAGGAGGTCTCTTCAATTAGAGACTCGATCACAACCACGCTTCAAGAGGTAAACCTCATACCTAATTGTGGTTTAGATGAAAGGATCCGAGAAAGGTTCTTGGATCATGTTATTTTATCACATTGAAATTTTTAAATTCCGCTACATCGAGCAACTAGTGTGACTAGTCGCTCCCGACCGCATACGATGCGATCATCACGCTTCCATGATGCACTTGAGGATGTCCCCATATCCTTCAAAAATCGTCCATGAAGACCTCTAAGAAATCACCCACCATGTCTGAGAAGTTGGACAACATGCATCTTTAGAATGTCGCCGGTGCATTACATAGACCAAAGGGCATCCGTCTGAAAGCATAAGTCCCAAACAGATAGGTGAATGTCATTTTGTCCTGGTATTTGGGCGTTAAGGCCATCAGATTGTAACAGGAGTACCCGTCAAGGAAACAGTAGTAACTCTTCCCAGCTAGCCTCTCTGTAATCGGATCAATAAAAGTCAACGAGAAATGATCCTTCGTGGTGGCCTGATTCAATTGTCTGTTGTCTACACACACCCTCCAAGAAGTTGGTACCCGGATAGCGATCTCCTCTCTAGACTCACTCACAACTATGGTGAGGCCCGTCTTCTTGGGCACCACATGCAATGGACTAACCCACTTGGAGTTGGAGACGGGGTAGAAAAATTCGATGCTCCACCATTTGGATATCTCTTTCATGACAACCTCTCAAAGATTCGGGTTCAACCGTCGCTGCAACTCATGTGATGGCTTCGAGTCCTCTTCGAGATAGATATGGTGGGAGCACAGGACTGGACTTATCCCCTGGATATCAGCTATGCTCCATCCTATCGCCTTGTGGTTCCTTTCAAGAACCTCCATCAAACAAGATTCTTGCTCTCTAGTCAAATCTGCTAAGATAATGAATGGGTACATCTCATGCTCACCCGCAAGGAATCTATACTTCAGCGACTGTGGTAAAGGCTTCAATTCTGGGCAACTGGGAGCTGGCAAATTTGGCTTCTGAAATGTCTGTGTGAATGCAACCAGATTTGAATGTGAGCATTATTGCTGATCATGAATATCTGGTTAAGATGGCCCTGTTGGTGTGTTTGTACTCAGTGCTGGCTCAATCTCCACCCTAGTTGTTGGCTTTGTAGGAATCAGACAAGGAAAATAGTCATCAACATCATCCCAATCTATGTCTGAATCTGAGGGATCTGAATCAAAATCACAAGATATGTACTCTTCCTCGCTATCCTAAATGCGGTCGTCAGCCTCGAAACTATCCTCGTCCAAGAGTGTGCTCTCCAAACTCTCATATGCTAGAAGCTATAATTCTGTGGTATCTGAAGGTGAGAGAAGAGCTCGTGAAATTGGATCAGTTCAAGCGGCTTCATCATCAGTGATCACAAAATCTCACTCCTGGTGGACGTCTCGCTCTGCGTCTGTCATCTGTTCTACATCACTATACTATTCTGAGCAAGCTGAATCTCGTGCTCTGGTCTCGTCGATCATCTCTATTTGTATACTCTCACCCTCGACCCGAAAGTACACCTTCTTGCTATCATGGTCAGACACCACAAGCATGGACGTCCTAAGATGATGGGTGTATCTGTCACATACTCAGGGATCTCCATGTCCAACACTGCGAACTCCACGGGTAGTTTCAGACCCAGAATTATGACGATCACGTCCGTCAACAACCTCTTCGGCCTCTTGATAAATTGATCAGCAAACTGAAGGACTGTCCTTCTCTGTCGAAGAGGGTCAAACTCGAATAGGTCGAGTAAGGCTACCAGAAGTATGTTGATAGAAGAGCCATTGTCTAATAGAGTCTGATCGAATCTCTGCTCATGAATATGGCATCTGACATAGGGAGCTCCTGCGTTTGGCTTCTTGGCTAGCAGACGATTCTGGATAGCGAAGCAAGTGGCATGGGTGAGCACATGTATCTCTGCTGGGTGGTTCCTTCTCTTCCTAAGGATGGTAGTCTTCTCTCTCAAGTTCTTCTAGAAGAGAGGGATGTCCTCAAGCACCTCCTGTAGAGTCAGCTGAATATGGAATCTGTTTATCATCTACTGGCTGAACTCTAACTGCTAGGTCTTTTTAGGATTTTATTTTTTATTCCCCTTCGTCAAAAGGAGTTCTTAAGGGAAAGGGATGGTTGCGCCCTCCTCAGATAGAGGGCTAGGAATAATTCCCACTGTTGAGAGGGAATGGAATCCATACTAGAGTCATCATGCATCACATATGGACTCGAAGTAGATGAAGAAACATTTCCTTTATTAATTTTTTTAGTCTTTTTAGAATAGTCTTGAGATACAGAAACAAGTGGAAACACAAATGGAATAGAAATGGTGGCATCAGTACCACCCATGACATCTGTCTTCACAGCATTTGCATCATGCTCTAACTCAACATCAGGTAATCTGGTGGCGTCAGTACCACCAACTACATCTGGAGAAGCGATAGCCTCAGTACCGTCGACTGGATTATCGTCCTTAGTGGGTTCACCACCACCGTCATCAACATCATTATCATCAGCAACATCAGCACCGCTGTCCTCCTCATCTGGCGCTCCTGGATCATTATGGAGTCATTTCTCAGACGAGGCACCGTCGACTGACATCCTACTGCATCTAAGTGTTACAAAATCAACATAAAATATGTATGAAGAAATATCACCCAATGAAGAATTAGGATTGTACCTTTTCAGATTTCCTCTTTCGGTTGTTCGGATTGGGCTCGATCTGAGCGAGTATGTCCCTTTATTATGTCCCTCATCTCCTAGCGAAACTCGTCCATCTTACGCCTAAAGAATGCCTGCTGGTCTGAGAGGTGGCATGCTAGATCATCAAGAGCCCGTTTCTCATAGGTCGAACCATGAGAACCGGATGGTTGCCTCGCTGGAAATAAGGCTACTATTGGAACTGGTGAGGGGGAGGTTGAGTGAATTGCTGCTGAGGTTTCTGCCCCCATTGTTGTCCCTGCTGGTAGGGACGAGGACCTGACTGGTGATATTGTGGATGGTGGGAGTATTGGGGCTGCTGCTGCAGCTGGCTGAACTGCCCACCCTGAGCTGGAGGTTGTTGCTGGGATGAGGTGCCTCAGGTAGACCACCTGAATCCGGGATGGATCTCAACGGATTCTAGGCTGCTGTCGGTCACATACCAAATCCCGTTGACTTCCATCAACGGCTCCTGCTCGTAAGGGGATTGGGGAAGAACTGCCAGGGGCTGATCTCGTTGATACACCACCATCTGAGTGTCTTGAGATGGCGGTGGTTGAGAGTAGTGCTGCTGCAAGTTGCAACGGTTTAACCGGTTTCGCATGGATGTAATGGACCTTTCGGTACTTGGTGGAGTGCTGAGAGGATATGTTGCTGCTAGGATCAACCCGTAACCTGAGACGAGGGTGAGGAGTCGTATGTGCCTCCTGAAGACACATGATCTGGGTCTTCAGGTCACTGAGGGTCTGTGCCAACTGATCGATCTGCGTCTTGCCCTAGAACTACTTCTTCTCGATAGTCTCTATGCGGTCCAACTTCTTGCTAATAATGCCCATGTCAACTACCGATGACTCTGCCTGCGCTGCTACTGTTGACGAAGTGGATGGTCCCTCATCACGGTGTAGTTTTCAGCCATCTCCACATAGATGGCCCAGACCTGGTCCTCATCCTTGGCGAAGTAGGATCCCCCACAAGAAGCGTTAAAAAGCCCCTACAGCTCCGATGTCAGCCCACAAAAGAAGATCTGGACAAGATTGGGCTTGGATATGTCATAGTGTGGATACCAATCGATGATCTCACAAAATCGATCCTACGCCTCATGGAACTGCTCGTTGGGGATCATGGTGAAGTTGTTGATCAGAGCTTGAGCTGTGTTGGTCCAATTGAGTGGATAGTACTTGTTCAAATACTCGTTCCGGAGCTGCTCCCAAGTA
Source organism: Ottelia alismoides (assembly GCA_037367405.1). Classification (NCBI taxonomy): domain Eukaryota; kingdom Viridiplantae; phylum Streptophyta; class Magnoliopsida; order Alismatales; family Hydrocharitaceae; genus Ottelia; species Ottelia alismoides. Next base: position 85,736 of record JAZKJV010005879.1, on the reverse strand, counting down.
GTGACGTATCTCCCTAAATGCTTCAGCCAGTAGTCTGCTCTGTCAACCATGAAGAAAGGAAACACTATCATCTTGTTAGTGTCCTCATCTATAAATCTATCATGGACTATTTTGCAGATCATCTCAAACTCCTGTAAATGCAGATGCGGCTCCTCGGTGGCTAGCCCATGGAACTTGGACAAGAGCTAAATCATCTGGGGGTCGAGCTTGAAGTCTCCCATAATCTCAGGGAGCTGGATCCAATGATGGGTGAGGGTTGCACTAGGGTTGTGCAACTTCCTCATCGGTCGTGGTTGATTGTCTCTGGATGATCCTCTGGGTGTCCGTCGGATCCTCCTCTAGGTGCTGGAATGTCTCCACTGGCTGCTCGCTGCAACTTTCCTCTGTCGGCTTGCATCTGTGCTATCTCTCGACGCACCTCTGCCATAAATGCTCCCTGATCTCTAATCTATCTCTCCATCGTCTCCAAGGAGGTTAGAAGTGTGTTCATGATGGCACCCTGATCTATAACATATGTAGACCCCTGGGGTTGTCCATCGATGCGCTCCTCATTGCTAGCCATCTCATGGGTGGTGCCATCGAATGTACAAATATATGTGCTGGTCTCTGCTCGGGCACTTCAAGACTAGTCGAAGAAGGGTGGTCGAGGGGGAACAGAACGACATTGAGCTCAGGTTCGAAGAGTGGGTCTAGGCTCTCCGGAACCTCCCTAGATGAATGAGGTGGAGTGCTCGAGAGGGGTTCTACCAAAAGTAGTCTAAGGGATCTCCAATCCATCATCGTGATGTAGGAATAGTGTGTATGAGATCTGGAAAGCAAACAAGATCATAAGTCAAAAACCCCAATTCACCTACTCAACATGAGAGCTGATGACTGTAAAGGTTCGGTCGATTATCTTGTCAATTTTATTTTAGGTGATAAATCAGTCTTGCAGAGTGATTAAGCGATCTGGTGGAAACCCGATGCTCCTAAGAGATTGGCCCAATCGCAAAGCTAGATCTTTCCCAGCTAGTATGAATTGCAGACCTTTTACCGGCTACCCGATCAATTCAATCTGTTAAGGATATCACGGCCCACTTTACTGGTTACCGAAGAGATCCTCACTGGAGAACGGCTAACCCCAAGACCAGTAGTCTAATGGAAGTTCGGGTATGGATCTAGCCTAGTGTGCGGGTCACTCTCTCGCTCAAGCAAACCAAACAATGAGGGGGTGACTCTCCCCAAAACAAATATTTTTATGTGAGATGGGTTTTAGGGTCAAGTTTGCTTGAACAATCCTAATTTTATGAGTTTCACTTTTTTTATGTATTTTTCAAATGAAAACAATGCCTAATGAATTTTTAGATCTCCAGATTATTTTAAGTCCAAAAATAGGGGAAGAAGTCAAAAAAAGCCGATGTGCGATCAAACACTTTGATGCATGAAAAGTAAGAGATGCGTACCTGACTCCAGCATTCTACATGCATGGTGATCCATGCATAAATTAAAAGATTGAATTGAAACTAATCTAAATGACGCACGAAGAAAACGACCTTAAGACGAGCAATTTCTAGTGACCATGAAGAATAGTAGTTAACTGATCCGAGAGAGGTCGATGTCCTATCTCAGATGCCGAACGATGTCCTCCATAACGGATCCTACACGCGTTGTATACGGCCTCTAATGGCACGTCACCTCTCAATTAATCAAGTTAACTTTTTAATATGAGTTATTTATGAATTATAGATCAAGCAGTCTATTAGGGATTGGGCCTTAAGTTATTTACATTACAATCAAGAAATCCCTGTCTAGAGGCCAAATTCTACGGGAATTAAATAGAAAAATGTGATAAAACAAAACCAATGAAATATGCGGTGAGTTCCCCCGAGCACACCGGTGCTCGGTGAAATAGACCCTGATATAAGTCTAAGAGAGAAGTGTGTCCAGAGTTCAAAATTATTACAATAATAATAAATGTGTTGGAAATAAAACTAACTACTCTACTTCTACTCTATCTAATATAACTAATCCATGCTCTTCTTCTACTCCTTCTCGGGTGCGGTTACTCCAACCGAAAGCCGTAGCATCCTCGGGCGGTCCCTCGCACAAAAAGCAAAGCAGAAAGAATGTCAGAAAATAGTTATCTAAGATAGAGATAAAAGTGTACAAAATATGAAAAAGACTACTAAGCCGTGATTCCCGACAACGACACCATTATGATGACACGCCTTGTGACACAAGTTAAGGAATCAAATAATCAGAGGATCGTTGCACCCAAATCACAAGGCTAAGTCAACAAGAAAATTCGAAACCACTCAAATCAGACAATCAAGGCACACAATCAAAGTTAGCAGTCTCCGCTATTTTATTTTAACAAGGTATATCGATTAGGGTCGAACTCAAGGAGCACGAGTAAACCTATGAAGCATTCAATTTTCAGACAAATAAAAACATATTTTTGTTAATTTTTAATTTTGCAAATTTTTGTGGTTTTCAATTAAGGAAAATAAGCAAGAAAATAAGGCAATAAAGCACACAAGCAAGCCTTTACAATCTTTATTAATGCTAAAAAGACTCAAAAATCTGGAATAAAAATATTTTTATGTTTTTCAAAAATTCAGATGTTTTTGATGATTTTCTGGAGTTTTTCCAATTTTTATATGATTTTAGAAAAATCAAAGAAGAGCAAAACAGGGAAACAATGCACAATCAGGTCAATATTGCAAATTAAAAATAGCTAAAGTGCCCTAATAACCTGGTGGTGAATTTTATGAGAAAGTAAATAAAAATATCTAACAGCAGAAACTGAAATCCTATATTTTGTTTTTTTAGATTTTTTATTATTTTTATAAGTTTCTGAGAGTTTTTAGATTTTTAGGGTTTTTATAATGATTTTTTTGCAAAAAAATGGTACTGGAAGTAAAGCACATAGAAACAAACACTCAATAATTTTTTTGGAATTTGTAGCACAGTTTTTATAATTTGTAGGCATTTTCTAAGTTAGACATCATGCTTTTTAGTAGTTTTTGATATTTAGAAAATAGAAGATCCAACAAATTAATCCCAAAAATCACAACAAATAATACATGTTAGTAGGAGCTTACAGTATTTTTATGTGATTTTTGGAGTTAATTTAATAATTACTAAATTAATAATAAGGCACAAAAAGCATAGGGACCTAATTGCAATTATAATAAAGTCCACAGGCCAATTAATAAAACATATAAAAAGCTCAGCGTGAATAATGCAAAAAGCCCAGGGTTCGCACATGCTCAAAAACCCACGCACAGGGGTATATATGCAAATCTCAAAAAAACTTTCATTCAAAGCATAATAGATATAAAGTTTGAGAGAGATAGTGCAAATACACCAGATACACACATGAGACAGCATACGAGTTTAGTCAAACATGACTGAAATGCAAATATACCAAACTACATGGTCCAATCTGTAAATGTTTTAAACTAAACTTTTTATTTTCTGGACTAAAAAGAAATACTGATAAAGACAAAGGCAAAAGGGAAATATACCCTTTAAAGGCATGCGAGGCACGCGAGGATACGTGGCAGCTTGGGCGCTAGCATACGAGCCACATCTTCTGACACTGTATATCTAACAGCCAGAGAATGTCAAAGACGTGTGGTCGTATGGTGTTGGATCCAACGGTGGAAAGGCTGCTGCTGTCGGCGGCTGAGATGGAATTTGGCAGAGGAAGGCTTCATCCGACGGTAGCGGAGGGTGTTGGAAGAACAACTCCTGGGCGAACTTCAAGCGGGCAATGGATGTGATCCACTCCTCCAATGTGCCCACTAACGGGTCTTGTGCTGGCATGAGAGTGCTCTGCTTCCGTTGGACGGCTCCGATGGAGGTGACAACGGTCAAATGGGTGCGGTTGTCAAGCTTCTCCTGGAGTTGCTCCGTATGAGCAGTTGGATGGCCAAAGATGGTCTACTGCGCGAATCACCACCTGCAAAGGATAGAGGAGACTCAGGGCGTGGCTCTGATCTACTTTATTGCAAAGAAATATATGGGAAGCGTGGGGGAATGGGATTTGGGTCTCCAGCGTAGATGGAGGAAGGAGACGTGGCCTTAATTCTACCCGAGGGCCGGGTTTAAGGATGATCAGAGTGCGGTGCAAGATTGGGATGAGGCGAGGAGTCGATCTGAAAGAACGTGAGGATGAGATGGGGCTCCGACCAGGGTGGTCGGTGGAGATGAACTGCGGTAGAGGCTGGATGAAAGATTTGATGGGAATGGAAAATAGAGTCAAAAGATAAGTTACCTGAGGGTGCTGAGGAACTCAGCAAGTTCAGGTGGAGTGGAGAAGCAGGGTCGTTGCCTCGACCGTGTTGCGGCAGGCAGGGAGGTTGGATGCAGTGGAGGACTCTGGCCACGTAGATGAGTTGCGTGATTACACCACCAAACCTCGATCCAGAGACGTCCGCCGGTTACTATCAGTCCACTAAAGACACCTAGGGATAAGAGAAGGAGCGGGGAACAAGCTACTCGGCTACGGAGGCGGGAATGGGAGACTTTATAGGATTTATAGGGGGCTGGAATGACCGAGCAACAATGAGCAACCATTGGAAGATCTGTGCCTTCCTAGGGATCCGTGAAGACCACGAATCCTAGGAGAAGGCTCGGTCAAAGAATCGGGGCGAGTTGTGATCGGGTCGGTTCTGGATAAATGGGAGAAATCTGGGTAAAAACGAGGTTACAAAGGAGGAGGACAAGTACGAGATACTTTTATAGCAGTACTCTCTCTCCTGTAGGGTTAGTGTGCTAAGGACTTGTTAAAAGATATGCTTGAATTAACAACTCAAAAACTGAAAAGATAATAAATAACCGATCCTTCACGTCTTCACATGGCGTGAGTTGGTGAACCAAATTTTGTATTGTGTTTGTATGAATCTATATTAAGGTTGAAAGATCAAAGTCCGGTGTAATTGCGTAAATTTTGTCGTGTGTGTCTTCCTTTTGACCCCCCCAGTTCGAGCCTTTCTATTGTTTTACACTCCATTTTATTCCTCGTTGACCACCATATCTTTCCTCCAGCATCGATCTCCTTTTTGCTTCACGATGGGGATCCATGGATGGTTTAGTCAGGACTACGCTGATGCCCACATCGATTTTATAAACTCGACATCATCAATAATTTGAGGCGATACTTGAGAAATCGCACCAGACTTTACGGGCTGACCTCCAGACTCATCTTCTTCTTTTCTTTGCCCACCCAATAATCCGGGATCACTTTTGTCCCACCTTCGCAGTTGCGAATGTGAGATGATTTCAGTCTACATCTTTTTCATTCACAACACTCTAGGATTGACCCTAATTCCAGATTCATCTTGGCAGCTGGGATTTAATTTCAAGAGGTCTGTTTGGGACTTTTTCACATTTCAGATACAAGCCATCCCCAATCCAGGATCCCAACATAGAGTTCATTTATTCAGACTCAGACCTAGAGAAGGCACCTCAAGGAAAGGGCAAGAGACAACCACCTCAGCCTGAGCAGGGTCAGATGCCAGATCAGATCTAGGTGAATGCTCAGTTGCTGGCTTCCATCCAAGACATACAATAGCAACTGACCGAGTAGGCCCTAGCACAGACTGCATTCCAGGAAATGCTGAACGATGTGATGAATAGACCTGTGGGAGGAGGAGACAAACCAACAGGAGGAAGAGGAGACTGACCCTGTGATGATCCAGACGAGGAAGAACCGAAACAGGGAAGGCAGAAAACTACTTTAAAGGAGACATATAATCCTGGAGACAACCAGATGATCGAGTGGCTCCGCATTCCACCGGTACATGCTCACTTTTAGATCGAGCTCAGTTCCCCGCTTTTCTACCATCATTCCACGGGAACACCAACGAGGAGCCTTACATTCACCTACAACAATTCTCACGCATCTGTTGAACCACCCACTACCCCAATGTTCCCTTACATGTAGTGAAGATGATGGCGTTCCCCTTTAATTTGCAAGACAAGGCCCTATACTGGGTCAATCATTTTGGAAAGGTTGTGACGATGTGGAAGGAACTGAAATCCACCTTTCTGTACAAATTCTATCCTCTTGGTCGGCTCAACCAGATACGAGCCAAGATCAATAACTTATCCCAGGGTTCCCACGAAACCATCCATAAAGCCTGTAAGCGATTCACATACTTGCAGGAGAAGTGCCCCCATCATGAGATACCGAGGACCAGTTGGGTCCAACACTTTTTTGGGGGACTAAATGTAGAGATCCAAAGGCTCGTCGATGCAGCCTGTGGGGGATCTCATTTTAAAAAGGTTTAAGATGTAGTCTGGCAGATTTTTGAAGAAATGGATGAAGGAGAGGTCGCCCACTCTTCATCCCATGCATACCAAAAACAATAACGTATCCTCCAGAAGCAAGTACACATGGCAGTGTCTCGTGAGGTGGAGAGAGATGTGAGCTCCAACCTCAACATCATCGGGGCCATCTCTCAAAGGTTGATATTATCGAGAAGCGGTCATAAGATCTTGAGAAGCTCTCTATGATCGAAAAGTGGACGCAGTACTTAGACAAGCTGGATCAGATCACCAAGCAGTTGGAGCTGCTGATGAGCACCATCAATTTTATCCAGTCGACAACACCATCTACAGAGACTCCTGCTGAGAAGAAGGATGATCCATCATCGCAACAACATCCTTAACCGAGTCAGCAACCACCGGCAGTCCATCACCTTTACTACGTACAGGCTCCCGATCAGGGCCCATCGCAACCGCAAATGGTAGTTTACCAGCCTGACTTCCTTCCACCTTCTGATCCAGCATTTCCAGCACCACCATTGATTCAGGAAGTCAACGGTGTATGGAGTAATGATGCACAACTAGACCATCCTATCGGACACCGACAGGGCTAGCCACCAGCCACCAGGGCTTACCACCAACCCCAGGGTGGTTGTTATCAGTAATCTTCTCAACCTCCACCTCAATATCACCAGCCTCCACAGTACCAACTTCAATGGAGGCAAAATCAGCAATATTCACAGCCGCAGTACTGACAGCCACAACTGTACCACCACTATGTGGCTACACCATCTCATCAGTACCATCCTCCCTCATATCACTAGTATCAGCTTCCTCTACCTCCTCAACCCCACCAACAGTCTCAGCCTCAGCCCCATAACAATCAGCCACAACGTGGTCTGCACACTGAGCCTTCTGAGGCAAGTCCTGTGAACCCTACCCTGGTTTGCTTGCCCCAACTTGTAAAAGGCCTAGCAGATATGACGAAGAAGCTAGACGACCTGACCATCACAAAAACTTCCATTCCAATGCAGGTTGAAGCAAATCCCAATAGCTTTAAACGTAAAGAGCAGGTAGAATGTGATGTACAGTCTGTGCCTGCAGAGTCAGATAATTGTAATATTGCTTTATATAATGTTGTCACTCTCAGGAGCGGTAGGATTTTGCCTCCATCTATCGCAAGCCATGTGAAGAATAAAGCTTTGACAAGTGAATCGTCATCTTCTGCATCAACTATGCCAGCCACACGAACGTGTGGGGAAGAAGAAGGAGGAGGAGTCATACCAGCTGCCATTCATCTCCACCACCATCAGCAAAAAACACCAAAAAATCTGAAAATTCAAAAAAATTAAAAAGATGTTCGCAGTCGATGTGAAGCTAAGCCAATCATGGAGGAGCCGCCAACAGCAACCGATCTTACGCCAACCGACGGAGCGGAGGTTGTGCTTTTTTCTTGTCCAGTAGCACCAACATCTTCGACTCCCACCTGTACTCCTTTTTGTGATTTGGAAGTACATAATATTTTGCATAATGATTTTGTTATAAATTAGAACTCTATTTTTTATTTTAGTACTGTAAATATTCCTTTTCCTGAAGCAATAGAAAATTCCAAAAAATGCAAAAAGAAAAAGTGCATTATCTGATCATGTAATTGTGGATGTTATTAATAATACCGTTGTTGAGATTCCTTTTTATGAAAGCCACGGAATACATGTTTGTTGTAAAGACATGTTTGGAAGAGGCATGTACGAACAAGCATCGGCCAACATGTAACAACCGACGCAAATAAGTAAAGAAGCACGTTCTTATCATGGCTACAGTTGCAGCCATCATCAATCTTCCACAGAAGAAACAGGAAAAGGAGCACCTTTGATCAGTTGTAAGATTTTTGATCAAGTCTCCGAGTGAACCTTGCTTGACAGTCATCAATCTCCTGTCTTTATTATTTCAAGAATTCGGGCTAGGTCCTATCAAGAAGACACGACTGATCCTTCAATTTGTTGATCGATCTATCAACTGACCTTGAGGTCTCTTAGAAGACATTGTGGTAAAGGTGTGGGACATGCAATTTCCCGTTGATTTTGTGGTCCTTGACATGGAATCTCCTGCACCCTTACTCCAGACCCCTATTATTCTAGGCTTGCCATTTCTGCGTACTTCAGAAGTCGTGGTTGATTTTGGGTCTAGAAAGATTACTTTCGGCTCGGGCAACAACAGAATTATAATAGACATGATCATCGAGCCTAAAGTCATAACTGATGAGAGTCATGCAACACCACCTCAACCAGACCGTGAATTCATTGCAGAGATCATATATACACCCCTCTCTTTGAATGACCCATGGACATAGGAAATCCTCTTTCTTGAGGAGGACCTGGAATGCGCAGTCGATGCAAGCTCCGATGATACTCGGAAGACAGGATCCACTTCGTTGATGCATCTTTTTGATTTAGATGATTCACTCTAGCCCAAACAATGACTTCATTGCAGATCTGTTCGCACATCTTTAGAAGATCAGCAAGTCGCTGAGGGAAGCACTACCTCCAAAGATCAGGCAGATCATCCTCCAACCAGAACAGTCTCGAAGTAACCGAGAAGCATGCCAGATTAGAACCAAAACTAAAGCTACTTACGACTTGCCTTAAGTATGCTTTCCTTGTGGGTGCAGAAAACATATATCTAATCAACATTTGCAGCAGGCTAACCCCGGAGCAAGAATCTCGACTTCTTGAGGTTCTAGAGAAAAATCGCAAGGCACTTTGTTGGCATGTTTCAAATCTCTGCAAGATAAATCTTGATCTATGCTCACATCACATCTATTTGGAAGAAGGTGCCAAGCCGTCCCAAGAGTTTCAAAGGAGACTGAACCCAAATCTAAGGGACGTCGTCATGAAAGAAATCAGGAAATGGTGCGATGCATGCTTTATTTATCCCATCTTCGACTCCAAATGGGTAATCCTGCTACATGTAGTTCTGAAGAAATAAGGGATTACTATGGTTACAAATGATAGAGGAGAGGAGATATCTACTTGAGTACTGACATCCTGGTGTGTATGTGTTGACTACCGCTGCATGAATGTAGCAACTAAGAAGGACCACTTCCCCTTGCCTTTCATTGATCAAGTATTGGAAAGACTGGCTGGCAATGAATTCTTCTGCTTTTTGGATGGTTAATCTGGGTACAACCAAGTGGCATTCACCCCTAAAGATCAAGAGAAAACAACCTTCACTTGCCCGTTCGACACTTATGCTTTCAGGATAATGCCCTTTGGACAGTGCAATGCACCAATGACATTCCAGATATGCATGCTTGCAGTTTTCACCGAGATGGTAGGCAGTTTTCTTGAGTTATTTATGGATGACTTCTCCATCTATGGTGACAACTTCGATTCTTGTCTTGAGCACCTAGACACAACACTTCAGAAATGACGTTGTCAATATGGTATTATCATGGAAAAAGAGCCACTTCATGGTCACAGAGGGGATTGTGCTAGGTCACATCATTCCTAAACGTGGCATGGAAGTCGACCTAGAAAAGGTGGATGAGATTGCCAACTAGAGCCACCTCAGATAGTCAAGAACGTGAGGTCATTTCTGGGGCTTGTGGGATACTATAAAAGATTCATTCGGGATTTCAACTACATTTCCCGACCTCTTACAGAGTTATTGTGCAAGGAGACTGCATTCAATGTCGATCAGCATGTCCTTTCATTTAACTAGTTGAAGGAGCTAATCACTCAAGCTCCAGTCCTATAGCTGTCAGATTTTTCTCTGCTTTTTAAGATCATGATGGATGCACCCGATTTTGTAGTTGGGGTTGTTCTAGGACAAAGGAAAGACAAGGCACCCTATGTCATTCCCTATGCTAGCAAAATACTAGATGAATCTAAGATAAATTACACTGTGATAGAGAAAGAATTTCTAGATATAGTATTCGCCCTTGAGAATTTTAGATCATATTTTCTTGGATCAAAAGTCACTATCTACACTGACCACTCTGCTATCTGATATTTACAACAGAAGAAGGATGCCAAGCCTAGAATGATTATATGGATCCTTCTCTTCCAAGAGTTCGATTTGGAAATCAAGGACAAGCCTGAAGTTTAAAATGTGGTAGCAGACCACCTCTCCAGAATTGAGCATCAAGAGACTCTACTGAGTAGTGCACCCATCACAGAGACCTTCCCTGATGAGTCGATCATGATCGTGGATTCACTCCCTTGGTACGTTGATATTGTCAACTATCTCATCTCAAACGTAGTTCCACATGAATGGACAAAGATTTAGAAGGACAAATTCTTGTCAACAATCCACTTCTACTAATGGGAAAGATCCTCTCTTATTCAGGGAATGCGTGAATTGTATTTGGAGAAGGTGCATTCCCCAGACAGAACAACATAGTGTCCTCGAGCATTGTCATTCGCTCAAATCTGATGGACACCATTCTGGACATAAAATGACAACAAAAGTATTGCAGTGTGGCCTCTAGTGGCCCACATTATTTAAGGATGCAGCAGCATTTGTCAAATGTTGCACTAACTGTCAACGCTTGAAAGGTACCATTACAGTTAAAGATCTGATGCCCCTAAAGATCATTCAGATAGTAGATGTATTCTATGCTTGGGGCATCGATTTCATGGGACCTTTTACCAATAGTTAGGGATATGAGCACATCCTTCTTGAGCATTGATTATGTGAGTCACTGGTTGAAGCTATCCCCGCTCAAGCTGTAGACATCCATACAATGTGTCGCTTTCTGAAAGAAAACATCATCTCGTGGTTTGGGATTCCAAAGATACTGATATCAGATGGGGGTAGTCACATCATTAACAGAGAGGTCAAGAAACTAACGAAGGACTACATCATCGAGCATCGAGCCGCATCTCCTTACCATCCGCATACCAACGGTATGACAAAACTATCTAACAGAGAAATCAAGATGATACTTCAGAAGCTTGTTAAGCCAAACAAGAAAAACCGATCCCAGCTTTTAGACTCAGTTCTTTGGGCATACCGAACCATTTACAAGTCTCCATTAGGCATATCTCCCTATCGCCTTGTATATGGAAAGCCATGCCACATGTTACTGGAATTGATTCATAAATCATTGTGGGCAGTTAATATTTGTAATTTGGACTCACAACAAGGTGGTCAGAAGAGAAAGGATGATCTGAACATGCTCCTAGAACTCAAAGATTATGCATATGATAACACATTGATGTACGAGGAGAAGGTCAAACGTCGGCATGACCGGCACATCAGGCCAAAGACCTTCAAGACTGGACAGAAAGTGTGGCTATTTGATGCAAAGTTGAAGATCTTCTTGGGAAAATTAAAGAGCAAATGGACAGGGCCATTCAAAGTTCAAGAAGTGTGTAACAATGGAAGTATTGTGATATCAAATTTGTCTCCTGACACACAACCATTTGTCGTTAGTGGTCAAATACCGAGGCCCTACGTCGAGCATGACACTTTCTTAGTCGTTGTCGACTCTATCCAAGTACTGCGCTTTGAAGATACATCCACAGCAGTAGTAGCATCACAAGATTCGGATAATGACACTCAAAAACTCTTCCTTTAAAGATTTTATATCTCTTCTTTTCTTCTTTTAGTTTTCAGTTTTCGTTATCCAAAAAAAGTGTGTATCACCCCTTTTTGTCAGTATTCTACACTTAGGATGTACTTTATCCTAAGTATAGGGGATGTGTACCCCGAATTCTTTTATTCTTCGATCCTCTCCGCTGTCTCCTCTTCGTGTCTATACTTAGGGATATCTTACCCTAAGTATAGGGGGAGACAATCTGAGTACGATCTATTCATTCCCACCCTTGACCTTCCCTGCCTTGTGTACAATCTGTTATACTTAGGGTTATTTGATCTTAATTATAGGGGGAAGGTCAACTTCTCAGTCGTCCATTCATTCATTCGTTATTTTTTAGGCCTTTCTATACTAAGTACGAGTTATGTCTTCTCTTTTTCTCTCTGATCTATGAGGACATAGCTCAAGCTAAGTATATGGGGTTGTATATCCTGCGTATATACTTTTGCCATAACTCGTACATCGTATTTTTAATAATAATGGATAAATTACTTTATAAATACTATACCATTAAATTCATTAAAAATACTTGATAAAAAAGATGCATATTATTCCTCAAAATTTTTGTACACACTGATTAATAAATCATATGAAAATACTTTTACAAAATGTTTGAAAAATAGTTTTAAATCCTTTCGAAAAATCTTCCGAAAGATGTTTGGAAAATATTTTGTAAATATTTTCAACCTTTGTATAAATATTTTATTTGTAAAAACTTATTTTCCTTGTGTGAAATAAAAAAATTGAAAAACTATTTGCAAATGGTTTGAAAAATGATTGTAAAAATATTTTAATATATATATATATATATATATTATTTGCATTTTTTTGCAAAATAATTTTCAAATGTGTGTAAATGTTAGTAAAAAAATATTTGTAAAAATTAGACTATAGTTTGCAAAGTAAAATAATTTTCAAATAAGTTTGACGAATATATGAATCACACAAAAACTTGTTATTACATGTATATGCATATCTATAAAAGGATCACTTATCCCATGTAAAGTCTTAAAAACCCAACTCTTGTAATTAATAAAATGCATCCCCGTATAAATATTTATACCTAGTTTGATCCAAAATCTTTTGTTTTCAAATATCACAAAAATATTTGGAAAATCGAAAATACCAAAAACATTTGCAAAATCCTTTTGAAAATACCAAAAACAATTGCATTTGCATCATCTTTTTCAAAAATCCATAAAAAAGTTCAAAACTTTGAAAAATTGCATTGCATAATATTTGTATAGCATTCACATTTTTCAGATTGAGTTATATAATTGAACAAGTCTAAGTAAAATCTGAAAATTTGAGCTTGGTTGGACCTTAAATTTACCTAATCACAGGAACCTTATAGGAGCTGGAATCAGGGTACTTTAGGTCTAGATGACTTAATTCTTTGAGAATTGTGAGACTTGGTTCAATGAATTATTGACTGCCTAAGTAGAGTATGTCGGAGCACGCACACGACTCTTGTTGATAATGACCGAACTTGGACACCTGCACCTTTCACTTGGCTCAACCCAATTGAAGTGGTGAGGGGATTAGATTTGCCGGTATGATACGCACATAAGTGGAAACATTTGTCCTTGTCTAGGGAGGGAAGTGCACCCCTACCCGTCAGTAGCAGAGAGTCTAAAGACATGAGAGTGTATGTTGCAATAATGTTGCAAAAGAGGGATGGTCTGCTGGCTCAAGAGGAAAAAGTCATGTAAATGATGTTGTATATAGTACTAAAAAATGCAAAAAAGCAAAAACTCCAAAAAAAGTGGACCTGCCTGATTGAAAATAAAATGTCTGCCGGAGTGTACATATTTGTATAGTAAATAAGCAATCTTGTGCTTCAAAGTCATGATATGTGATCCTGCATCTAGATGACTTGGCTACACTGGTCAAGCATCCAAGGATAAGTAGCTACACTGGCTACCATCCATTCTTCTTTTCACCCCCTCCTCTTGAGCTGGTTGCCACTTGAACTTAGAAGGGAATATCCCGCTCCTCGAGGAAAGAGTTGCTGGATTGGGGAATCATTGGGTTTTCATGCTGGATATGTCAGTCTTTTTATCATTTCAGTTGGGGAGAGACACTATCACATACATTGTACAAGTAAGATTCACAGTCGTAAGGGTTTGCGTATGAGTTGAAGTATTCTGACATGGCTACTGAGGAGACTTGAGCAGAGTTTTCAGATTCTCAAAGGGTGTTGTATTTCAAATCCGATTCCCAATAAGGTTCCGCCGCACTAAAATTCCAAAGGTTTGACTTAAGCTCCAAATTTTGATTTTGTGAAGACAAGTTTGATAATTAAACTTACTCCACTTTCTTTCTTTTCCTTTTCTTTGTTTTTATTTTCTGCACTTATTGCATAAGTGTTTGATAGGGACTAGCAAAGGCAAGTATAGGGGGGTGATGAATCTACATTTTATCACCTTTATTCTATCATTTTGGCCTTAAAAACCCTAGCTATTTCATGTAAATATCCCTTATTTGCATAATTAACATTCATTCTTTGCTGAATAAAAACTATATAATATTATTTTAGTGCAAAAATTATAGAATAAAGAAAAGAAAAAGAATAAAATGCCAAAGGTATTTTACGACCCTAAACCCTGATACCTAGGCATCTTGATGACTAGGTCGACAAGGAATAAAGTAGGGGGAGATAACAACCAATAATCCAATAAAAATATCACATTTATCAATTATTCATTTATTCATTTTTGGGACCCATTTTATTTTCTACTTTTTATACATCAAATAAAAAAAATTTTATAGATGAAAGTTGTAGATGATAATATATAGAAAAATACAAAATTGAGTTTATACAAAAATACACAGTGTACTTTTTATACTCTAAATAAAATTCCAAAATCCCAACTTCACAGACCCATATCTTCCGAATAAAAACTCAAAATGTTCAAAATCCCTTTTAGTTGTATATACTTTTAATAAGCTATTTAATGAAGGTGGTTTCATATTTTTTGGAGTGAAGGTGCGAAAGTTAGGCTTTGGACCCTTATTGTATAATATAACTGAATAAAATATTCAATTTTTGTATGTTTATTATTTCTATAATTTTATATTTTTATAACTTTTAAATATTATCTATAACTCATGAACATATTAAATCCACAATAAAATCACCAATAAAACATTAAAATAAAATAAAGTATATAAAATATATTGGTAAAATACCTATGCTAATACTTGAAAATAAATAAAAGTGAAATCTATTCTTTTATTCTTTTATCCATCTATATTTTTATACTCTTGTAAATATTATTTATATTCTGTCAAAAATATAAATATAAAGTAAAACCAAAGAAAAACACTTCAAAATAAATAATAGGGCTAAATACATAGATAAAATACATAGATAAAATACATAGATTTACACCTACATAATATATATCCCTATTTATTTAAATTGTATATATTACCATAAAAATATAATAAAAAGTAGGATATCTTTCAAATGAGACATGGTCCTTCCATCTCTAAGGAAGGCCAGCGATCCTGTGCGTCGATAATTAATCAAACGGTTATTACAAAAGGTATGTTAATACTATTATTTAATTAATCAAAAACCTATTTTGGTCATTATGCATTTTCTAAATATAGTATGTAGCATCCGAAATATCTCCTCATTTATCTCTCTCATACTCTTTCCAAAAATCCCGTACGTATACCTAAAATATCTCGCTAATATCTCTCCTAATCCCACAATCACGTCGACGACGAGATGACGACGGTGGAGTTCCGGAGGCTCGCGCGAGGATGGCATTGCTCCGGCTAGTGGTGGAGGTCGCACGATCGACGGAGAGACTACTGACGGTTGTTGTTGTTGAAGAGGTTTTCTAGTATTTGATTTTTTTCTAGGTTAAACAGTTGGACCATTGTTCCAGGGGCACGTATCGTATTCTGCAACAGTAGATTCTGTGCATCACTAGATCATAATTGACAACCGATACATCTATCTTTAATTTTTTAATCAAAACTTTCATATGTTTAGACGTAAGAATTTTTTATTTTATATTTTCAACAACGGCCTTTTAATCTTTTTCATATTGGAAGGAGATCATGCCCCACTGCATTGCAGATCGCATCGACGACGTAGAGGTCGGCGCAAATCGGTTCGTACGCGTCGGCTTTGATGGATTGTCTGATCGTGGTGTGGAGTTGGCGACGTGATGTGCGGCCTCATTGGTGACTATCGGAGATGTTCTTCATGCAAGTGACAACGATAAAAAAGTGATGCACCCAGTCCTGGATGAAGAACAATTCGCAGTTTGATACAATTTTGATTTGTACTCTACAATATTAGTCTGTATTATACAATTTGGATATGTATTATACAAATTTGTTATGTATTTTTACGAATCAGATGGTTGCGAATGAAAATTATATTTTTTTTATAGATCTTGTATAAAATCGTTACAAAGAACCATACAATCTATACAAAGAACCACACATTAATTACTATACAAAGAACCACACATTAATTACTAATATGAATTGTATTTTACAAAGAACCATGCAAAATTTACAAATAACGGATGACTTTTTGAATGAACAACGGATTATACAAAAAAACAAGCAGTCAATACAAAAGGAACCTTAAATTCTACAAAAAAATACGTGAGGATACAAAAATATACCCTAGATAATATCATCCAGCAAAAATTTGGATATTTTCGAAATATGGTATTGCGAAAATGCCAAAAATAAAAGTAGCTAAAATTAGTATTTCGGAATATTAATTAACGTGCATAATTAATGCAAAAATTGATGACAAAAATACCCTTTTGGGCATCAAAATTGAAGATGCCGTTGGATTTGAATCCGATGGTCCAGATCGTTGGCCTTCCTTAGAGATGGAAGGACCACGTCTCATTTGAAAGGCCCCCATAAAAAGTGTATTTGTTTACATAAAAATAAGTTATAAATATATAAAATAAGGGAATAAAATAATAAAATAAAATATACAAAATAAAAATAACCAAAACATAGATGAATATACTTGTAAATAACACCAAAATATAAATACAAATCATATTAAAATACAACACAAAATAATGAACATTTTTATTTTATAATAAAAAAATAATAAAATTGCTTTCTATATTTAATTAACTATTTTCGACAAATGCAGGCTGTTTTGTCCTCTAGCGGACTACATGGCCCAATAGCATCGCTTCCGAAGTTGACCCCCGGTCAACTCAGCCTCCAGGCGCTTCTAACTTGTCAATAGTGTTGCATCCCCATTTTCCTCCCATTTTCCCACTCGATTTATCGATCAAACACACGCGATCCCTTCACAAGAAATCATCATTGATCTTCCG
Source organism: Ottelia alismoides (assembly GCA_037367405.1). Lineage (NCBI taxonomy): Eukaryota > Viridiplantae > Streptophyta > Magnoliopsida > Alismatales > Hydrocharitaceae > Ottelia > Ottelia alismoides. The sequence goes on along the minus strand of JAZKJV010005879.1, from coordinate 68,543 downwards.
TAATCCACCTCAAGCCTCTAAATCTCTTGTACATACGATGGATCTTTCCATAATCCTAGGTCAATAAGGGTGCTCGTTATGCTTATAAATGAAAACCTCCCCCTTCCTCTTTAAATTTGGTCACTATTACGAGTCTTAGAGCCTTACATCTTAGTTTAGAGAGCATCCTCTTGACAGGAGGAGCTCCCCTGCAATCTGGATTGGCTCCAGGAGGACAGAGGTGCACCCACGGTGGCTCGTCGGCAGTCCCTTCTCCCTGCCTTCAGTGACAGGTACGAGCTGCGCCCTTCTCACTTTTTAGGTAGGATTAGCTTAGTTTTTTTAATTCTTGCATTTACTTTATCCTTTTAATCATCCAATCTAGTGTAAAACACTTGAATCGTAGTTCGTTGGAGCTCTACTCCGATGAACTCATTCCACTGCAATATGCCGTGCTCCGGCCACCCACGACCACGCCCATACTTTCCCTTACGCTTCCTCCACATCTCGAACCCATATGATTAACCGGGGCCCTAATGGTCCTACGAAATGAGATTTCCCTCCGCTGCCTCGTCGGAAACCTCGTCGCCATCTTCACCCCCTCGCCATTTCCATCTAATAAACATCTGAATCCTTTCGCCTTCCTACAATCGTGCTTTCTAGCATCTTTATAGGATCGGAAGGGGGCATATGAGCCCAAGTCGAAGCTGAAGAACATGCTCCAGGTACCCTAGAGCATCTAGACCTCCATCGATGTGGCTTGGACCCGTTGAGCCTCCCAGTAGCTACGGATCATCCCCAGGATCGTCACGACCACTTAAGCAACAAGATTTGAGGCCAAAGGAGATGTGAATGGTTGATCGAAGTTCATAAAAGACGTGTTCTTCAGGAGTTCATCCAATAGCCTCCGCAGCCATCTGATCCTCCCCAGTTCTTCCACGTGTGCCGCTGTCATCAGATCATCAGAACCCAAAGCCCTTGGATCTCCTCCCGAGATCTAATCACAGACATTAGAGGTAACACCCATCTAGATTGCTACACGTTGATTAGCGAGTGGCATCCGGTCGTTCGCTCCCGCACAGTATGGGGCAATTTGCATACTTAGCCCTACTTATTTTTGTATTTATTATTTAGTTGTTTGAATAAAGTATTCGGTGTAAATAAAATAGGTAACTTTGCCTATAGACCCTTGTGGATGTGTCATATTACATTCAGGTCCATGTCAGATCACCTCACTGTCGTCCCACATGAGTTGGCCATTTTGCAAGTTCACCTCTAGTACTTTATTTAATTATTTTTGGTCCTAGAAAATTTCGTGCATGTTGTATATTTTTATAATAATTGCACAGAAGTCTCTGGATTTTATTTTATTTACACGTATGCCCTTGTCAACAATTGTATTTTTGTATGCTTGTTGGATTTATATAAAATAACTATTATGCTCCAAAAATCATGAAAAAAATAGGTTTAGGTTCTTGTTTGCTGGTCGTTTCACCTCATGATTTCAATTTGCAATTTTGGACCTTTTGGTATTTATTAAAAATCATTTAGAGCACAAACAACCCTATCTATAGTATAAAATACCAAAAAATATAAAATTTTTTATGAATAATCCCCTAAAAAATATATCTTCCTTATTTATTTTTTTAGGCTTCAGACCAAAAGTCACTAAAAACAGAAAAATAATACTCTTAAAAATTGAAAACCCCCAAAAGACCTCGATAAAAATATATAAAATTATTAAAAAATTGAAAAACATATTTTTCTATTTTATAATTTTCTTTTAATTATCATCTATATATAAAAATTGATTTGGAAAATTTTGGATTTAATTTTCTATTTTTAATTTCCATTTCAATCTTGGCCTATTATTTTATCTCTATTTTAAGCTATTTTCCACTTTAAAAATATAAAAAATAAAAAAAGTAACTAAAAACACAAAAATAATAAAAAAATATTTAAAACCCCAAAATATTATTTCTGCATTTTTTTGATATTTTTAGTTATATTTATATATATGTTATCCATTATTATATATAGTCTGTTACATTTTATATTATTTATTCTAAAGAAAAAGAAAATATAGAAAAAAATTTTAATAAACAAAAGACTAAAATATACAATAATATAACAATATTAAAAAAACCCACAAATATATGTATGTGTGTGTGTGTGTGTATATGAATATACCTAATGAATGACATATATGTATATAATGCTCTTTGGTAAAAAATAACTATAGGCTACTGAGTTTTGCTCTTCGTGGTTCACCCTTTACACACTTACTTGCTATACATTTAGTTGTAGAGAATAATAAATTTTAGGTCACAGTTTGTGTAATTCATTGCTTGATCTATTCGTGGGTTGATTGTTGATCAATCGAGGTTTCGTGAGCGGTCACTTCAGCGACATTGTACTCTCGTCTTGTGTAGACTACTCTAGACCCTCGCAAGATCTTCGTCATCAATGGCTCAGATCTATCCAACGACAACTATTATGCCTTAGAAGTTTATTCTTGATTGGACGACGCTGGGGCTGATTGGAAGAATAGGGAGGAAGCTCCTCCTAAATGAGAATGCTCTGGTTGGATCTTTGTCCTTCAGCAACCAAAGAGGCTCGTGTCGGTCCCAAAATATTTATGGGGCTCCTCTGCACATGATGGAGACTTCAAAGAGTCCAGACCTCACTAGGAGGAGTCCTGGAGGTCTGACCACCTGGAGGTTGATGTATTTCATCGAAGACCCATCCGATGTGGTCTCAGGGGCTGAGACATGCACAAAATGGTTAAGGGCTCGAAGGCGATGCCTTTGGCCTGATTATTATGCAAAATGATGGTTGGCGAGGTGTGGCAGAGACCTCCTATGAAGAGATAGAAGATGAAGGTCAGAGGCCTAATCTGATCAAGATCAATATGGATGGAGATGATCGGATGGATGTAGAAGTGTAGGAGGTTGAAGTGCGATGGTCATCGAGTTGGTATAGCCGGGTTTAGACAATGAACAGAGGGCACGAGCCTAGTGCTTCAGCATACAATTTTTGAGGATTTTAGCTAAAACAAGATGAAATTAAAATAAACTAAGGCTCAATCTATGCTAAGGAACAAAATCTAAACAAAAAGCCTAAGACACAAGCAACTCACATTCTTGTAGTGACTGGGAATAGAGGTCCATCGGAGGGTCTCCGATGAAGGGTTGAATCGGCTCCACCTCCCTTCTCCTCGCCTCAGATCGTCAAGGATCACCTCCTGTCACAAGGGAGAAACTCCACCATTGATACAAAGGGTTACGGGTGGCTAAGGGTCGATTAGGAGTGGATTGAAGGTGCTGGAGGTAATTACATTACAGAGCGAGGAGGTATTAAAGAATTAGGGTTTGTTCTTTGATCGATGCTCATTTGACAAAGCCCAAGAAAGGGTGTGATTGACCATGTCTAGGAGAGGGGATTACATGAAGAATAAAAAAGTATGGAGAAGTGTATGGAACAAGAAAAATCAGTGAAGTCGGAGGGTTGGTGAGCTCTGACAAGTTGCTGCCCAAGGAAAGAACAATTGATTCGAGGACAACTTCCGGATTGCCCTGATTGGTCAAGCTCAGACACTACAAGACAAAAATAAAATGGAAAAAAAGATAAATAGAAAATAAAATAGAAAATTATTTAACTAAATAAAACTTAAAACATGATAATTATTTATTAATTTACAAACTATTTTATGATGATTTTTATTTTCTTTAAAACTTAATTTATTAGGTGTTAATTTTTGCATGTATATAGATAGGTATATATACCTATATTTAGTGAAATTAATTTTAATTTTTCATTTTTACTACTTAGTATTATATTTCCATATTTTATATACTTATAATATTATTAAATTCATGTTTACTTATTTTGTTGTATTTTTATGATTTTATTTACATGCATAAGTAGTTACATGTATGTTTATTTTATGTATAATATACCTATATAATTTAATGTATTATTTATTTTAATGTTATTTAAATGTTTTATTTTGTGTGTTATTAAAAATATGTTTTAAATAATATATACAATTATTTAAAAATATATGAAGAGTAAAAATGTAAAGAATAAATTATATGAATATTATATATAGATACACAATACAATAGTACCTGAGAAAGTTGGCTTTTGTCTCTTAACTTTATTTTTAATGAAACACCTTCATTAGATAGATAATTGAATTTGAAATACAATGGAGGTGAGTTTTATTTAATTTAAGTTTATATGGAGAAGATATTGATTTGTCAAGTTTGGTTTGTGGATTTTTCATCTGTGTATCTTAGTTGTATTGTGCATTATTTTTAAGTTCTATTATTTTTGTAATTGTCTATATATTAGTATATACATGTTTCGTGTTGATCATTTTATCATTTGAGGTGTGTAAATGGGTTAATAAAATAGATAAAAAAAAATATTTTCAGAAAGCATGAAATTAGGGTTTTTGTACAGTGTATTGACCCTTATCTCCTCCTACTTTATCCCTTATCAACTTCGTCTATATTGATTTCATCTCAGGTTTTAGGGTCATTCAGTATCTTTAATACTTCATTTATTTTTATTTTCTTTATTATTTTATTTTAGATTTAAATACATATAATTGTGTATTAATAACTTATAAATAATGAATGTTAATTTGTACAAGTTAGCATTAGTTATAATTATTTTGATAGGGATTTAAATACATAATGAAATAATAAAAGTAGGCGAACGTTTATTCATCACCCCCTAGCTATACTTACCTTTGCTATTCTGTAACAAACACATATCTTCAGAATAAGTAATGCAAAAGAGAAAATAAAGAAAATAAAAATAAAGAAGTTAGAATTATTATAACTTTTGAACTTGTATTCAGAAAATCTAAGTTTTGAGCTCAGTTAAGATCTTTGGATTGTTAATGTGCTCAGAACCTTATTGGGAATAGGATCTAAAACTTAACAGCCCCCAAGTTCCACAATCATCTATTTAGGTTGCCTCAATAACCATGTCAGAATAATTTTATTCATACACAATCCTTATGACTATGAGTCTTAAGTGTACAATGTATGTGAATGTATCTCTTCTCATCAGAAATAACAAGCAACAGTCTCCCTGAGCAATATAACCCTGATTCTCCTATTTAGCCACTCTTTCCTTGAGGATTGGGTATTTCCTTCTAAGTTCGAGTGCAAACAACTCAAGAAAAGGAGGTAGCGAGAAGAATGGATAATGACCAATTTAGTCACATATCTGAAGGAGGTTGACTAGTGTAGTCAAGTTCCAACTGCAGACAACTTTGATGCCTTTGACTTTGAAGCATATTGCCTTTCTTATTCATACATACTCCGGCAGGACTTCAATTTTTATTTGACTTTTTGCCTATCTATTTTTTTGAGTTTTTGATTTTGCGTGCGTGCGCGCACGCACACACACACACTATATACAACAACATTTACATAAGGATTTTTTTCTTCCAGTAGACTATCCCTCTTTTGAAGATTTATTACAACCCACAATGTCGTGTCTTTATACATTCATGCCACTAGACCGGGTTGGGGGCACTGGCCACCTATTAGGGCGATGTATGTTTTCACATGTGTGCTTCCTCAAGCTAAAGAATCCTACCCTCACCACTTTGTCAGAGTAGAGCTAAGTGTAGAATGCGGTGTCTAAGTTAGATTATTATCAGCAAGAGTCATGCATGTGCTTGAAATACTCTACTTAGGCTCTAATCAAGATGACATGTGAACAAGTCTTGTGGACTCAAAGAATTAAGTCACATTAACTTGAAAAGTCTTATTTCCAATAAGTTTTCTGTAAATTAAGTGGACTGAGGTCTAGACTAAGATCCAATCTTCCGATTTTATTTAGACTTGTTCAATTGTCTAAATTATTTAAAAAATACATATGCAATACAAGAAAATATTTTTGTGAAAAAAATTCTAATTTTGAACTATTTAATTTTTCAAAAAAATTAGCAAACTTTTTGGATATTTAAAATGTTTCAACATTTTAGAGATTTTAAAAGAGGTTAGTTATTTTTAGAAATATTAACACATTTACAAGGGTTACGTGCATATTCACGAAGGATTTTACACAAATTATGTACATGTTTGTATACAAGTTAATAAAGAATTTAATACAATTATGTATAGATTTTTTATATTTGCAGAATTATTACAAGGATAATAATATAGGGTTTTCAAAATAATTTGAAATTATTTTTGCAAACATTTATCAAACATTTTGAATATTTATTTTGAAAATAATTTTACAAATATTTTTTTCAAAAAACATTTTACAAAGAATTTTTGCAGATTTTTTTACAAATATTTATATGGGATTATTTTTCAAACAGTTTGAATACATTTTACAAAGTTTTTAAAAGGTTTTCGAAAGATTTTTGAAAATATTTTACAACCATTGTTCAAAATCATTTGCAAAATAATTTCAAACCATTTTTACAAACAATTTTCAAAAAACAATTATACATATTTACATTATTTATTCTTTATAGTTGATTTACTTGTATATCCTTACCCACTGTAGTATATTAGACTTATAATTTTAAATACAAAAGTTTGAGTTATGGCTAACATATATACGACTCCCAATACTTAGCTCAAACTATCCTCATAGTGATCAAATAGCAATAAAGAAAGACATAACTCGTGCCAAGTATAGAAACGTCTATATTACAATGACTCAAAAAGATTAGGAAGTCGATCGTCCCCCTATACTTAGGATCAACTAATCCAATGTATATCATATTGTATGCAAAGTAGGGATGATCGAGGGTTAGAATTCACAAAATAATCAATGACTTGGCTGATCTCCTCCTATACTTAGGATAAAATATCCCTAAGTATAGAAAAGAATTATCAACAAGTTATAAGACAAGCGAGAGAATAAATATGGAACAACACGAATACAATCATCTCCCTTATACTTAGGATGAGGTATATCCTAAGTATAACAATGATAAATGGGATGAATGAATAAAACAGAAAAATGAATGGATAAAAAGGAAAAGAATGAAAAGGTATTCAAGAAAAATATTTTTGTTTAGATCTGTATCTGATATTGCTGATCTACAGGGGATATCATCTTGAAGTACCACACTGATAGAATCGACAATGGACATGAATCTATCATGCTCTAAGTACAGCTTCACAACTATCTGTTGACTACAAATGGTTGTGTGCCAGATGACAATCCTGATATGACTAGACTACCATTGTCTCACATATTTTTGAGTAAAAATGGCCATATCCATTTGCTCTTCAGCTTTCTTGGAAATAACATCAAATTTGTGTCAAATAACCAGACCTTTTGACCAGGTTTAAAAGTCTTTCTCCTGATATGTTTATCGTGCCATCTTTTGACTTTCTCCTTATACATCAAGCTATTGTTGTATGCGAGTCTCAAAATTCCAACAATCTATTCTAATCAACTTTTCTATTTTGTCCTGCTTTCTTTGGATCCAAGTTATACACATTGATTTCCCATAAAGACTTATGAATGAGTTCCACAGACAAATGACATGGCTTTCCATATACCAAACAATAAGGAGACATGCCCAAAGGAGTCTTGTTTATCGTACGATAAGCCCGTAGAACCGAGTCAAGCAATTAAGACAAGTTCTTCCTATCTAGATGAACACGTTTATGCAAAATTGTCTTTATCTCTCGATTTGAAATATTGGCCAAGCCATTGGTCTGCGGGTGGTAAGGAGATGCGGTAGAGTGTTCAATGTCGTACTCCTTCACAAGCTTCTTTACTTCTTTGTTGATAAAATGGCTTCCCTCATCTGAAATGAGGATCTTCGGAATCCCAAACTGTGAGATGATATTGTCCTTGAGAAAGCGACATACTATGCGACTATCGGCGGAATGAGCATGGATTGCCTCCACCCAACGGTTGACATAATCTACAGCAAGCATGATGTACTCATAACTCTGGTTGTTAGGAAATGGGTCCATGAAGTCAATGCACTATGCATCAGAAACTTATGATATTAGATTGTACTTGAGAGGCATTGTATCCTTAGAGCTAATGGTACCACCCATTTTCTAACAGTCAGTAGAACCTCTAACATAAGTGTGGCATCCTTGAAAAGAGTCGTCCAGAAAGACCACATTCAAGCATTTTTGTTGTCGTACTCTTGCAAGAATGGTGTCCTTTAGATTCTAATTTATTACAATGATTGAGGACATTGGCATACTCCTCTTGAGGAATGCACCTCCTTCGGATTCAATCCGCACCCTAACGAAATAGGTATGGATTCTCCCATTGGTAAAAATGTATTTCAGACATGAACTTGTCAACTTTCTGTTTTGGCCAATCTTGTGGAACTCTCTTGGAGATATTATAGTTTATAATATCAATGTACCATGGGAGTGAGGCGACAAAGAGAGTTTCCTCATCTGAGAAAGTTTTTGTAATTGGCAAAATGGACACGTTAGGAGTATCCACCTCAATTCCGAAAAGATGATTTACCACAACATTTTTGACTCTAGGCTGATCTTGAATTTCTAAATCAAACTCTTGCAGTAGAAGGATCTAATGTAAGAAATGAGGTTTAGAATCCTTTTTACTCTATAAGTACCTAATGTCATAATGGTCTGTGTAAATGATAACCTTGGATCCAAGAAAATGTGATATGAACTTTTCCAGAGCAAACATAATTGTTAGAAATCTTTCTCTATAACTGTGTAATTTTTTTGGGCCTCATCTAATAGTTTGCTAGCATAATGAATCGTAAATGACAATCCATCCTGTTTTGTCCCAGGACAACCCCAATAGTGTAATATGATGCATCAGTCATGATTTCAAATGCAAGTGACCAATCCGATGTCTATAGGAAAGGAGCATGAGTGATTAAACCTTTTAATTGATTGAAGGCGTGGAGAACCTTGTCATCTACAATAAAATCAATCTCCTTGCTGAGAAGCCCAGTCAAAGATTGAACAATTTTGTTGAAGTCTTTAATGAATTATCTGTAAAATCCCATATGCCCCGAAAAAGACCTGACTTGCTTCAATGACGCATGTGGCACAAGTTTGGTGATCACTTCCACCTTAGCCGAGTCAAACTCCATGCCTCTCGTGGAGATGACATGGCCCAATACACTTCCTTCGGTCACCGTGAAGTGACTCTTCTCCCACGAGAGCACCAAATTGACTTCGCAGCATCTATGAAGTATTATGTCGAAATAGGAAAGACATGCATCAAAGCCATCTCTGTAGATCGAGAAATCATCCATGAAAACTTCAAGAAAACTACCAACCATATTTGTAAAAACTACAAGAATACATCTTTGGAATGTAGTGGGTGTGTTTCACAATCCAAAGGACATCCGACGAAATGCATAATTCTCGAATGGACATGTTAAAGTCGTCTTATCTTGGTCTTCAGGAGCGATATTAACATAATTATATCCAGAGTACCAATCCTAAAAACATAAGTATTCCATCATAGCCAGTCTTTTGACATGTGATCAATGAAGGGTAGCAAGAAATCATCCTTCTTTGTGGTTGAATTCAAACATATGTAATCCACAAAGAAACACCAAGAAGTAGGTACCCGAGTCAGAATATCCTCTCCCTTGTCATTTGCTACAATAGTGATCTTAGATTTCTTCGGAACCACATGTAATGAACTTACCCATTTTGAATCAGAGATAGAACAAATAAAACTATTATCACACTATTTTACACTTGTTAGCTTGTTGTCTTCTTCCAGATAGATGTGATGCGATCATAGAGAAGGTATATTCCCATGGAGATTTGTAATTTCCCAGCCTATCACATTACGGTTTGTTTCTAGAACCTCAAGCAAATGAGATTCTTGATTCTCGATCAACTAAGAATTGATGATGACCGGGAACATGTTTGGATCACTTGAAAGGCATATTTCAAATTTGCTGGTAATGTTTTGAGCTCTGGTGGTGTCTGAATCAATGCTGTAGTAAACTTTGCAACTGCACTAGTGGTAGGTGTCTTATCTGTCAAATGTATATTGTCCATCATGGTTACTTTGGCCTCTGAATATAGAATATCACAAAGATCTATAATGCGTTTTTCATGCTCTGATTAGGATGGATGATCATTAAATAATTCAAATGGCACATCAACAAACAACTCATCATCACTGATAGGGGAAAACTTGATTGTGCTTTCCAGGACCTCCTCTATGGAGAGGAATTCATGGCCCTCTAAATCATCCAAGAATAAAGTTGTGTCTCTGTTGAACTAAGAATTATGCAAGTCTTGTATTCTAAGGGGGGATTACATTCGTTGAAGTGACCCACAATAACCTCGAATTCTAACAATAATTAACTCGCAAATAGATCTAGCAAACCAAGCAAAAATGTGAAGCTAAAATTTACTATAACTCTACAAAATGTATGTATATTGCAAGTATGTAGACTATCGAACACAAGAGCACCAAGAATAGACAACAAAAATTGACAAAAAGACAATAATTGTTTTTGATGTTTTTATGAAGATTTTTTTATTTTTAGTGGGTTTTTAATTATTTAATTTTTTTAAAATGTTTAATTTATAGTTTTTTTGCATCTTAGATTTTATATATTTTTATATATTTTACGATTTTTAATTTCCTTTTTCTTATTTATGAAATATAAAATATGTATAATATATTAAGATATAGAAAATATATATAATAAAAATACAAAATAAAAATAAAATCAAAGAAATACCCTAAGGCACAATCCTTTTTATTTTTAGAGGCCATTAAAAAATATTTTTGGTAATTTTTGATAATAATCATAACTATTATAAATAACATTATAAGTATGGTGGCTATATATATATATATATATATATAGAAAGAGAGAGAGATTAATGGGGCTGTCCCAATGGTTGCCCTCGCACCATTTTCTGCATTTTTTTATTTTTTTTTTGAAAACTATCACCGTGTATATTCATCCCTATATCCCTCCTATATGCCATTCGAATTTCGTCAGAAACAGAGACTCCTACTCCATCCAGACAGTCATTTTTTAACGGTCGCAGGACTTTTTAAATCGACACTATCTCGATGGAGATCGTAGGAGTCTCTGTTTCTGACAAATTCGAATGGCATATAGGAGGGATATAGGGATGAATATACATGGTGATATTTTTCAAAAAAAATAAAAGAAAAATGCCAAAATAGGGGGCGGGGCAGCCCCATTAAATCCATATATAGAGAGAGATAAAAGAGGGATGTTATATTTGCAGATATAGCTATAAAAATTAAAAATGAGGCAATAAAATCTTTTTATGTTCTTTTATTTTGTTCTATTTTTGTATTTTTTGTGTTTTTGTTGATTTTTATACTTTTAAATGAATAAAAATATCAAAATAGTGACTTATATCATTAGATTAGATTGTTTTGGATTTCAAAAATTCTAAAAAACTCAAAAATTTCTAGAACTAACTTTAAAATAAAATAGATAGATAAAAGAAAATTTAGGAAGAAAAGATAGTATTTTTGGATTTTTAAATAATTTTTCTAATTTTTATAATTCTTTTATGGTTTTTTATTTTTAGTCTTTTTCTTTTATTTTTTTAGAGATTTTTAGTTTATAATTGTAAAATACAATAATAAAGCTTATCTAATTTTTTGGAATTTTTTAAAATGTTTTATAATTTTTATGTATTTTTAAAGTTAGAAGTGACAAAATGCTCAAGTTTTCATTTTAAATAAATATAATATATATATATTAAATACTTAAACAAAAAATATATGTGATAGATATAGACATTAGGTAATTATTATAATTTTCTACCAATTTCTAAAAACATGGAGCTTTTTTTAATAAAATAAAAATGACAAAATTAAATAAATATCTGAAAGGGACCTTTTTGCAAATATCAGCAAGTTTTCTATGATTCCAGAACACCCCAAAAAAATAAGCACCAAAAGGCACAAAATGCCCTAATATATCCAATAAAGAAAGCTAACAGGGGTATTTTTGCAATTATAAAAGGTGTAAGGTAAACAATGCAATTTAACAAAAAACATTAACACTGGAATTTAAAATTACATGACTAAATTGAAATACCAAAAAGTCTAGCCCCCCTTTAAAATGCCAACCCCCTCATGCACACAAGCACGTGAGGTGACATGGTGAGGGACCTATATGGAAATATAGAAAATATAGGGTCCTTACTACAAATTTTACAAAAATAAAGAACTTCAACTAAATGTTTGTATATTACAAATGAAATACAAAAAGTGTCAGGATGGCGATGCAAAATTACCCCTGTTGCACCAATGGACGGTGGTGGCGCTTCCACGTGGCTCACTTAATGAGCGGACGCCTCAGATGGCGCCATACCGCTTCGTAGATGAAGTGTCCAAATCAGATCCTCAACCCGATTGAACGATGGAGACCCTCCTCAGATGGAGGGTTAGGATTAGAAAAGGGCCACAAGGTGCATCGGACGACTGCTGCTATGTTGCAAGAACAGTGAAGAACACTGTTCTTCCCTTTCTTCAATTGCTCGATTCTCCATCCTCCGAGCTCCTTTTCCATAGCAAATAGGCTCAATCACTTCCTGGGGGTGTTATGTGGATGCTGGGTGCCTCAAATAGGTTCGGGACTCAATGATGGAGCCTTGGAGGTCGGAGACACCTGGAACTATTTTTGGGGTTCAAAAATACCTCAACGAGGTTCTGGGCCTTCAGGACCTGCATGATTATCTTAAAAACAAAATGCTGATAGATCCTAAGGCGTTAGCGGGTGAGAAAGAGTGGGGATATGTCAGGGTGATGCTCTCCAGTGTAAGGAGAAGATGGGAGAGATGATCTCCAGATCTATATGTGATCTTGGGGAGCAATGGTGCTTGAGGAAAAGAGAAGGCGACAAGGGAGAAGATGAAGGTGGTCTGAGGGTCGAAGAACGGTAGAGATGCAATGAAGAAGGTCGCTGGATCTTGATGACCGAAAAGTCCTCTCACAGATCCGGATAAGGTATGAAATCGATCAAGGGTCGTTGCGACCCGGATCGAGAGGCTCAGTCAACAAGAAAAATCTAAAGACCACCAAAATAATAAAGCAATCGATAAAACACGAAAGCGGTCCTCGCTATTTATTTAACCTGGTATAGCGACCAGGGTCGGACATAAGGAGCACGAATTGACCAAGACGGCCTACAGAGTAGTCAAAAGTGAAAATAAAATAAAAGAAATATTTTTGATGGATTTTTAAATCTTTTTAAAGATTTTTTTGTATTTTTAATAATAAAGGAAATATAGAAATAAGGGAAAAACCAACAAATCACTATTTATAAAACACAACAAATAAAGCCAGAAATCCAAATAAATTTGTTTTTATGTTTTTTAAATTTTTAAGTGTTTTGGTGAATTTTTAAGAATTTTACAATTTTTAGTTGATTTTCTAAAAATCAAGAAAGGGAAAAACAATGAATCAATGTGCAGCCAGACTTGAAAGGCTAATTAAAAATATCCAATTAGCCTTTCAAAATCTGGAGATAGATTTTATGAAAACTAGATATAAAAATTAAGCTACAGAAAAAGAGTTTGCATTTTTTGATTTTTATAGAATTTTTAATGATTTTTATAAGATTTTTAGGGTTTTTTATTTTTTATGGGTTTTATAAGTCCAAATGACACAAAAATTGGATAAAAACTCAACAACAATAAAACGAACAAATCCTACTTTTTTAAAAAATTTTAGATGATTTTTTATATTTTTCTTTGATTTTTCAATTCAAACAGTAATAAAAATGCGTGTTTTTGATTTTTTAAAAATAATAAAAAGCAAGAAAAATTTCCCAAAAAACAGTAAAATTTTTAGACAGTGGCAGAAGCCACATGTCCAAATTTCACTTGATTTGGAGTTTAATTGATATTTTATTCAACCAATACAAGGCACACAGCATACGAGGACTGTATGTAATAAAAATTACTTTCAGGGGCTTAAAAGCAACACGTGCGAAAACTATAGGGTCATCAAGGCAAAATTCACATAAATTTCATCACATGTTCTAAATCAATACACACAGGGGTATAAGTGCAAATATCAGAAATAAAATTTTAATTCATAACATCAGATAAACCCCAAGCCTACATGTAAAATACCCAGAAACTCATGTGTCAAAGCACGTGTCTCTACAAAAAGGGACTAGAATTCAAATACGATAAACACAGGGTCCAAAGTGAAAAATTTCCAAAATATAAACAACTGAAACTAATATTTACAGGACTAAACTAAAATATCAAAACAGAGGAGGTCCTAAGTGCAAATTACCCTCATTATTAATAATCAACGACAGAAGGTGACGCCACTTGGAAGATCAGATGGCTGAAAGATGACGTCCCTTCGGCTTGATCGACACTCCAGATGCAACCCTCAGATAGATCTAATGGTGGAGGGTTCTTGCGAACGGATGGTCAAGATCAAAACTGGACCTAGAGCTCGATCGGACAGTGGCTGGAGATCCTCGAAGAACAGCTCACCGACGAACTTCACCGACCCAATACGCGTAGTGGAGGACTCCTCGGATGCTGCTAGATTGGGCGAAATGCTCCTGGCGATGTTCTGCAGCTTCTGATGCGCTCAGATGGGGCCGGAGATGTCAGAGACGCTCCGGCGACGATGAAGGCTCGGAGCTCCTGTGCCTGAACCAGTTGGACCCCCAGATGGGGTCCTTTGACCTGCAAATCTGCACAGAATAAATCCTGGGTTGAGAGCAAAGTGCCTCGACCTGGTTACGAGCGGAGGGGGTGCGTAAGCGAGTCGGGGTGGCGCTCTCCGACGAAGTGACGATGGAGGAAAGCGGAGGTCCTGCTTCGGGGCGAGTCAGGATGATCGGAGGGGCGTAGACGATGGGGAGAAGTCTCGTGAAGATGGTTCAAGGGTAGGATGGTTGAATGGCTGATAGGAGCAGAGCGAAATGGCCGGCGAAGGCCGGCGACGCTAAATCGCGAAATCGAAATGGAATGTGTTCTAAATGGTATCGAGGGTACCTGACGATCGTAGACGTCTGTGCTAGAGGTGGGTGACCTCCTGGGGTCCTTGCCTCAATGGAGCGACGTCTCCATAGGCTCGAGCTCCTTCGGGCGGAGCACAGCGGTGATAACCACCAGACCTGGGGTTAGAGCGCTCCAATCCTCGCTGCAACGCCTCCTGGGGCTTGCTGTCACTCAAGGGTAGGAGACGGAGGTCCTGGGAGTGTGAAACGGTGGCGGAAGGTGGTCTGAAATGTGCGGAGCTGAGACTTTATAGTGCTAGGGGTCCGGAAAGATGGGAGTCGGGCACGCTTGTCGATGCACAGACCCCTAGAATGAAGGTCGGGCGAAGGTCTCGGATCATCGAGCTACAAATGGAGCCTGGGATTTAGGCGAATGGCAGGTGGATCAACTCGGGAGAAATCAGAGAAGTCGGGTTGGTGAAGCGGATCCGCTAAGAGGTGGTCCTGGGGGGAAGTTGACCGGGGGTCAACATCCTCCGTGGACCAATGGGAGAATTCCATTGGAAAAATTATTTGGAAAATCGAAATAAAATAGAAAATAACCTTATTTCAAAACAAAATAAAAAATATTTATCTATTTTAAAGAATTTTTTAGTGATTTTTATTTATTTGAAAAATAAATTAGGTATTTACATTATATTATTATATATAAGTATGTATACTTATGTATTTTTATTTTATTTTTATTGTTTTATTTTTGTACAATTATCTCTATTTTATATTTTATTTATTTTCAACATAAAATATGAAATATAAAAAGATTTTTATTGGATTTTTTTATTATTTACAAGGGTAAAATAATTACAACTTTTGTTCTATGTACATGGTATATATACACTGATGAGAGAGAATTTGTTTATTTTATTTTTCTTTTATTTTTCCCATTTTTATTTTGTTTTTATTTTTATGGATATACACAAAATATAGGGAACATATAAATATTTTTATTTTTAGAAATAAAATATTTATATAAAGAGGGATATGTACATCATGTTGAGTCACCCTATCTCTCTCTACTTATTTTATTTTGCGGTCAGGCCCTTGTGGAGCCCTCCCTTGGGTTCAGGTCACTCAATATTTAATATTTCCCTCTTTTTCTTTATTTCTTTATTCTTTTATTTTTGCACAAAAACATGCTAATTATTATTATTATTTACACAATGCATGCTTATTGATAAATTATTTTATTTACACAAATATACATGGTATTTTGCAAAGGTTTTTAACTAAAATATATGAATAAAGAGTGATGAATGAGGATTCATCACCCCCCTATACATAACTTTGCTAGTTCCTTAGCAAACACTTATTTGAAAAAGAAGTGAAAAAGAAAGGAAAAAGAAAAGAAAAATAAAAAGAGGGGAAATGCATGGATCAATGTTGATTATTAAACTTGCCTTCATTAAATTAAAGTATGGAGCACAGTCAAATCTTTGGATTATTAATGTGTCGGAACCTTATTTAGACTTAGGTTTAAAACTTAACAACCTCCAAGTTCCACTAATCTATAGTCAAGACTCCTCAATAATCCAGATCAGAACAAGTATACATACACAAACCCTGAAGACCATGAATCTTTCCTTGTACTGTGTAGGTGAGGTAAGCTCTCCACCTCAGAAGTAGCAGAATGACAACCCTCCCCAACAAGGTAACTCTATGACCCTAGTCTAGCCACTCTTTCCTTGAGGAGCGGGGTATTCCCTCCTAAGTTCAAGTTCAACCGGCTCAAGAAGAGGGGGAAGAAGAGAATGGACCATGGCCAGTGTAGCCATGTATCCCTGAGAGCTCAACCAGTGTAGCTAAGTCTCCCTACTGCAAACTACACAAGATGGAACATGAGTCTCAAGCTTTGCTTATTGCGCTGTATACAATCCGGTGGGATTATCATTTTCTATCAGACTCACCACTTTTTTGGAGTTCTTTTCTTTTTGCTTTTTTTTGATGTGCATCTGTGCAACATATCTAAAAGGTGAAGCATATATACATAAGGAGTTTTTCCTCTTGAGCCAGTAGACTATCACTCTTTTGAAGCATTATTGCAACCCACAACTCCTGTCGTTAGACCTCATGGCAACCAGATCAAGTTGAGACGCACTTCCTTCACTATAAGAAGAAGAGAGGTTCCGCCTAGAAGTACTACCCTTATATGCAACCCCAAGTCAAGGAAGACTGCCTCCTCACCAACTTATCCGTAGAGACCTCGGTGTAAAGTGCAGGTCCAAGTCAAGTCAATGTCTATATGAGTCATGTGTGTGTTGTTAAGTACTCTACTTAGGCTCATCGAGATGACATATGATCATAGCCTAGTGGACTCAAAGAATTAAGTCACCATGGACCTGAAAAGTCTCAACTCTAGGCCCTATAAGGTTCCTCTTATAATTGGGTGGATTAAGATCTTAACCAAGCTCCATTTTTCAATTTAATTCCAGGCTAGTTTAAATGTCAGCTATGAACCAGGAAAAACTATACAAGTATTTACAAAGATGCTATTTACAAAATATTTACACATGTGCAAAATTTATGAAAAATGTTTTGAAAACATGGGTGTATGCATGAATGCAAGTTTTGCAAAATATGTACACAAATTTACACAAGGTTTTTGCAAACTTTTGATTTTCAAAACATTTTATAAAAATTTTGTATTATGTACATAATTTTGATATGAACATATTTACAAGATATTTACACAAAATATTTTTACAAACATTTTTACAAAAATAATTTGTACAACTAGCTTTGTATGTGCAATAAAAGAATTTTATTTACAAGGAAAAATTTTAATTTTTATGAATTTTTGGGTTTTAGCCATTTTTATTTATTAACACACTTACACAAAGTACGAGTTATGGTTAAAGTATATATGGAATATATACACATCCCCTATACTTAGCTCGAACGTTGTCCTCAGAGTCAAGAGCGATGAAGAAGACATAACTCGTGCTTAGTATAGAGAAGCGAAAAGGAAGGCTATATACAAAGATGAATAAAAGAATAGAAATGCAAGGGGATCTCGGGGTTTCCTCCTATACTTAGAATCAAATAATCCTAAGTATAACAGGCTGTACACAAAGGGAAAGCCGAGTGAGAATGTACATGGTCTACCTCCCCTATACTTAGGGTAAAATATCCCTAAGTATAGGCAGCAAAACAGAGGTGGAAATGAATCATAAGAAACTCAAAAGTCTCACACCCCCCTATACTTAGGGTAAAGTGCACCCTAAGTATAGCAACGTCGAAGATGTAAATGGGGTGTTGGACTGAAGAATACTGTGATATGGACAACTGGATCTATACAAGTTGGGAGAACAGTGATAATCAGGCGTGCGATGCAATAGATGTGAGTCAAGAGACCACATCTCACGCAAAGTGAATCGGAGCAACGTGAACGACCATCGGCTCATGATCTAGATATGGCTGGAGCCGCTGCCCGTTAACGCGAAAGGTACTCTCAGAAGACAACTCAGATATATCAATACTCCCATTGACGTGTACCTTTCTAACCAAGTAGGGTCCCTTCCATTTGCTCTGTAGCTTCCCTGGGAATAATCTCAACCTGGCATCGAACAACCATACTCGCTGTCCGGGCTCAAACTGCTTGTGGCTGATATGAGAATCATGCCACTCCTTCACTCTCTCCTTATATTGTAGGCTGCTCGAAAAGGCTGCATCATGAAGCTCCTCCAGGGCTGCTAACTCTGCCCTCCTCTGGTCTCCTACACTCACTGGATCCATGATGATGTCCGTAACTGCCCAGAGTGACCTATGTCTAAGCTCAATAGGTAAATGGCAGGGCTTGCCATAAACGAGGCGAAAGGGAGACGTACCCAACGGTGTCTTGAAGGACGTCCGATATGCCCACAAGACCGAGTCCAAAAGCTGTGACCAATCCTTTCGGTCAGGGCGGACGACCTTCTACAATATAGTCTTGATCTCCCTGTTCGACACTTCAGCAAGACCATTGGTCTGAGAATGGTATGGTGTAGCTACGCGATGGTCTATGCTGAACTCGCTAGCAAGGGCCTTTACCTTATCGTTGATGAAATGAGACCCCCCGTCAGATATCAATACTCGAGGTACCCCGAACTGTGAAATGATATTCTTCCTCAAAAATCTGCAAACAGTCCTAACATCTGCGGTTCGAGCGGGGATGGACTCAACCCAACGACTAACATAATCAACGGCCAACAGAATGCACTCAAATCCCTGACTCCTAGGGAATGGACCCATGAAATCGATGCCCCATGCGTCAAAAACCTCACAGAAGTGAATGGGCTGCATCGGCATCATATCACGATGTCCACAACTGCCCATCCTCTGACAGTCAGTACACCTCTTCACGAACTCATCAGAGTCCTTGAAGAGGGTAGGCCACCATATGCCGGATTGGAGTACTTTCTGTGCCATTCTCCTCCTAGAGTGATGTCCTCCTGCCTCAAGCTTGTGGCAGTAAGTGAGGACGTTGTGGTGCTCCTCCTGAGGAATGCACCTACGCCAGACGCTATCCCCTCCTTCATGACAACATCTCAAAGGTTCTGGTTCAGCCGCCGCTGGAACTCACGCGACGGCTTCGCGTCCTCCTCGAGATAGATATGATGGGAGCACAGGGCCGAACTTATCCCATAGAGATAGGCTACACTCCATCCTATCGCCTTGCGGTTCTTTTCAAGAACACCCATCAGACGAGATTCCTGCTCTCCAGTCAAATCCGCTGAGATAATGACTGGGTACATCTCATGCTCGCCCGCAAAGAACCTATACTTCAGCGATGAAGGAAGTGGCTTCAGCTCTGGACAACACCGTGCTGGTGGATCTGGCCTCTGAAAGGTCTGAGTAAATGCGGCCAAATCTATATGGGAGAATGGAAACTCTCTCTCGCAATCTGAATCAGGCGAAGGATGCTCTGCTGGTATGTCTCTGCTCTGTGTGGCATCAGCCACCTCCCTAGCTGTAGGCTCTGTGCAAGTCATTAAACTCAGCCCAGTCGAAATCTGACTCCGAGGGATCTGTATCAGAATCACTAACAACATCTGCCTCGCGATCGGGGACCGGCTCTGCTACCTGAAATGTATCCTGGACCAGGGGTGCATTATCCAAGCTCTCCTCTACTGTCATATGTGCTTCAGCAAACTCTGAAGGTGAGAGGATGACATGTGCTACTAAGTCTGTCCAAACTTCCTCATCATCTGTGATTACAAAGTCGCAGTCCTGGTGGATATCTCACCCTGCATCTGTCATCTGCTCTGAATAGGAAGTCTGCTCGGAGCAAGCTGAATCTCGGGCTCCAGTCTCCACGATTGTCTCTATTTGTACACTCTCGCCCTCGACGCGAAAGTATACCTTCACGCTATCATGATCGGATATCGCCTTGGCTATGACCAAGAACGGGTGTCCTAAAATGATGGGGGTATCAGTCATGGACTTAGGGATCTCCATGTCCAACACAATGAAGTCCACAGGGAATTTCAGGCCCTGAATCGTGACGACAACATCCTTCAGCAACCCGTCGGCCTCTTGACAGATCGTTCAGCAAACTGAAGGACCGTCCTGCTCTGTCGTAGAGGGCCCAACTCGAAGCAGTCGAGTAGGGCTGCCGGAAGTAGGTTGATCAAAGACCCGCTGTCTAATAGAGTATGATCGAACCTCTGATCCTGAATGTGGCATCTGACATACGGGGCTCCTACATATGGTCTCTTGGCTGGCATAAGGTTCTGGATCACGAAACAAGTGGCACGGGTGAGCACATGGATCTCTGACTGGTGGTTCCTCCTCTTCCTCCTAACAATGGTCCTGTCTCTGAGTGATCTCTGGAGTAGAGGTATGTGCTCCAAGGCCTCTTGTAGAGTCAGCTGTATGTGGAATCGATCTATCATCTGCTGGTTGAACTCTATCTGATGGTTCTTTTTGGGATTTTCTTTTTTCTGCCCCTTAGCCAAACGGAGTGCTTGGGGAAAGGGGACTGCTGGGTCCTTCTCAGATGAAGGACTAGGAGAGGGTCTGGGATGCTCAAACACGACAGAATCCACACATACATCATCAATCACCACAGGTGGATCATAATAAAACAAACCCCTTCCTTTATTCACAAAAACGTCCTGTGGTACATGAACAGATGGAAAAACAACATGACTAGCAGTAGAAGTATTGGTGGCCTCAGCACCACCCTCGACATCTGGATGTGTGGCATCAGGACCGCGCTCTGGCTCGGCATCACATCTGGTGGCATCAGCACCACCTCCTCCATCAGGTGAAATGACGACCTCAGTACCATCGACTGGATCAACGTCCCTGGTGGCATCAGTACCACCATCATCATCTTTGGCATCCACAGCACCGCTCCTTTCCTGAAGTGGCATCGAGTTGTCGCTCAGACGAGGTGCCGCCTGCTGGCATCCTACTGCTCCTAAGTGTAACAACATCAGCATCAAACATGTATGCAATCATATCACCAAGTGAAGCACTAGGAGTGGTAATCTCATTAAACTCTACCTGCTCAGATTTCCTCTTCAGACTGTTGGGGTTCGGCTCAATCTGGGCAGGGATGGCGGCCTTCCCTCTCACGATCTCACTCACCTCATGACGGAACTCATCCATCTCCTGTCGAAAGGTAGCATGTTGCTTGGACATGAGGCGGGCTAGATCATCCAAGGCGGGGTTCTCATAGGTCAGCCCATGAGAACCTGATGGGTAGCCTCGCTGGTAGTGAGGCTGTGATAACGGCCCACAGACCACGAGGGTCACCATGAATAAATAATACAAAAGGTGTCGCTGAGGCGACCGCTCGCAGAATATGGGGGTTGATCAGCAATTAACCCACAACAAATAATACAACAATCAAGCTCGAAAATAAATGTGAATTAATTTTTATTTACTCTACCATAAGATGTATAGGGAACAAGCATGTAGAGGTCGAACCACAGAGAGCAATACAAAATGCATGAGCCTTCAGGTGCGAATGAGTCATCCTTGTGAGACGTGGGTTTTAGTTAATTGAATATATATATATATATATATATATATTTTCTCTTTTTTTTATTTATTTATTGTTATATATATATTTTTTATGTTTGTTTATATATATATAGATAGATAATAATCATATAATGAGGTAATATATATATGCATATAATTTTTTTTGAGGGAATACATATATATATCTAAAGGGACACTTATAATACTTACAAAAATACTTAAAAAATAGCCAAAAATTAAGAAATAAAATCTTTTTAGCTTTTTCATCATTTTTTACTGTTTTTGTGGTTTTTGGACATTTTTGAGAACACTTTTAGTATTTTTAAATAGCTACATAATAGAAAACAGTGGGATAAGGTCTGGTTGCAGTAAAAATGAGCATGAAAGATAGTTACAAGCCTCAAAATTTTCCACATGATTTTTCTAGTAAAGAGAATAAAATATAGCATACATAGGGCCTGAGTTTGTATTTTTTTTGATTTTTCTGTGATTTTTAATATTTTTTTGAAGTTTTTGGGTATTTTTGCATTTTTAAGGTTTTCCTTTTGAAATTTTTAGGGATTTTTGGACTAACACTAGAATAGGACAAAGTACACCATAGGGAATTTTTTTAGAATTTTTCAAGGCATTTTGATATTTTTTTGGGATTTTATACTCTAGACAGTGAATAAAAGACATGTTTTTGATTTTTAATAAATGCAAAAATGCAACAAAATAATAAACTAAAAATATAGCGTGCAAACACAGCCAATCAGTAGCTTAAGTCTATTTTTCCAAGATTTTTTTCAATTTCATAAGGAGCACAAAATAAATAGACAAAACACTCAAAAATTAAATGGCCTGGCAGGGGTGTTTTTGCAAATAGAATAGTTCACAGGGGCATACATGCAAAAATCACAGTAAAAATACACTTTAATTTTTATTTTCAAGACCATTTAGTAATTACAGGGACCCGGAGGGACTTAGCTGCAAAATTTCACGCGCCTCACGTGGTTGCTGCACGTGAGGCGCGGAAGGACTAAAGTGCAAATATGAAAACATCGGGGGTCCTTTTGCAAAATAAACATTTTATTTACAACGGTGACTTTTATTTTTGGAATTAAACTGTAAATACAAAAAGCGAGGGGGTGGATGTGAAATTTACCCCTAATACAAACGTGGCATCCGACGGATCTGCTCCTCTCACTTGCCACGCGTCGTCTCCTGGACGCCCGATGACGCTTCGCCGATGAAGCGTTGAGATTAGATCAGCCCCGCTGATCTGACGGTGGGTACGATGCTCCATCGGACGGTTCCTGTTGAATCTGGGGCGACTCTCCTGATCCGACGGCGCTGAAGCCCCCTGGAAGAACGGGGAACAAGCTCGGAGCTGGCGAGCTTGGATCGAAGAGCGTGGGCTCCTCCAGGGTTCACCGGCGAGTCTGAAGTGTTCTGAAGGTAGCTGTAAGCGTCCCACGTCGATTGATGGCCTTTTCATGGGTCCTGGGGGTCCGAGTCGATGAAGCGAGGTCGGGGAAGAAAAGGGCCCTCAGGAACCTCTTCCCGGATCCGTGCGAGTCCAGTTGGGCTCGATTCTTCGAAGTACCTGCACAGGAAGAACCGCGGGCGAGGGAGCTTGCTCCTCGACCCGGGGTTTTGAAGCTACGATGCACAATGGGGATGGGCGGAGGGGCTCCTGGGTTGAACAAATGAGTGCAACAGATGGAGAAAGCGTTGGGATTCGAAATGGGGTGAACAGGGCGGTCGGATACAGTCAGATCAACAGTGGAGAAGTCGCCGGAGCGGAGCTCCGGCGAACTTCGAATTTTGATTTTTAAACTACAGACATTACTTAAAACCTAATCTAATGACTGGAATGAAAAGCTAACATCTAAATCTAACTAAAAATGCATAGAAAGGGCAGCTCTTATACCTGGGGGCCTCCAGGGAGCAGGGCGGACGTCGGAGCTCCGCCGCGTCAAAATCTCCTCCCTCCGGCCGAGTCTCGGCGCTGGGCTACTCCCCCTGTCACGAGGAACAATCCAGGAACGAGATCTAGGCTTTAGGTTGGAATAAAAGTGGCCAAATCTGAGGAAGGAGGCGGAGCTTGTTATTTATAAACTTTGGCGAATGGCCTTATTGACAGGCGATTATTGCATGATCTAAAGAGTATTAGGTTGACCTAAGGAATCGGCGGGCATCATGGATGATTAGAGAGTGATTCTTGCGAAGGAAGTATCCTCGATTGATGGATGGTATGCCCGGGAAAAAAGGGAGAAGACGGGCGAAGAGATGGGTTGCGTCACATCGGGCGGCTGGAGGTCAAGTTGACTGGAGTCAACTCGCAGAGGGACCTGATTGGTCCACCTCAGCCGCTAAAGGACAAAACAGAAGCCCTGATGGAAGATTGATTTATTTGACGCCCTAAATGATTTTATTAATTTTTTCTTATAAAATAAAAAATGTGTATTATTTTATCTAGTATTTGTTTATGATTTTTATTGAATTTTTCGAGGTGTTTTATTATAGTTTTATTTGAATAATGTGTATATGTGTGTATTAACATGTATTTTTATGTATTTTATTTTTAATTGGTTTATTTTCTTTTATTATTTTCTTGGCTTATTTTATAAATTTATAATTTATTTTTGTGAGTATAAAGATATTTTTGTTTGATTTTTATACATTTATTTGTATTTTTAAATAAATAGGTATAGGTGTGTGTAGGCATACTTATAGGTGTTTTATCTGTATATTTTATATACTTAATTTATTTATTGCATTTTCTTGATTTGTATTTTAGTTTTGTATTTTTAATGAGTTAGGTATAATGTATATATTATTATAAAAATATAGAAGAGCAAAAGAATCAAGGATTAAAACCCTTTTTATTTATAGATAGGTACATGTCATAGGTATTTTGTCTATAAATTTATAGACTTATTTTATTTTACAAACTAGTTTTGGTTTCCTTCTATTTTTAATATGTATGTGCATTATATACATTATTTACAAAATTCTAAAAATATGATTTTGTACAAATAATAAATACTGAATAAAATGAATATTTTAATCAGTCCTATATACAAGAAGGGCCAAAAACCTAACTTCTGCATATGGACTCCAAAAATAATGAAACCAATTTTGTAAAATAGTTCATGGAATGCTATATACAATTAAAGGCGAGTTTGGGTGATTTGGAGTTTTTATTTGCAAGATATGGGTCTGTGAAGTTGAGATTTTGGCTTGTTATTTTGTGCATAAAATGTTCACTGAGTATTATTTTTGTACAAACTCAATTTTGTATTTTTATTCACATTATTATCTACAACTTTTATGTACAAAGTTTCTTCATTTGTTGAATAAATAATTATGTACAAAATAGGTGCCAAAAATGCATAAATGAATGAATAAATAAATAAGGTATTTATTGTATACTGGCCCTTATCTCCTCCTACTTTATTCCTTGTCGACCAATTCCATGCTGGCCTTGGTCTCGGGGTTAGGGTCATAAAATATTTGCAATATTTTATTCCTTTTTCTTTCCTTCTCTTTATTCTATAATTTTGGCATTAAAAACCTTATTTTATATATAATTAATACAAATGAATAATGAATGCTATTATGTACAAATTGATGCTATTTACATGCATTTGCTAGGGATTTTGAGGCCAAAATGATAGAATAAAGGTGATGAAATGGAGATTCATCACCCCCCTATACTTGCCTTTGCTAGTCCCTAGCAAACACTTATGCAATAAGTGCAGAAAGAATAAAGAAAAGAAAAAGGAAAATGAAAGAAATATAGAGTGAATAGGGATGCTTTCAGTGCAATGCATGTCCTTACAAAATCTGAATTTGGAGCTCTTGTCAGACCTTGGGTGTGAAGGTGTGTGGAACCTAGTCGGGAACCAGCTCTAAAATACAACAGCCTTCGATAGTCACAGAACTCGGTTCAACCCACCTCAATAACCGGGTCAGAACTAGTCTACATCATACGCAAACTCTTATAACTATGAAGCTGACTTGTACAGTGTAAGTGATAGTGGCTCTCCCCAATTGAAATGATAAAGGAACTGACTTCTCCAGAATGACAACCCAATGATTCCCCAATCCCGCAGCTCTTTCCTCGAGGAGCAGGGTATTCCCTTCTAAGTTCAAGTGGCAACCAGCTCAAGAGGAGGGGGTGAAGAGAAGAATGGACGGTAGCCAGTGTAGCTACCTATCCCGGGATGCAAGACCAGTGTAGTCAAGTCATCCAGCTGCAGGCTTACATATTTGACTTTGGAGCTCAAGCTTGCTTATTGACTTTGTACATACTTTGCAGGCATTTTATTTTTGTACAGGCCTGACCATTTTTTTTTCAACATACTATTCACAGCAGCATTTACATAAGGAGTTTTTCCTCTTGAGCCAGTAGACTATCCCTCTTTTGAAGCTTTATCGCAACCCACAATCTCCTGTCTTTAGACCTCATTGCTATTGGATCCGGTTGGGGTGCACTTCCCTCCCTAGACGAGGACGAATGTTTCCACCCGTGTGCATCTCAGACTGGCAAATCCAACCCCCTCACCACTCCAACTGAGTTGAGCCAAGTGAAAGGTGCAGGTGTCCAAGTTAGATCATGGTCGGCAAGAGTCATACGCGTGTCTCGAAAAGTTCTAGTTAGTCCACTGAGGTGACTTGAACCCAGCCCTGATTTCTCAAAGAATTAAGTCTGTATAGACCTGAGGTACCTTAAACCTAGTTCCCCTAAGGTTCCAGTGCAATTAGGTGCGGTAAGGTCTAACCGAACTCCAATTTGAGACTTTCTTAGACTGATTCAATCATCAAGCCTCACTCAAAAAGAATATGAATGGTATGCTTATGCTGTGCACAATGAATGATGCAATTTTTCACAAAAATTTGAAAGGATCAAAGAATGTTTTTACGAAAAGAATTTCTGCACAGGAAGTACGAACTGAAAATATTCAAAAAGTATATACACTTATTTACACGGGCGTGCTGCTTTATATTCAAAATTTAGGAATTTTTAGCAACTTTACATGTGTGAATGAAATAGTTTATTTGGGTATAGAAAGAATTGTATGTGTCTTGTTTCTGATTTACTAGTATCTGCAATGGTGTTCTTATTAGCTTTTTGAAAATAATCTTGCAAACTATAGTACACGATAATTTTTGCAATCATTTACACACATTTGAAAACTATTTTTGCAAAGATTTTTCACACTATATGTATATATACAATTTTCACAATAAGTTTGACAGGCATTTTTCAAAACATTTGCACATAGGTTTTTGAAATCCTTTCCTTCACACAAAGAAAAGTTTTGCAATCAACACAGTTTCACACATTTGAAATCATTTCACATCAAATTTTTCAAAACTGGTCACACTATTTTTCAAATTATACTGTATAGGTATCTGATTTATTAATCAGTAGATACAAAAGAAGAAAAATTGTATTTGATGTACAATATGTTTTGGTTCTTATAAACTTTATTTGGCTTATTCCTTATTTACAAATGAGGGATTTTTGTGCGGATTCCTCAGACTTACGCGAGAATCATTTTCACAAGGGTTTTTTTTGAAAACTCTAGTCCAAAATAATTTTGCAACATGTACACGCATTTGAAAATCCTTTTACAAATGTTTTACACAACATAGATAGATTTTTCAAAACAGTTTTTGACAACCAAAATTTCACAATCATTTGCACACTAATTTTCGCAAAGTTTTTGCTTTCACTCAAAGAAAATAGGTTTTACACAGAAACTAATTTTTCAAACGTTGAATACTTGTACACGCTGTTTTCAAACAAATTTCACAAGCTTTTTCAAAGGAAAATGTTTCGTACAAAACACTTTTCTGACTCAATAGTCAGTACAATTACAATGAGTCTGAGGAATTCACAATCATCTTTCATAAAGCTACTTTTTACATTTTATTTTGTGTTGTAGTGATATTTTATTTTTCAGTATGAGTTATGGCTTTTAGTATATACATGGTATATACGACCCCCCTATACTTAGTTTGAGCTATGTCCTCATAGATCGAAAGGAAAAAGCAAAGACATAACTCGTACTGAGTATAGACAGATCTAAAGAATAAATATGCAAGAAATGAATGAATGAGAAGTTGACCGTCCCCCCTATACTTAGGATCAAAGAATCCTAAGTATAGCAGACTGTACAAAAAGCGGGGAGGGTCAAGGGTGGGAATATACTGATCGTGCTCAGATTGTCTCCCCCTATACTTAGGGTAAGATACTCCTAAGTATAGATAGAGGAGACAATGGAGAAGATCGAACCGAAATCAGAAACTCTAGGTGCACATCCCCCTATACTTAGGACAAAGTACGTCCTCAGTATAGAAAACTGTCTACAAAGGCGGCACCTTTTAGATAGAAAAAGAGAATAGAATAGGAAAAGAAGAAAAGAAGAAAAGAAGAAAATCATAGAAATAGTGGTTGGAGTACATCGTCTGAATCTTTTGGTGCTGCAGGTGCTGTGGAGATGTCATCGTGGTGCACTAGTTGAATAGAGTCAACAATGGCCAAGAATGCATCGGGTTCCAAGTAAGGCTTCAGTAGTTGGCCGTTGACGACGAGGGGCTGTGCGTCAGGGGACAATTCTGATATCGCAATGCTTCCGTTGTCACGCACTTCACATACTCGGAATGGCCCTGTCCACTTACTTTTTAATTTACCTGGGAATATCCGCAACCTTGCATCAAACAACCACACTTTCTGCCCAACGTCGAAGGTCTTTCGTCTGATGTGCCGGTCATGCCAGCGTTTCACCTTCTCCTTGTACATCAAGGTGTTATCGTATGCGCAGTCTCAGAATTCCAAGAGCCTGTTCAGATCGTCTTTTCTCTTCTGACCACTTTTTCGTGAGTCCAAGTTACAATTACTAATTGCCCAAAGAGATTTGTGAATTAATTCCACGGGCAGATGGCATGGTTTTCCATATACAAGACGGTAGGGCGACATGCCCAAGGGAGACTTGTAGGCCGTACGGTAAGCCCAAAGAGCTGAGTCCAAGAGTTGAGACCAGTCTTTTCTGTTTGGCCTAACAAGTTTCTGCAATATGGTCTTGATTTCCCTATTGGATAACTCCGCCATGCCATTGGTCTGCGGATGATAAGGAGACGCGACACGGTGATCGATACCGTACTCCTTCGTTAACTTCTTGACCTCTTTGTTGATGAAATGGCTACCCCCGTTTGAGATGAGAATCTTTGGTATCCCAAACCGCGAAATGATGTTCTTCTTCAGAAACTGGCAAACTGTTTTGCTGTCGGCGGCTCGGGCGGGGATAGTTTCAACCCAACGACTCACGTAATCGACGGCAAGAAGGATGTGCTCAAAACCTTGACTGTTAGGGAAAGGTCCCATGAAGTCAATGCCCCATGCATCGAAGACGTCGGCTATCTGAATAATTTTCAGAGGCATTGAATCTTTGGCAGTGAGTGTACCTTTCATTCGCTGACAGTCAATACATCTTTTAAAAAGTCTGCTGCATCCTTGAATAATGTGGGCCACCAGAAGCCACACTGCAATACTTTTGCTGCTGTACGATCTCCCGAATGGTGCCCACCAGATTCGAGCGAATGACAATGCTCGAGGACACTAGATTGCTCCGTCTGAGGGATGCACCTGCGCCAAATACAATCTGCCCCTTCTCTGAATAGAAGAGGATCTTCCCACTGGTAGAAGCGGATGGTCGACATGAATTTGTTCTTCTGATTCTTCGTCCAATCCGAAGGTATTACCCCAGAGGCGAGGTAATTGACAATGTCAGCATACCAAGGGAGAGCATCCACGGCTAAGATAGCTTCGTCAGGGAAGGTGTCTGTGATAGGTGCATTGCTCAGAGGAGACTCATGCTGCTCTATTCTGGATAGATGGTCTGCCACCACATTCTGAACTCCAGGTTTGTCTTTGATTTCCAGATCAAATTCCTGGAGGAGAAGGATCCAACGAATCAGTCTTGGCTTGGCATCCTTCTTCTGCTGTAGGTTCCGGATAGCAGAGTGGTCCGTGAAAATTGTGACCTTCGACCCCAACAAATAGGATCTGAACTTCTCTAAGGCGAAAACCACAGCCAGCAGTTCTTTCTCTGTCACTGTATAATTTCTTTGAGCTTCATCTAATGTTCTGCTGGCATAGTGAATGGCATAGGGCGCCTTATCTTTCCTCTGTCCAAGAACAGCTCCGACTGCAAAATCTGACGCATCGGTCATTATCTCAAATGGAAGAGTCCAGTCGGGAGGCTGTAAGATTGGAGCCTGAGTGATAAGCTCCTTCAATTGATTGAAAGCAAGGAGAACCGGCTGATCAACAATGAACTCCGTCTCCTTGCACAAGAGTTCTGTCAGAGGTCGGGCAATGCGGCTGAAGTCCTTGATAATTCGTCTGTAAAATCCCACATGCCCCAGGAATGACCTCACATTCTTTACTGACTGAGGTGGCTGAAGGTTTGAAATGACATCCACCTTGGCTGGGTCGACTTTCATGCCACGTTTGGAAACGACATGGCCCAGCACAATACCCTCTGTGACCATAAAGTGGCTCTTTTCCCATGAGAGCACTAAATTGACTTCTCGGCATTTCTGAAGCACTCTGTCTAGGTGCTCGAGGCAAGAATCGAAACTATCACCATAGACAGAGAAATCATCCATGAACACCTCGAGAAAACTGCCTACCATCTCGGCGAATACAGCTAGCATGCATCTTTGGAAGGTTGCGGGTGCATTGCATAATCCAAAGGGCATCCTCTTGAAGGCGTAGGTACCGAACGGGCAAGTGAAGGTAGTCTTCTCTTGATCCTCAGGGGCGATCGCCACTTGGTTGTACCCGGAGTACCCATCCAGAAAGCAGAAGAACTCCTTGCCTGCTAATCTCTCCAATACTTGATCAATAAAAGGCAAGGGGAAGTGGTCCTTCTTGGTTGCTGCATTAAGACGGCGGTAGTCAACACACACCCGCCAGGAGGTTGGTACCCGAGTAGAAATTTCCTCTCCTTTTTCATTTGTGACCACGGTAAGCCCGGATTTCTTGGGAACTACATGCAGGGGGCTTACCCCTTTTGAATCGGAGATGGGATAGATGAAGCATGCATCACACCATTTAGTGATTTCTTTCATGACCACGTCCCGAAGGTTAGGGTTCAGTCTTCTCTGAAATTCGCGGGACGGCTTGGCATCGTCTTCTAGATAGATATGGTGTGAGCACAGAGCTGGATTTATCCCTCGGAGGTCTGATACGCTCCAACCAAGTGCCTTGCGGTTCTTTTCTAGAACCTTGAGAAGTCGAGATTCCTGATCCGGATTCAATTTGCTGCTGATAATGACCGGATACATTTGTTCTTCACCTGCAAGGTAAGCATACTTCAGGCCTGCAGGAAGTGGCTTGAGTTCTGGTTTCAGTCTGTCCACTTTATCGGTCACTTCTGATACCATGCTGGTGGTGGGATGTACCTTGAGACTGTTACCATCCTCAAAATCCTGTTGAGATCCCAGTGATGTACCGAACGGTTCTGCAGTGAGCTGATCATGTTCGGTCTGGAGTGAGTGCTCAAGAAGATGCGCCTGCATCTGAGAATCTGTCTCCCACAAATCATCGGAGCATATGCTGACTGTGCTTTCCAAGTCCTCCTCAAGAGTGAGGATTTCTCGGGTCCATGGATCGTCCAGCGACAACTCTGAATCTCTGATTTCTGCAATAAAACCACAGTCTGTTTCTGATGCTGCTTGACTCTCATCAGTTGTGGCATTCTGCTCCTTGTTCATATTGATTGTGATTTGCTGGGTGTTCGAGCTGAAGGTGATCTTTCCATACCCGTAATCAACCACGGCACCTGAAGTACGGAGAAATGGTCTGCCAAGGATGATAGGAGTCTGGAGCAGTGGTGTAGGTGAGTCCATATCAAGGACTACAAAGTCGGCTGGGAATTTCATCTCCTGCACGGTAACTATCACGTCTTCCAACAGACCTCGGGGACGCTTGACGGATCGGTCAGCGAACTGAAGGATCATACGTGTCTGCTTGAGCGGTCCCAGCCCGAATTCTTGCATTATGGATGAGGGCAGAAGGTTGATGGAAGAACCACTGTCAAGAAGAGTACGCTCGAAGACCTGATCGAAAATCACACAACTGATCAGAGGTGCTCCTGTATCTTGCTTTTTTTGGGGGAGGTTGGTGATAGCTGCAACTGTAGCCATGGATAAGACGTGCTTTTCTACCTCTCGGCGTCTGTTGTCTTGCGCTGGGCGACGTCTGTTAGTACATGCCTCTTTCAATCCTTTTTTCACAGCTGGCATGTATTCCACGGCCTTCAACAAGGGAATCTCAACAGTCAATTTATCCAAAATGTCCACAACACCTGGATCAGACAATGTTTTTTTTCTTTTTGCAATTTTTTTGGATTTTTGTATTGCATGCGGAAAAGGAATATTCACATTACTGGCAGGAAAATTAGAGTTCTTATTTACATCAAAATCATCGCCCACAGAATGTTGTACATCCGGACTACAAAAAGGAGTACAAGCTGGATCTGAATATGCTGGTGCGGTTGGGTGATCAAAAAGGGTAGCATCGGCTCCATCGGCTGGCAAGGGATCGGCTGCTTCTGGCGGCTCCTCCAAAGCTGGCGCGGCTTCACTTTTGCTACATGCTTCTTTTTGTTGTTTTTGTTTTTGCTAATTTTTTTGTGTTTTTGGCTGAGGCTGATGACATGGCACGACGGCTGGACTGGCTTCTCCTTCCTCTTCCTCCTCACCCGCCCCTGGAGCTGGCACGGCTGATGCGGAAGATGACGATCCACCTGTTTCTTTATTCACCCCACATCTGGTAGCAGGCGGAGGCAAGGCCCTACCGCTCCTGAGAGTAACAGCATTAGAAGAAACAGTAATATCATTATCACACGCGGACTGGACATCACATTCTACCTGCTCCTTCTTCTTGAAATTGTTGGGGTTGGCTTCGACCTGCGCCGGAATGGTAGTGCGAGTGGCGGTCAGGTCATCAAGCCGCTTGGTCATCTCCGCTAGCCCTTTAACAAGCTGGGCTAGACACTCCATGGTGGGATTAGCTGGGGGCACATCAGAAGATTCAGCGTGCAGACCACGCTGCTGTTGGTTAGATGGGTGGGGAGGCTGCTGGTGGTGGTGCTGTGGTGGAGCAGGAAGTTGAAGTTGCTGGTAGGACGGAGGTGGATACTGCTGGTATGGTTGAGGCTGAGCAGCCGCATACTGGTGATACGGCTGTGGATGGCGGTACTGCGGCTGCTGGTAAGGAAAATTCTGCCTCCATTGGTGTGCAAACTGGGGAGGCTGCTGGTGTTGTTGGTGAGGTTGAGAGGTTTGGCCAAAACGACCACCCTGAGGTTGGTGGTACTGCCGGTTGGCAAATTGCTGACCCTGGAGTTGTCCCTGAGGACGGGTCGGCTGTGCATCATTCGTCCATACCCCGTTAACTTCTTGGATCAAGGGTGGTGGAGGGAAAACTGGATCAGGAATGGAAAGGAACTCTGGCTGGTAAACGACCATCTGCTGCTGCGGCGGGCCCTGGTCGGGTGCCTGCACGTAGTACACGTGCTGGACTGCCGGTGGCTGCTGGCTCGGCTGAGGCTGATGCTGCGGTTGCGGCTCGTCCTTCTTCTCAGCGGGAGCGTCTGATGGTGTAGTCGACTGGACAGAGTTGATCGTACCGACCAACAG
This sequence comes from Ottelia alismoides, assembly GCA_037367405.1. NCBI lineage: Eukaryota > Viridiplantae > Streptophyta > Magnoliopsida > Alismatales > Hydrocharitaceae > Ottelia > Ottelia alismoides. The sequence continues at coordinate 34,891 of JAZKJV010005879.1, read as the reverse complement.
CTCGAGGTACTTGTTGATCTGATCGAGCTTATCCAGGTTCTGGGTCCTCTTCTCAATCACAGCGAGTTTTTCAAGGTCCTGTGATCGCTTCTCGATTATGTCGACCTTAGAGAGATGGCCCCCGATGATGCTGAGGTTTGAGCTCTCATCTCTCTCTGCTTCCTTGGATGCAGCCATGTGCACTTGCTTCTGAAGGATCTGGGGCTGCTTCTGGTATGCCTTGGATGAAGAGAGGGCGGCCTCTCCTTCGGCCATTTCTTCAAAGATCTGCCAAACAACATCTTCATCCTTGTTGAAATGGGAGCCCCCACATGTTGCGTCCACGAGCCTTTGACTTTCAATATTGAGTCCCCCGAAGAAATGCTGAACCAGGCTGGTCTTAGGGATCTCGTGGTGGGGACACTTCTCCTGCAGATAAGTAAATCTCTCCCAAGCCTCGTGTACGGACTCATGTGCTCCTTGGGAGAAATTGCTAATACGAGCTCGCATCTGGTTGAGCCGACCGAGAGGGTAGTACTTGTGCAGGAAGGCGGACTTCAATTCCTCCCAGGTCGTCACGACCTTTCCCATATGATTGACCCAATAGAGGGCCTTGTCCTGTAGACTGAAGGGGAAAGCCGTCATTTTGACAATGTCCAGGGGGACATTCGGATAGTGAGTGGTGCGGCAAATGCGGGAGAACTGCTGGAGGTGAATGTACGGCTCTTCATTGGTGTTGCCATGGAATGCAGGGAGAAGGGCTATGAATTGGGGCTTCAGCTCAAAGTGAGCGTGTACCGGTGGAATGAGGATCCACTCGGTCATCTGGCTGTCTCTCGGATTGTATGTTTCTTTGAGTGTCGGCTTTGGCGGTGGTGGGAATTCGGGATCATCGTTGTGGTCATCACCACCTTCTCCAGCCCCACCTCCTCCTCCCCTGCCTCCTCTGCCTCGGCCTCCTCCTCCGTTGTTACGGTTCATCATATCGTTCAACATGTCCTGGAAAGCGGTCTGCGTAAGGGCCTGCTCAGTCAGCTGCTGCTGTATGGCCTGGATAGATGCCAGCAACTGTGCATTGACTTGGTTCTGATCTGGCACCTGTCCCTCTGGTGTGGGTGGTTGCTGACCCTTGCCCTTTCCTCCTGGCGCCATGTCAGGGTCTGAGTCGGACGAAATGAACTCCGGAGTAGTCTCCAGGGCTCGCACTGTCTTCTATCTGCATAATGAGATGGTCCGAATCAGATCACTTACAATTAATGTTCAGCTGTCGTGATGAAGCTGGAATCCAGGTCAACCCCAGCATGTTGTGAATGGAGAAATGATGTAGACTATAATCGACTCCCATTCACAACGGCGGTAGTGGGACAAAAGTGATCCCAGTTTATTGGGTGGCCAAGAGAAAGGTAGAAAACGAGGAGTTTGGAGATCGATCCGCAAAGTCCGGATCGGGTTCTCGGGAATCGCCTCAAAATTATTGGCGGAGTTGAGTCTATGGATTCGATGTAGGTGTCGGCATGGTCCCGACGAAACCATCCATGGATCAACTTCGCGAAGCACAATAGGATGTTGGATTTTGGAAGAATGATACGATGGTCAACGAGGAACAAAAGGAGTGTAAAACAGTAGAAAGGCTCGGTTGAGCGGGGTGGTCAAAGGAAGACATAACAAAATTTGCGCAAAGGCGCGGGACTTTGATCTTTGAACCTTAATCTAGATCCATACAAACACAATACAAAATCGGGTTCACCAACTCACGCCATGTGAAGCCGTGAAAGCTCGGCTATTTATTATCTTTTCATTTTTAGAGTTGTGATTTTCAGGCATATCTTATAACAAGTCCTTAGTACGCTACCCTATAGGAGAGAGAGTACTGCCAGAAGAGTATCCCGTACTTGTCCTCCTCCTGTGTAACCTGTAGTCTGTACTTTTTGGAGTCCTTGTAACCCTTCCTGGATCCCTACTCAGCCAAAGAAAAGAGAGAGGAAGCCGATAGGCGAAACCAATACTTCGGTTCTCGCTCGCAACGGAATCACCCGTGAGCGTGCAAGAACCTACTCGGACGCAGGACGATGAGACAGACACCCCCGTGAAGGCGTGGCCTATGCTCAATACTTCGGACAGGGTCGATGCTCTCACAACAGAGAGTCACCATTGGTGACCAAGTCCTACTCGCCTACGTACGATAGAAGCGCCAATACTTTGGAAAACCAGGCGATACACAAGGCAGTTGCAGACTGGGTTTTGGGCTTTCTATCCTTAGGGGTCACACTCGCTCAAGGGAGTAGGGTTTTGGTCCCCCTCCAAGGTACCTGAAAACAATGAGGGCTTTATGAACCCGGTACAATGATAGTCCATTACAGATTTTAATTAAGGTCGAAGTTTATTTAGCAGTCCCCTGGTTTTAATTTTTTTTTTGGTTTTCACTTTTTTTTTTGGATCTGTTTTCATACCAGCACCTAACGTTTTTGTAGATTTTCATTTAAGTCCTAGGTGCTCAAAATCAGAGGGAGATAGCGGAAAAGCCGTGCAAGTGGTTCCATGATGGAAATCTCACCATTGAACCGAATGATGCATGCTGAGTTAGAAGACTTACAGTGCATCCCAGCTCTCTCCATGTGGTATGCAAAACAGAATTTTTAAACCTATCTACATGTCGGTATGCAAGGCACAAAATCGTCCTAAACATAAGATGCTATTAGCGTGAAGAACCATAAGTTGCTCAATTATCTCTAGCCCAAGAGAGTCCGGTCTTGGCTCACCCCTCCTCTGCTCAACAAATTGAGGGTAGGAGAAAGCGCTTTACAGGGTTCGCTACGGCACAGAGGGCAAAGAGGCAAATTTACAACTTGTTTGAGTTTGACTAGATCCAATCGAAGTAGACTATAGGAACATGCATTCTTATTAATGTTTGGACCTAGCTACCGAGTCAAGCAACCTATATCTAGGGGCTCCAAGCACACAAAACAAAGTAAAAGAAAGGCGGAAAGCTCAAAACTGCGGGAAACAAAATAAAAGAAGGCGATGAAAACTCAAAAAAGCCGCGATGAGGCCCCCAGGTGAACAATCACCCGGGCACTGGACCTCATTTTGAAGAGTAGAGTCCTGTTTAATTACATGCCAAAGAGTATCTCTCTCACCATGAATTACAAAAATAATTTTCCTAAGTATCTAGCCTATCTAATGCCCTTCTCTTTGCTTCTTTGGTGCACTCTCCAGATGGTCATGAGAAGAGAAGACCATCCTCCTCCAAGCTCGGCTGCCTTGGCCTCCTAGGAAGCCATCCTCGCGTGGCGGTCCCTCGCATCAAAGTCACAAAAAGATTGCATTAGCATACTCAGTCAATCAAACAGAGCAGAGAAAAATAATCACAATGAATAAAGAAATGAAGCATGGTGATTAATGGCAATAAAACAATAGCTGCTCATAAAAATGAATGATTAATCAAGGATTTTATACAAGAATGACAAAAATCAATTAGGCTATGCTCATTGCTCCCCGGCAACGGCGCCATCTGATAACGGCCCACAGACCACGAGGGTCACCATGAATAAATAATACAAAAGGTGTCGCTGAGGCGACCGCTCGCAGAATATGGGGGTTGATCAGCAATTAACCCACAACAAATAATACAACAATCAAGCTCGAAAATAAATGTGAATTAATTTTTATTTACTCTACCATAAGATGTATAGGGAACAAGCATGTAGAGGTCGAACCACAGAGAGCAATACAAAATGCATGAGCCTTCAGGTGCGAATGAGTCATCCTTGTGAGACGTGGGTTTTAGTTAATTGAATATATATATATATATTCTCTTTTTTTTTATTTATTTATTGTTATATATATATTTTTTATGTTTGTTTATATATATATAGAGATAGATAATAATCATATAATGAGGTAATATATATATGCATATAATTTTTTTTGAGGGAATACATATATATATCTAAAGGGGCACTTATAATACTTACAAAAATACTTAAAAAATAGTCAAAAATTAAGAAATAAAATCTTTTTTAGCTTTTTCATCATTTTTTACTATTTTTGTGGTTTTTGGACATTTTTGAGAACACTTTAGTATTTTTAAATAGCTACATAATAGAAAACAGTGGGATAAGGTCTGGTTGCAGTAAAAATGAGCATGAAAGATAGTTACAAGCCTCAAAATTTTCCACACGATTTTTCTAGTAAAGAGAATAAAATATAGCATACATAGGGCCTGAGTTTGTATTTTTTTTATTTTTCTGTGATTTTTAATATTTTTTTGAAGTTTCTGGGTATTTTTGCATTTTTAAGGTTTTCCTTTTGAAATTTTTAGGGATCTTTGGACTGACACTAGAATAGGACAAAGTACACCATAGGGAATTTTTTTAGAAATTTTCAAGGCATTTTGATATTTTTTTGGGATTTTATACTCTAGACAGTGAATAAAAGACATGTTTTTGATTTTTAATAAATGCAAAAATGCAACAAAATAATAAACTAAAAATATAGCGTGCAAACACAGCCAATCAGTAGCTTAAGTCTATTTTCCAAGATTTTTTTCAATTTCATAAGGAGCACAAAATAAATAGACTAAACACTCAAAAATTAAATGGCCTAGCAGGGGTGTTTTTGCAAATAGAATAGTTCACAGGGGCATACATGCAAAAATCACAGTAAAAATACACTTAAATTTTTATTTTCAAGACCATTTAGTAATTACAGGGACCCGGAGGGACTTAGCTGCAAAATTTCACGCGCCTCACGTGGTTGCTGCACGTGAGGCGCGGAAAGACTAAAGTGCAAATATGAAAACATCGGGGGTCCTTTTGAAAAATAGACATTTTATTTACAACGGTGACTTTTATTTTTGGAATTAAACCGTAAATACAAAAAGCGAGGGGGTGGATGTGAAATTTACCCCTAATACAAACATGGCATCCGACGGATCTGCTCCTCTCACTTGCCACGCGTCGTCTCCTGGACGCCCGATGACGCTTCGCCGATGAAGCGCTGAGATTAGATCAGCCCCGCTGATCTGACGGTGGGTACGATGCTCCATCGGACGGTTCCTGTTGAATCTGGGGCGGCTCTCCTGATCCGACGGCGCTGAAGCCCCCTGGAAGAACGGGGAACAAGCTCGGAGCTGGCGAGCTTGGATCGAAGAGCGTGGGCTCCTCCAGGGTTCCCCGGCGAGTCTGAAGTGTTCTGAAGATAGCTGGAAGCGTCCCGCGTCGATTGATGGCGTTTTCATGGGTCCTGGGGGTCCGAGTCGATGAAGCGAGGTTGGGGAAGAAAAGGGCCCCCAGGAACCTCTTCCCGGATCCGTGCGAGTCCAGTTGGGCTCGATTCTTCGAAGTACCTGCACAGGAAGAACCGCGGGCGAGGGAGCTTGCTCCTCGACCCGGGGTTTTGAAGCTACGATGCACAATGGGGATGGGCGGAGGGGCTCCGGCGAATGGCGGAGGAGGGGCCCCGATTCGCCAGGACTTAGGGTCCTGGGTTGAACAAATGAGTGCAACAGATGGAGAAAGCGTTGGGATTCGATATGGGGTGAACAGGGCGGTCGGATACAGTCAGATCAATAGTGGTGAAGTCGCCGGAGCGGAGCTCCGGCGAACTTCGAATTTTGATTTTTAAACTACAGACATTACTTAAAACCTAATCTAATGACTGGAATGAAAAGCTAACATCTAAATCTAACTAAAAATGCATAGAAAGGGCAGCTCTTATACCTGGGGGCCTCCAGGGAGCAGGGCGGACGCCGGAGCTCCGCCGCGTCAAAATCTCCTCCCTCCGGCCGAGTCTCGGCGCTGGGCTACTCCCCCTATCACGAGGAACAATCCAGGAACGAGATCTAGGCTTTAGGTTGGAATAAAGTGGCCAAATCTGAGGAAGGAGGCGGAGCTTGTTATTTATAAACTTTGGCAAATGGCCTTATTGACCGGCGATTATTGCATGATCTAAAGAGTATTAGGTTGACCTAAGGAATCGGCGGGCATCATGGATGATTAGGGAGTGATTCTTGCGAAGGAAGTATCCTCGATTGATGGATGGTATGCCCGGGAAAAAAGGGAGAAGACGGGCGAAGAGATGGGTTGCGTCACATCGGGCGGCTGGAGGTCAAGTTGACTGGAGTCAACTCGCAGAGGGACCTGATTGGTCCACCTCAGCCGCTAAAGGACAAAACAGAAGCCCTGATGGAAGATTGATTTATTTGACGCCCTAAATGATTTTATTAATTTTTTCTTATAAAATAAAAAATGTGTATTATTTTATCTAGTATTTATTTATGATTTTTATTGAATTTTTCAAGGTGTTTTATTATAGTTTTATTTGAATAGTGTGTATATGTGTGTATTAACATGTATTTTTATGTATTTTATTTTTAATTGGTTTATTTTCTTTTATTATTTTCTTGGCTTATTTTATAAATTTATAATTTATTTTTGTGAGTATAAAGATATTTTTGTTTGATTTTTATAAGTTTATTTGTATTTTTAAATAAATAGGTATAGGTGTGTGTTGGCATACTTATAGGTGTTTTATCTGTATATTTTATATACTTAATTTATTTATTGCATTTTCTTGATTTGTATTTTAGTTTTGTATTTTTAATGAGTTAGGTATAATGTATATATTATTATAAAAATATAGAAGAGCAAAAGAATCAAGGATTAAAACCCTTTTTATTTATAGATAGGTACATGTCATAGGTATTTTGTCTATAAATTTATAGACTTATTTTATTTTACAAATTAGTTTTGGTTTCTTTCTATTTTTAATATGTATGTGCATTATATACATTATTTACAAAATTCTAAAAATATGATTTTGTACAAATAATAAATACTGAATAAAATGAATATTTTAATCAGTCCTATATACAAGAAGGGCCAAAAACCTAACTTCTGCATATGGACTCCAAAAATAATGAAACCAATTTTGTAAAATAGTTCATGGAATGCTATATACAATTAAAGGTGAGTTTGGGTGATTTGGAGTTTTTATTTGCAAGATATGGGTCTGTGAAGTTGAGATTTTGGCTTGTTATTTTGTGCATAAAATGTTCACTGAGTATTATTTTTGTACAAACTCAATTTTGTATTTTTATTCACATTATTATCTACAACTTTTATGTACAAAGTTTCTTCATTTGTTGAATAAATAATTATGTACAAAATAGGTGCCAAAAATGCATAAATGAATGAATAAATAAATAAGGTATTTATTGTATACTGGCCCTTATCTCCCCCTACTTTATTCCTTGTCGACCAATTCCATGCTGGCCTTGGTCTCGGGGTTAGGGTCATAAAATATTTGCAATATTTTATTCCTTTTTCTTTCCTTCTCTTTATTCTATAATTTTGGCATTAAAACCCTTATTTTATATATAATTAATACAAATGAATAATGAATGCTATTATGTACAAATTGATGCTATTTACATGCATTTGCTAGGGTTTTGGAGGCCAAAATGATAGAATAAAGGTGATGAAATGGAGATTCATCAGGCTGCTGCTGCTGGTGGTGAGGGTGAGAGGGGTACTGCTTCTTATGAACTGCTGCTGATGAGGCTGCTCTCGCCTCCAAGGTTGTCCCTGGTGATAGGGACGAGGACCATACTGCTGGTACGGGGATGACTGCTGCTGATGCTGAACTGGGGGCTGCTGCTGCTAGTGCTGCTCACGCTGCTGGCCGTACTGGCCACCATAGGTTGGAGGCTGCTGCTGGGAACTGCCGGCTGACCAGCGGAATCCGGGATGGTCTCGTCGGATACCAGACTGGGGTCGGTCGTACCAAATCCCGTTGACATCCATCAATGGCTCATGCTCGTACGAAGGCAGGGGGAGTACTGCTAGAGGCTGGTTCGGTTGGTAAACCACCATCTGAGTGTCTGGGGATGGTGGTGACTGGTAAGACTGCGACGACTGCTGGTACGACTCAACCTGGACATGGTGAACCTGTCTAGGCTGACTGGAATGCTGGAACGAGCTACCACTGTTGCTCGGATCTCCTCGTGACCTGAGAAAGGGTTGAGAAGCCATCTGTGCCTCCTGGAGACACATGATCTGTGTCTTCAGGTCACTCAGCGTCTGTGCCATCTGATAAATCTACGGCATAACCTGGCACTGCTTCTTCTCTATCAACTCGATCCGGTCCAGCTTCTCGCTAATGATGCCCATGTATGCGGCTGTGGACTCGGCCTGTGCGGATGCCATAGATGAAGTGGATGGACCGACATCGACCCGTGCTATCCTCTGAAACTGCACGGTCTGTGGCTGTGGGCGTCCCTGGGTATAGAGTCGGGTTTGGGACATCACTGTATAGTTCTCGGCCATCTCCTCATAGATGGCCCAGACCCGATCCTCATCCTTGGTGAAGTAGGAACCGCCATAAGAAGCGTTCACCAGGCCCTGCAGCTCTGGTGTCAACCCGCAGAAGAAGCTCTGAACTAGGTTCGGCTTCAAAATGTCGTGGTGCGGGCATCTGTCTGTAAGCTCTCTGAACCTCTCCCATGCCTCGTGAAACTTCTCGTTGGAGAGCATGGAGAAGTTACTGATCAGGGCCCTCGCTGCATTGGTCTGCCCGAGTGGATAGTACTTGTTCAAGTACTCGGTGCAGAGCTCCTCCCAAGTATGGACAAACCTCCCCAAGTGCTTCAGCGAGTTGGCTGCTCTATCGACCAGTGAGAAGGGGAAGGCAATCATCCTAATGGTGTCCTCGTCCACCTGCCGATCGTGGACAGTGCTACAGATCATCTCAAACTCCTGGAGGTGGAGATGGGGCTCCTCAGTCTCGAGCCTGTGGAAGCGGTGTAGAAGCTGAATGGTCTATGGGGGGAACTTGAAGTCCCCCACGATCGCCGGAAGCACAATCCACCGGTGAGTAAGCATCGATCCGGGGTTGTGCAACTCCCGCATCAGTTTGGCTCTTGCTGCTGCTGCTGCCGACTGGGCTGGCTCATCGGGCTGATCGGGTATCTCTGGCCCGCCTCCTGCGGCTCTCTGCGGCTCTCAATCAGCTCTCATCCTCTCCATCTCTCTCCTCATCTCAACCATGAAAACCCCCTGATCCCTAATCTACTACTGCATCATCTCGAGGGAGGCTATCAAGGTGTTGTTGATCGCACCCTGGTCCATGACGTAAGTCTGCTCTGCTCGGGGACCTCCAGTGCGGTCATCGCTGTTGCCGGCCATGGTCTCTGCAAAGGCAAAAGACCCAAACTCAGGTGTCGATAAATCATATGTCTGTTGTCTCTCTACTGGCACTGGTATCTCTGGACTGGTAGAAGGGTGGTCAAGGGGGAACAGAGCGGAATCAAACGCGGGTTCAGAGAGCGGGTCTCGGCTCTCACGAGCCAACCTAGATGAATTGGCTGGAGTGCTAAAAAGCGGTGCAGCCAGAGGCTGCCTAAGAAACCTCATGTCCATCATCCTGATCTGGCGAGTCAGGCGGATGAGATCTGGAAACACACAAGATGAGCAAACAAAACCCCAGGTTCACCTACTCAACACAGAGCTGAAGACCGTAAGAGTTCGGTCGATTTATCTTGTCAATTTTTATTTAGGTGATAAAGTCAGAATATCAGAGCGGTTACGCGAGCTGATGGGAATCCAATCCGCCTACCAGACTGTCCCGTATAAAAGGCCGGTAGTCTGATCGGGATTCGGATATGGCTCTAGCCTAGGGTGTGGGTCGCTCTCTCACTCATCCAAACCAGACAATGAGGGGGTTGCTCTCCCCAAGACAGATTTTTATGTGAGGTGTCTTTTAGGGTCCAGTGCGTTTAGCAATCCCAATTTTATAGCTTTTCTTTTTAAGTGTTTTTCAAGCAAACAACGCCTAACGAATTTTTCGGGTTCTCCAGATTATTTTAAGTCCAGAAATGGGAGGAGAAGACGAAAAAGTCGATGCGCGATAAAATCAATGATGCATGCTGAGTAAGAAAGGCATACCTGACTCCAGCACTCTACATGCGGGGTGATCCGCGCATAAAATAAATGCTAAAAATAAACTACCTATATGATGCACGAGGAAATCAGCCTTAACGAAGCAATTTCTACACGGAGAGGACTAATGACTAACGAGTCAACATGAGGGGTTGGTGTCCGGTCTCGGATGCCGATCGCTGCCCGCCACAACGGGTCCTGCCAGCGCTGTATACGACCTCTAACGGCGCGTACCCCTCAAGTGACCAAGTTAGCCTTTTCTTTATTAATTTTATTTAGATCCAAATTACGATCTAATAGGAACATGCAGATAATTAGGTGTTTGGACCCTAATCAATTACGACACAATCAATAGAAAATCCTAAGCTAAGGCCAAAACCACGTAAATCAGACAAGCGGTTAAAAATAAAATAAAATTGGGAAAACTAAAAATCAGCGAAAAATGCGGTGAGGTCCCCCGAGCACACCGGTGCTCATCGAAACAGACCCCGCAATCCACAAGTCTCTGAAAGTCCGGGTACCTATATTATTACAATAACAAATATCTGAAAGTAAACTAACTATCATAAGCTAATCTACTACTCCCGCGCCCCTGCTCGCCTCCTCGCGCTCTCCTGCGGCTCCGTGCAGAAGGGAGCTGCCTCCGAATCCCATGGTTGCGTCAGCTCTTCGAGAAGAACCGCCTCGGTCCTCGAGCCCTCACAAGAAAACAAATAGATGTGTCAAACACATATTATAATAAAAATAAGCAAGACAAAATAAAATAAAGCAAACTATACGCAAAAATAGAAAATAAACATACAAAACAAAAGCAAACAAAAACCAAAATAAAATAAAAATAAAAAGAAAAAGAAAACAGAGAAAATCAAAAAGCCTCGAAAAGCTGTAGACGAGAGAAAAGCCGCAGAAAAAGCTGCGAAAATGAAACCGAACAAAAATGAAAAACAAAGACTACTAAGCAGTGCTCCCCGACAACGGCGCCATTCTGATGACCGAAAGTCCTCTCACAGATCCGGATAAGGTATGAAATCGATCAAGGGTCGTTGCAACCCGGATCGAGAGGCTAAATCAACAAGAAAAATCTAAAGACCATCAAAATAATAAAATAATCGATAAAACATGAAAGCGGTCCTCGCTATTTATTTAACCTGGTACAGCGACCAGGGTCGGACACAAGGAGCATGAATTGGCCGAGATGGCCTACGAAGTAGTCAAAAGTGAAAATAAAATAAAATAAATATTTTTGGTGGATTTTTAAATCTTTTTAAAGATTTTTTTTGTATTTTGAATAATAAAGGAAATATAGAAATAAGGGAAAAAGCCAACAAATCACTATTTATAAAACACAACAAATAAAGCCAAAAATTAAAATAAAATTGTTTTTATGTTTTTTATATTTTTAAGTGTTTTTGGTGAGTTTTTAAGAATTTTACAATTTTTAGTTGATTTTCTAAAAATCAAGAGAGGGAAAACAGTGAATCAATGTGTAGCCAGACTTGAAAGGATAATTAAAAATACCCAATTAGCCTCTAAAAATCTGGAGACAATTTTTATGAAAACTAGATACAAAAATTAAGCTACAGAAAAAGAGTTTACATTTTTTGATTTTTATAGAATTGTTAATGATTTATATAAGATTTTTAGGGTTTTTAAATTTGTATGGGTTTATAAGTCCAAATAACACAAAAATTGGATAGAAACTAAAAAACAATAAAACGAACAATTCCTAATTTTTTAGAATTTTTAGATGATTTTTTATATTTTTCTTTGATTTTTCAATTCAAACAGTAACAAAAATGCATGTTTTTGATTTTTTAAAAATAATAAAAAGCAAAAAAAATTTCCCAACAAAATAGTGAAATTTTTACACAGTAGCAGGAGCCACATGTCCAAATTTCACTTGATTTGGAGTTTAATTGATATTTTATTAAACCAATACAAGGCACACAGCACACAAGGACCTATATGTAATAAAAATTACTTTCAGGGGCTTAAAAGCAACACATGCGAAAACTATAGGGTCATCTAGGCAAAATTCACATAAATTTTATCACATGGTCTAAATCAATACACACAGGGGTATAAGTGCAAATATCAGAAATAAAATTTCAATTCATAACATCCGATAAACCCCAAGCCCATACATGCAAAATACCCAGAAACTCACGTATCGAAGCACGTGTCTCTACAAAACAGGGACTAGAATGCAAATACGATAAACACATGGTCCAAAGTGCAAGTTTTCCAAAATAAAAACAACTGAAACTAATATTTACAGGACTAAATTAAAATATCAAAACAGAGGAGGGCCTAAGTGCAAATTACCCTCATTATTAATAATCAACGGCAGAAGGTGACACCATGTGGAAGATCGGATGGCGGAGAGATGATGTCCCTTCGGCTTGATCGACGCTCCAGATGCAACCCTCAGATAGATTCAACAGTGGAGGGCTCTCGTGAATGGATGGTCAAGATCAGAACTAGACCTAGAGCTTGATCGGACGGTGGCTATAGATCCTCGAAGAAAAGCTTGCCGGTGAACTTCGTCGGCCCAATACGCACGGTGGAGGGCTCCTCAGATGCTGCTAGATTGGGAGAAATGCTCATGGCGATGTTCCGCAGCTTCTGATGCGCTCAGATGGGGCCGGAGATGTCGGAGACGCTCCAGCGATGATGAAGGCTCGGAGCTCCTGTGCCTGAACCAGTTGGACCCCCAGATGGGGTCCTTTGACCTGCAAATCTGCACAGAAAAATGCTGGGTCGAGGGCAAAGTGCCTCTACCCGATTACGAGCGGAGGGGGTGCGTTAGCGAGTCGGAGTGGCGCTCTCCGGCGAAGCGACGGTGGAAGAAAGCAGAGGTCCTGCTCCGGGGCGAGTCAGGATGATTGGAGGGGCGTAAACGATGGGGAGAAGTCTCGTGAAGATGGTTCAAGGGTCGGATGGTTGAGTGGCTGATTGGAGCGGAGCGAAATGACCGGCGAAGGCCGGCGGTGCTAAATCGCGAAATTGAAATGGCAGGTGTTCTAAATGGTATCGAGGGTACCTGACGATCGTAGACGTCTGTGCTGGAGGTGGGTGACCTCCTGGGGTCCTTGCCTCAATTGAGCAACGTCTCTAGAGGCTCGAGCTCCTTTGGGCGGAGCACGGCTGTGAGAACCACCAGACCTGGGGCTAGAGCGCTCCAATCCTCGTTGTAACGCTCCTGGGGCTTGCTGTCACTCAAGGGTAGGAGACGAAGGTCTTGGGAGTGTGAAACGGTGGCCGAAGGTGGTCTGAAATGTGCGGCTGAGCAGAGACTTTATAGTGCTAGGGATCCGGAAAGATGGGAGTCGGGCACGCTCGTCGATGCACGAACCCCTAGAATGAAGGTCAGACGAAGATCTCGGATCATCGAGCTACAAATGGAGGCCTGGGATTTAGGCGAATGCCAGGTGGATCGACTTGGGAGAAATCAGAGAAGTCGGGTTGGCGAAGCAGATCCGCTAAGAGGTGGTCCTGGGGGGAAGTTGACCGGGGGTCAACATCCCCCGTGGACCAATGGGAGAATTCCATTGGAAAAATTATTTGGAAAATCGAAATAAAATAGAAAATGACCTTATTTCAAAATATTTACAATATAAAAAATATTTATTTATTTTCAAAGAATTTTTTAGTGATTTTTATTTATTTATTTGAAAAATAAATTAGGTATTTACATTATATTATTATTATATATAGGTATGTATACTTATGTATTTTTAAATTATATTTTTATTGTTTTATTTTTGAACAATTATCTCTATTTTATATTTTCTTTATTTTCAACATAAAATATGGAATATACAAAGATTTTTATTGGATTTTTATTAATTATTTACAAGGGTGAAATAATTACAACTTTTGTTCTATGTACATGGTATATATACACTAATGAGAAAGAATTTGTTTATTTTTATTTTTCTTTTATTTTTCCCATTTTTATTTTGTTTTTATTTTTATGGATATACACAAAATATAGGGAACATATAAATATTTTTATTTTTAGAAAAAAATATTTACATAAAGAGGGATATGTACATCATGTTGAGTCACCCTATCTCTCTCTACTTATTTTATTTTACGGTCAGGCCCTTGTGGAGCCCTCCCTTGGGTTTAGGTCACTCAATATTTATTCTAAATATTTCCCTCTTTTTCTTTATTTCTTTATTTTATTTTTACACAAAAACATGCTAATTAGTATTATTTACACAATGCATGCTTATTGATAAATTATTTTATTTACACAAATATACATGGTGTTTTGCAAAGGTTTTTAGCTAAAATAAAAGAATAAAGAGTGATAAATGAGGATTCATCATATCTCAGCTCCAGCTAACTTTGAATTTTGAATGTAACGAACTATAATGCTAAATCAATTGAAAATACAACCTAACCTACTCTACTATTAGGCATAGGAATGGAAAAATGCAATAAAGCTCACCTGCATGGAGTAGCTGGGAGCGGAGCTCGCGACGGAGATGCGACGAAGTTTGGATCTACCTCGATTCAGCACCTTCCTTGCTCGATGGACCTCTAGAGAGGAGCCTACTGTCACCAGCTCCTTCAACACAGTTTGAGGTTATGGTTCGGATGGGAGAATAAGGATCATGATCGAAGGAAGTCCGATGAAGGGTTATGTACAGATGCGCCTTGGATTAGGAGTGCTCGATTCAGTGGACATCAGATCAAGAAATGAAGGATGTGTGGAAGAGCCATGAAAGAGGTCCAAAAGTCATAAAGGAATCAAGTCAAATGGTTGCAAGGAGAAGTGGGGATAAATCGAGGAAAGAAGGGTCAAATGTCTATCAGACATGGACCTAGGGTGCAGTGCAGAGTTGACTGAGGTCAACTCAGACCACGCCCCCATTGGTCCACATGCGACATAAAAAGACAAAACAGATAGAAAATGCATATTTAAATCAAAAAATAATAAACAATTTTATTAATTTTAGGTTAAACATAAAAATATTTATTATTTTATGTGCTATTTTATTATGATTTTTATTTATTTTTACAAGCTAATTTATTATGTGTTTATTTTTACAGGTATAAATATATGTATATTTACCTATATAGTATATATTTTAATTTTATTTTCTATTTAAATTTTATTATTTTATACACATAATTTATTTATTTATAACTTCTTTAAATACATGTAAATACATTTTTATTGTATTTTTCTGATATAGTATGCACACTTAATTAAATAGGTATATTTACTTCATAGGTATCTGTAATTATATTTCATCTCTGTATTTAAATATACTAATTTATTTTATTGTGTTTTAATGATTTTTCTTTATTCTAAATATGTATATGTATTGAAGATAATATTTTCAAAATTATAAAAATTTAAAACTATAAAAATATAAAGAATAAATAAATGATTATGTTATTCAGGTACATTGTACTGGGGTCCAAAAGCTAACTTTTGCATATTAACTCCAAATTAAATGAAACCACCATCATTAAATAGATAATTAATAGTTATATATAATTAAAGTGATTTTGGTGAATTTTTTTGGAGAAGATACATGCTTGCGAATAGGGAGTTTTGGATTTTTATTGTGAGTATAGAAGAGACATTGTATATTATTTTAATGTGAAATAAATTTTATATTTTTTTACATATTTTTATCTATAACTTTTATGTCCAAAGTTTATTGATTTGAGGTATAAATACTAAATAATAAAATAGGTTCCAAAGTGGACTTAATAATGAATTGAAAATTAGGATTTTATTGTATTTTGGCTCTTATCTCCCCCTACTTTATTTCTTGTCGACCCAGTCATCATGATGCCTAGGTCATGGGGTTTAGGGTCATTCAATAACTATGGTATTTCATTTCATTTTCTTTTTTTATTCTTTTATTTTGGCTTTAAATATAATATTTTATATAATAGCTAGAGAATAAATAATAGATGTTATTTTATACAAAATAATGCTATATATGCATTTAGCTAGGGTTTAAAGGCCAAAATTAAAGATAAAGATGATGAAATGGAGATTCATCAGTCTGATTTCTTCAAGAAAGTCAAAATCTCCCGCTTCGTGTGTCACACACTTGCTCTCATCTGATGCAGACTCTACTGGCTTCTGCACTGGAAATGTCTCTATTACAACCTTACCATTGCTTGAATGAAAGGTAATGTATCCGGTGCCGTAATCAACTACTGCTTCATATTTTCGAAGGAATGACCATCCTAATATGATGGGAGTGTTGAGCAATGGTGCAAAGGTGTCCATGTCTAAGATGATGAAGTCCACTGGAAATGCCTCTAGGCCGCTTAATTGCTCGATCCACAAAATGCATGATCATTCCGGTTGACTTGAGCAGACCTAACCCAATTTCTTTGAGTAGCGATGAAGGCAAAAAATTGATAGAAGACCCACTATCCAGAAGTGTCTGGTCAAACTCTTGGTTAAATATCTCACATCCGATTAAAGGTTATCCCTTATCTTTCTTTTTTCTCGGAAGATTGCTGATGGAATTGATAGTAGCCATGGTCAAAATGTGCTTCCCTACTCTCTTACGCCTGCTTTTGCGTGGTTAAGGCTTCGATGTACATACCTCTTTCACTAAGAGACAATAAACTATTTGGAGTCTCTTATTAGTTATTTATTTCTCTACCTAGGACTTGGGCTTATTCTCTTATTCCTTTGGCTTTAACAATGGCACACACTCACACACTAATTGTAAGTCGCTCATAAAATATGTATCTCTGATTTGAAGGTACACAAGTTCAATCAAGAATTCAAAAAGATTTCAAAAGACTAATGACATGATTCAAGAAGTTACACTTTATTATTCTATTTTTTAATATTACAATTGTATCAAAGTTTATTGTATTGTTTGTATCAAGTTGTAAATTTGCGAGCTCATCGAATCTTATCTAATATGTAGAAGCTCGGAATTAGCTGACCCGATCGATTATATGAATTTTTTATCAACCAACCTTGAATTCTGATTGACTATTTTTTTATTTGATTTGGCTACAAGTTTGTGGAGAGAGGTTAAACCTCGCATATCTTGAAAACATGGAATAATGGAGTTAAATTAATAGAGTAAGTTGTATTTGTATGAACACCGATGCATTGTGTTGTATATCCTCCACCCATCTTTCCATCTGTTGAAATATCTAAAGAATGAAGTGTGTATTCATAGCTGCTACTAGAAGGAAATTGACCCATGAAATCGATGCCCCTTGCGTCCAAAATCTCACATATGATCATTGGTCTCTTTTTCGGCACTGATCGTCCCTCCTGCCTTCTGAAAAATTGGGAAACTCTTCGCAAAGGTGCAAGAATTTATCATTACATTTGATCGCTAAAAAACTGTTGTGGGCGACCTTCTGTATTGTCATATTCCTAGAGTTATGCCCTCCCGCCCCTAGAAAAGGCACAGGGTGAGAACATTATTCTATTTTTTCCAAGGAAGACATTACCTGTAAACATAATCTAGTCCCTCAAGAAAAAGGATCGGATCCTCCTAGTGATAGTATCGTGCCTGAGAAGCTATCATGTCGACTCAATCCCTTGGCCAATCCTATGGACTCTTCTGTGTGACTAGAAAGTTCACTATATCAGCATATCACGGAAGATTTGTCACTACATATATGCTCTCATCTAGAAACCTCGTTACAATGTCTCGCGAGTAGAGATTGTTCTGTCTTTAAATGGGAGAGGTGCCCGACCATTGCATTCCTTACCACCAATTTTTTCCTTTAATATCCAAATTGAATTCCTATAGCAAGATATTCCATATAAATAAGCATGCCTTGGAATTCTTCTTTTTCATCAAACACTTGATAGCTTGAATGATCTATAAAAACATTGTAATCTTGGAATCAAGAATGGTAACTAGAACAATTTCCGCGTTGTTTTGCAAGATTACAATAGCATAAAAGAATACCTTTTATGCGTGTCTCTCTAAAATAAGTGACTACTTGACTTAAGTCTAATCCAATGAATGCTTGCACTCGCGGACATGACTATGACTTGTGGTACTTATCGTGAACTTGATATTTGTTCACCACCAAGTCATCCACAAATGAAGAGATCCAGAATGATCTCTACCTCAATTTCATCTAACTAAATCAAGTCCTTCTATCAAGGAACAAAGCACGAAGAAGATGGATCGTCTTATAATTGGTTGAGCCAACAAAGACAAGAGGAGAAGCTATGTGGTGGACGACCATAGGATTGTGGCAGCAACAACCAAGAGGATGAAAGAAAGCCTTTCTCTTTTATTTAGTCCTCTTGAATATTAAACTGAAGAGCACTTGACATGAACTAGAATTTAATTAAATTATTAGAAGAGAACCACAACCCTCTTTGTAGGGGTATGGACGACCAATATATGGAGTCCTAATCCATTTATGGACATACTTGATGGAGAGAGCGAGAGTCTCCTCTCTCCACTTTATCTATTATTGAAATTGAATTTCAAATCAATTAGAAATATGACCCTTTTTTGAATTAAAAAGGATGAGGTAAACAAAGAGAAAATAATTTTCTCTCTTCAATTATCTCATATGTATGGCCATAAATGGAGAAGAAAAGTTGGAATTTTCTTCTTTATTTATTTCAACTAATAATTCAAGTCATTTATGGGTTGGTCTTAAATAATTTTGGATTTATCTTTATAGATAGTTTCCATTACTTATTTTTGAGATAATTGTAGAAATAATCCTACCAAATAATAAATCTAATTCATTAGTCTATAATAAAATATAAATCCAATTTACATTTATTTGAGGAATATGAATCCAATTCATATCAATAATAACTAAGTAAAACATATTCACATAACTTCAAAAAATAAGTATGAATCATATTCATATTATCTTGTTTCCATATCCAGATTAAATAATTACTAATAATGTGAATCACATTCACATATTCCCAATTTTATTTATTAATAAAAAATAATGATTATCTTGAAATTTTATTTCTCAATGTACAACTCCTATTTCAATTAGGACTTGTGTGCATCATTCGCATATACTAAGAAATAATGTCAGAGAGACTATATAAATCATGTATAGTGACTTAAAAGTGGAGGTTATGTCTGGAAACTATATAAACTATGTATACTGACTTGAAAATTAAATTTGCATCTAATATTAAGGTTTAAACCACTTTGGACAATTCTAGTCAAATACTTTTCAAACCATTTCTACAAATGACTCTGAATCATTACAAACCAATTTCAGACTCTTTGGATCTGAAACTTAATTCTATGAATTGAGATGTAATCGATCCAATTCTAATTCATTTTGCCTCAAAATAGAATTACTAAAATTGACACGGTTTCATCCTTCCCTCACAATGGAAGTGTCATGGTATATAATCTATTATGATTGCATCAACCTAGAGTATTCACAATATTCAAGTATCATATATACTTGAAGACTTCAATTTAACTCAAAGTTCAAATCAATGCAATTCTCAATCGATCAATAGACGACACTATCAATCATGTGCTTTCCAAAAGCATTTATTATTCTTGAATACTTACCTTGATTAATGAACTAAATGATCATGCATGGAATTTGTTGATCCCAATGTATTATGAATGAAGTTCGTTGATTGGTTTAAAAAATATTAACCTATATGATTCCTTTGAGAGATCATACATCTCATATTTCCTTATATGCATGCAAGATCACCACTATATAGACCTTGTCAGGTCATCAACCTAATGGTTGGTCGAATGTACATACTTAGATATATAGATGTATATAGTATCTGATCAAAAGATGTGTGCATATTCGTGTATGACAATATACAATACAGTTCTTTAGTACATCGATCTTGTTAGGTCAACACTTTGACTTTAGGTCAACATTTTGACCTTTGGCTAAGATTTTCACTTTTAATCAGTAATCTGACCTGACTTATCCAACACCTTCGAATCTTTATTCCCATGTCAAGAACATGCATCAAGAGGTCATCCATATGTCAGCCTTTAGAGAAAGATTGCCATCGTTTTCTCAAATTAATAAGATTTATTTTAGATTTTTTTATAAATTTAGTATGATCTAGATTTAAATTTAACGTAGTAAGTTATATTAAAAAACAAGAAAACAAATGTGAAAAAAATTGAGATAAAGTAAGCTGAAATTGTACATAAAATAATGATGTTTTGGTTAATTCAGTTGTAAAATATATTATATAGCTCAAAAGCCTATCTTTCACAAATAAACTCCTGGAACCTTGATAGTGGACATGTTTGAAAGATAATTTAACATAAATTACTTTAAAGGTGTCTAGGTTTGAATACATGATTATATAATTGAGATTAACTTGAAATGCATGTTTATTTAAATTTAGAGTTTGGCTTTTGAAGTAATTCATGCAAGTTGGCATTTTTTAAGGAGTTTTCATGAGTTATTATGATTAATATGTACATCATGGAGATGGTTTCACATCAAACTTAGTTGATATGATATTCTTATAAATTAGTGGAAGTTTCTAAAGTATTTTAAGAGATGAATATGCACACATGACAAGTTTGATTAATGATTTCTCTTCACTTCATTTCCGAAATGTTGTTATGTTTTTTTTTAAATTTCTAGTGCTAATATATTCTTCTTCTTAATATATATACACACACACACAAAAATGTTATATCAAGGTGTATATGTAGGCTGTTGTTAATATTCTAAGCTTAATTTTCTTGTATCAGGTGGATGAATTACGAGTTCATTAAGAGTTAAGCAAAGACGAAGACAAGACAGACGTAGATTCTTCAATAATCAGCATTCCACCAATTGAAACCATTCCGGGGTGGCCAGCAATGTATGGAGAGCCTTTAGGTAGTCCCATGGTGATGCCTGATCTTATATCCTTTACCTTAAATAAAAAATAATGCCTATTCTATGATTCATCTGTCCACATGCATCCATGTTAATTTCCAAGAGTTTAACCACCGAAGGGCAATGATGCGATGAGAATAGTGAGATGTTGAGATTAACCCATTCCCAAGCCGTGGCGAGGTAGAGATAATTTTTTCACGGAGAGCTCGGCAAGAAGGGGCTTTGAGTGGTGTTTCCGAGTCCATTTGAATGAGTTTCTATTGAACTCCGCCCCCATCTTGAAAGAGATAATCACATTACGTAGGGTTAAAATTTCTACCAGTTTATACATAGTCATAGTGCAAGTATTAATTAAGACATCTGTTATAAAAAAAAAGTGGGTGTGAAATGTAACCTCAAAGATTCCACCATTCAATCTCCACCAACAAAGCTTAACTAAACGCACATATTCACAATCCACGTCCTGGTTAGGACATTCAAAGTCTAGATGTTTGCCAAAATTCTTAAAAATATCGTGAAGTATATATGGCTATCAGTGGTGAAGCGTTAACCCATATTCCACCCTCAATATGCATATGCTTCGCGCCACGGCTACCACTTATAAAATTATATTTAGGAACAGTCAATGCCTTGAGTTGATGATTTGAGATTTTTCAAGTTCTATTTAAAGAAACTTTAGAAATCTGGATGTCCAGTACCTCCTTAGCCATTTATGCGATATAACCAGTTTTGAGAAGTCGTTAATGAAGTATTTTTGGAAATTACATTGAAGCGCCTTAACTTCCTCATAAATATGTACCTTCCATTAGAAAATTATAGTTCCCCGGGCAACGTCGACATAGTTTCGAGAGGCCCGAGTCTGATGATGCCTACTAGTAGGTGAAAGATCACATGTCTTACGAGGTTGGGCATCGTGGATTTATCAATATGAGAGCTGGGTTTGGAGGGGGGTGCAAGGCTTGGCTAGATGCATGATATTCATAGCATCTACGTTTTTTTAGCTCTCTGTGGTTCCATAGAAAGGGGCAGAGTGCTTTGCTTAGGGTTTGAGTCGTTACAAATGGCCACGATATGGCTTTGACCCCCATATTGGAAGCAAAGTAACCACCCTAGAGCAAAAACGACAAGGCCAGCAGAAACAATGCGTCCGCATGTATTGTGAAGTATACCTACCTTCAAGACACCCTTAGAATTGACATCCTTTATCCCTATGTAGAACGAGTTGGTAGTCAAACCCCTCAACAAGTTGGTGGCTATATCGATTTAATTACTTCCATGAAATCTATATGCTTGCATTCCAAAGGATTGACATTCATTGAAGAAGTATGTAAAAAAATATCAATATTTATGGTTGAGCATTGGGTTAGGTTGGCCAAGCCCAACCCAAAAAGCGTGCTCGACCAAAACCCAAACGAACATTGGGCCATGCTTGGGCCAATGATTTAGGCCCAACTTTTTAGGAATGGCTCGGGCTTGGCTCGGCCCCACCCGACCTGACGTAAGAGTCCGTCATCGTGTGGACCTATTACCTACCCTGAATGTCCCCCCTCCTCCCACACTCCCCTCGTGCTTGCACTACTCGTGTGCGGTGCCACCAGTTCTCCGTAATCAATCCACCGTGAGGGCCACCATACCACCCCTACTCGTAGGCTACGATGCCGCCTTTGGGCAAAGTCTTCCACCTTACCTCCCCATCTCTGGCTATTGATGTGAAGACCCATTTAGGTGATCATCTTTAATATCACAATTTGTTTGCATAATGATTGAGTTGTCGGTAGGGTCTTTCACAAGAATGAACCCAAGAAGAACATGGAGGGTGACATATCCATACCTATGGAGTTGATCGTTTTACTCTACCACAACTCTCGGAATCTTCTCCTACATATACCGACTACGTCAGCATGCCCTCTTCGAGTTTCGTTCCTGACCTTAGTATACCTGGACGACAACTTGTGGAGTAATTAGTACTTGATTGTTTCTATTTGATTCCATGGTTCGCAAAATCCATTGATCACGATTTGCAGGTAGACCTGGCTAAAATGTGGGCCAGGACAGCCCATGGGCCGGGCCGAACAGGCCGAGGTTCAAAAATCTCTAACCAAAGACCGCCATGGGCTGGCCCTTGGTCTATTTTATTCTTTTTCCACTGAATATTTAATTGTATTTAATATGTATAAATGATTTTGTTAATACAATTTATACTTTATATAAATAATATAAGTAGTTTACATGTTACTTGACATGTAAACTATTAAATTTATTTAAAACTAATGTCACATATGAAAAACTTGAAGTGTATCATAATAAGACATATATTATTCAGCTTATATTTATATATTTTTTTTATTTTTTGCGAGCCGAGTCGGGTCGGCCCATGCTTAAATCTCCTAACCCAAGCTCATCCCATAAGCGGGCTGAGCGGGCAGGCCCCCAACCTATTTACCAGGTTTATTTGTAGGAAAATTGTTTCTTTGATTCTAAGGTCATCCCTTTGGGAATTCAAGAGAGGAGGCCTTGTCTTCGGAAGTCGTCACTTGTGTATATACTCATGTTTTGTATATACTCATGTTTTATGTGTATACATCCGTGTATCTGTAGTCGTGAAATGTGGGATATGCATAGATGTGAAAATTTATGTAGTAGATTCTAATTTAACTTCTTGTTACATATATATACATATACATATACATATACATATACATAGTTCCCTTTGTTTCCTTTTTTTGCATACATAGTTCCCTTTGTTTCCTTTTTTTGCAGATAATCCAATCAAATAGCTTAAATCATATTTGTAGTTTTGAATGGAATTTCCGGATAATCAAATTAAATGAAATATGTTAAATCAAATGGGTCGATCAGGCTCAAATCTGGCCCATAAGAGTTGAGTCAGGCCTGAGCTTGGATAAAAAAACTCATTGTTGTGCTCAACCCAAGGCCCGAAATCCTTAATGGACTTAGGCTTAGGCCTGGGCGCGTCAGGGCGCCAGCCCAACCCATGCTCATACACATATTCCATCCCAAGAATAGATATTTATAGACAGCATTCAACAGAATATTAACTTATTTCAACCTCTATGTAGAGAAAGTAGGAATGTTGGTCGTGCAAATTATATTTAAACCAAAAAACTAGCAAATCTATGTAAGGAAATGTTGCAAAATATTCGTAATGTCCATCTTATTATATATAACACACCGAATTGATTGTTGTCACTTGCTTGATTGACTACTGGATACTCTAGAAATGATTGAAAAAATCAGAAATGATGCCTTGTCTCTATCAGTGAGGAAGAGGATCCTCTGCTGTATGTTGGTTTACAGAAGAGGCACTGTAAATCCACTTATTTTTTTTCTATTTTGATCTTTAAAATCCACTTATGGATTATATTGTCGACTACTGTATCACATATCTTCTCAATTGCGCTCAAATCCGAGGTTATTTGCTATTTTTATCATAAAGATCAAAATTCCGGTTAACATTTATGCAATTTAAGTCCCATTTAAAAAAATCAAACATTTGATCATTATGATAGAATAGCAAATGATACCGGATTTGAGCAAAATTTGGAGAATATGTGGAACATTAGTCGATAATATAATCCATAAGATTGAATTTTAAAAATCAAAATCGTAAAAAAATAAGTGAATTTACAACACCTCTTCTATAAACCCGCCTATATCAGAGGATCCTCTTCCCATCAGTGAG
The DNA here is from genome assembly GCA_037367405.1 of Ottelia alismoides. Taxonomy (NCBI): domain Eukaryota; kingdom Viridiplantae; phylum Streptophyta; class Magnoliopsida; order Alismatales; family Hydrocharitaceae; genus Ottelia; species Ottelia alismoides. The sequence goes on along the minus strand of JAZKJV010005879.1, from coordinate 10,429 downwards.
CCTTGTAAAATTACTCTAACAGAACATCTTCAATTGGAATAAAAAAACAAACTTTTAATGATATTCCTCATTTACTTCCCTTGTCAGTGTCTTTCAAAGTCCTAGGCTTTCCATTCCCATTAGAATGTGGCTCATGCTCATAACTTGCGCATAATTTTCTAATGCATAATATTCTTTATGCATGACTACCTTTTGAGTTAATGAATTCTCCTATTGCTGTGATTCAAAAAAAGAGAGCAGTTTAGCCGTTGCGGCTGTTGCCTTGTCTATGAAAGCAGCTAATTATTTTGATAAACGGGAATATGTTATTTCCGTTATTCCCTGAAGAAACGGATAAGCAGCTAAATATTTTGGGAGGTTGATGAACTGGTGAGTTATGAAGGATCACGACGAACTCAAACACCTTCTCTCGATTCCTTAATAATGAGAATACAGACGAAACCCCCTCGATCTCGCGTGATTACATTTTGATCAAGGTCAAGTTTGTTTGCTCTTCGCATCAGCTTACAGATGCGTCACTTTGGTTAATTAAGGGTTTAATTCCCGAATAGGTAGTTCGACTATACTTTTCGGTCAGTCAAACTAGAAATTTACGTCTAATAGTGTCCACTTATTTGGAACATTCAAAGGAGGGCAGTGCCATAAGATTATTCTCGCCTACCATACGCTTCTTTCCACACAGACATAAATATATGTACGGAGAGAGAGAGACCTACAGCCAAGCCCTTCAGCATTCAGCATGGTGAAGAGGGTGAAGGAGGCGGCTGCGACGTACGTTCGCCTGGCACGAGAGAAATCGCAGCGAAGGAGTAGCCTCGTGCTGAAGGGCCATGTGCCGATCGTCGTCGGAGAGGAGAGGTTCATGGTGCACACCGATGTGCTGAGACAGCCCTCCATGGTGAGCCTCCTTCAGATGGCCGCCGAGGAGTTCGGCTATGGATATCTGGGGGCAATCAAGTTGCCTTGCGATGTAGAATACTTCCGGCATGTTTACCGCCACGCCGTATCCTCGATCTAGTTTACTCAACTCCAACTGGCTATCTACTTAATTACATCACAGCACTCCTTCCTGTGCACACGTCATAGTTATTGGGTCATTTGATCCGCATGAGATCGTGGTTTATAAATGTTTACCCAGAGCATGAAGGACATGGCGCCATGATCTGGTCTGTGGGTTACATATAAAACCCATTTTAAAGCGAAACCATCAGTAGGAATTAGTGTCTTGGAAGATAATTACGATTCCAGATAAACTCCTCCTTTTACGATTTGATAGCTATTGCATGCCATCTTATATATGTTGCTGTTTGCTCGGAGAATACATATTACAAGTACGTATGAAAAATACTTACCTGTGTATTAGCTTGTTGATTGTATTAGATTGTCTTGTGGGGGTAAGCTTCAGTATGAGAATCGTTCTTGGATGGACTAGATTATAATGTGAAAATTACCTGTTTATTTGAAGATAATGTTCTCATGAAATGGTTGGAGGAAGAGTCTTAATATAGCGGCGGATATTTGATTTATAATAAAGCCATAACCTATGGTGTACGGATTTTTGCAGTTTTTTCCCTCCTACATTTCCTTTATAAATAGATTAAAGGCAATTGTCTCACTAGTTTACCAAAAACATGAAAACCATGAAGGAGAAGGTGATGCTCAAGCTCCTAAGCTTCTAATTAGACAACTATAAGTGAAGGTTATGGAAAGAACCTTAAGCACATCACAGAAGCGTAAAGATTGCATCATATGCGATCAGAAGCAACTAGTTGTACTAGTAGCTTGGGGCAGCAGAATTTTAATCTTTAAAGCGATGAAACCACATGATCCGAGAACATTTCTCGGATCGTTTCATCTAAACCACAAAGGGGTATGGGTTACCTCTTGAAGCGTGATTGTGATCATGTCTCTAAATGAAGATACCTCCTCTCTCAAGTCTGATCTAATGGAGGTGACGCTTGCGAGCGCGCTGATGAAACATGTGCTCCTCGTAATCTAAGATGACGATGCAAGCAACGAATCTCCTAATCTCGTCACACAAGATCAGACGTCTTCTTCACGAGCGAGGTATACCGAAGGAGACGGAGATCCACGAGCGGTCGAAGCACTGGTACAATGGCATGGAGATGACCGCAATCCTCTCTAGGGATTAGAGTGGACAACCACTCTAGAGAGAGAGAGAGGAGATGTGTATGATAATGAGAGAGAGAGGGGTTATTCAATTTTTGTGTGTAAAATGAAGAGCTATGGTTGCCTCTTCTTTTATAATATTTTGGGAGTCCATGGATCTCAATCCATGAACAACACAAATCCAGCGGTTAGGATTGATTTGTGTTTCTTTCAATGACCATGATTTTGTTGTAAAAACTCAATAACAATATTTAAATTAAATTAAATGTATTGAATAATTATCGATATAAATTAATTCATCAAGTCAACGATCATTAAAAGATTAGGAATGAGAGCAAGCTCCTTCCTAAAGAGGAGGGTGGACGACCACCAAGAAATAGGACTACAGTGGTCCCCCCCTCTTTCTATGGAAAGAGCTCCTCTCATTCCTATTATGTGAGATTACACATCTCACATAATACTTTAATTATTTACAACAACTTTTTTGTAAATTATTTCAAAAAAATGATTCCAAATTAATTTGTGAAATTTCAATCATGCCATTGGAAATATGTGAATCACATTCACAACTAAAAATAAAATGTAAATTATATTTTCAATTAATTGTCCAATGCGAATCCAATTCATATCAACATTTAATTTATAAATGTTAATTACTGATAGATCTTTCTTATATATTATAAATCACATTTATAATATATATGAATAATATGGATAACGGTATCCATATTATTCATACCCATCACAATTAAATCACATTTAATTATGTATGATCATCATTCTCACGCATCAAAATAATATGAATCAAATTCACATTATTCATAATTATTAAATCACATTTAATTATCTATTCTTCAATGCTTGGATACACATTTATCAATGGAATTATTCTTTAAACCATTCAAGAATAATGCGCTTTCTCCGTGAATACTTGGAGATAAGGACAGGGAGATTGTACGTTCCACGTATAGTATCAGATTCACATTCAGATCAATTCCAATATTTGGACCAAGATTAGATTATTTCTCTACTGAAAGGAGTAACTAAAATCAATATATGTTTCTGCACTCCCTCGGAATGGAAGTGTGATGGTTATACAATCGTTTATGATCACATCACCTTCAGGTATTCCTAGTATATGTACATCTTACATACTGGAAGACTTAGAATAAACCCGAAATTTTAGATCTCATTTAGACTATCTTTTTCATGGTTTGTCATTAAGTTTCTCATTCGATCATTGGGAGTTGGTATTGATCATATACTTTCCAAAAGCATATATTATACCTAGGTATTGATCATATGCTTTCCAAAAGCATATATAAAACCTAAAAATTTAGCTTCCAAAACGAGACGACCGTGCACGGAATTTGATTCCAATATCTCCTGACTGAGATCATATCTTCGGGTTCAGTATTGAACCTATATGATCCATGTGAGCGATCGTATTACTCATATGCTAATGAATGCACACCAGATCACCGGTATGTTGACCTTGATTAGATCATCAACCTATCGTTCTACCAAATGCACACACTTAAATATATCGTAAGACATCTATCTATGGTTAGAGGGTGTGTGCCTATATCGTGATAGTATACGATATAGGTCTTGGTTATATCGATCTCATTAAGTCAACTCTTTGACCCAATTTTTCTAACACCTATGAATCTCTATTCCTATGCAGAGGACCTACATCAAGAGGTCGATTAGATATCAACCTTTAGAGAAACGATTGTCATCTCATTCTTAGGCTGGAGATCCTCTCTTAACAATCATTTGGCGGCACTTGATGAGTCCTCAATCTAACTCTTTAGATATAATCCAAGCACCAACCTTTGTGATTCAATATTTGAATGAATAGATGTATGATCATTAAGATGGTCATGGTGCATTACCCTAATTGTACTAAGGGACCTATTATGAAATTAGTTATTCTTCATTTCAGATCAGGAAATGATATTTGCAATAATATTTATTGCATAGTGGCTTGTCATGGGCTCGCATGTCCAACAATCTCCTACTATCCCAAAGAGACATTAATGGGATAATCTTTAAACCAACGCTCATCTGCTAATTATAAGATATTTAAAAAAATAGCTAAGAAAGCTAACTATTCACTCTGTATCCGAGAGACTATGCCAAGTCCTTTTACAATACTTGCATATCCCCTAGTAATAGTGCTCGCATCCAATGCGAATGTTGCATCTTATACAACCAATACTCAATCTTCTTAAAACAGTTACAATGTCTTTGACACTACAATTCAATAATCATAATAATCAGTATGTAATTTCGATATCCTTATTAGAATGCCCTTATTCCTGGAGATCTCTATCTCCTAAGAGTTAGACCCAGTCTTAAGCCTTATATGGAATTTGCAGTTAAGACCTTTTAGAACACTATCTATAAAGTCTCACGTTCTTATAGATAAGACTTTGAGACCACTTTCTCAAAAGTCTAGTCATCTTTGAAGGTGTTTTTATTATTAATGCAATCAAGTGTTTTATCTCCATGGTAGGATTACTAGCAGTTTACTACTCCCACTAGCAGATATCTGAATTTTATATACATCTAGTATACACCAGGCTTCTCATAACTGATGCACAAGGGAAAACAATTTTAACATTCACTTCCTCAATTCTTTGAGGTGACATCCCTACAGATAGATCAGTACCATATCTTACGGGAAGGAAGACTTTCATGGGGTTTTCCCAAAAATGGAATGTGTCCAAGGTGTATCACTAATGTGACAGTTCCAATACCCACTTCTCTTTGTTTCAAAATTAAATATAAGAGGTATCATTGAACTCACATCTCAATGTATAGAAAAACCCGATCATAAAACACTTATTATCATCGTTATATTATTCCAAGTTATTAGGATATTATATACATTTAGCACGGCGAACACAATGGAACTCCCACTAAGCTTCACATGGTTCATCAAGATTTTATCTTATATCATAACATTATCAAATCTAATATTCCAACTACAAGAAGCTTATTTGAGTCCATAGATGGAGTTCTTTTAGCTTGCACATCTTGCCTTCCTCAGTTATGAAGCCTTGGGGCTACTTCATATGAATATCCTCGATGAGGAATTCATAGAGGAATGCAATCTTGACTTCCATCATTTAAATATCATAGTAAAGTTGTGTAGCTATAGTTAGTAATATTTTGATGGGTTTAAGCATGATCACTGAAGAGCAAGTCTAATCACAAGTGATGTCTTTTCTTCGTGTATATCTTGTGGATACGAGCTGTGCTTTGAAGTTCTCTACATTCTCATCAGGTTCCCCTCTTTCTCTTGAAGATCCATTTACACCTAACATGTTTTACCCTTTTAGGTTAATCTTCGAGGGTCCATATACAATACTTGTATATGAAATCTACTTTAGACTTTATTGCTAACATCCATCTCTCCATGTCTTGATCCTCATCATCATATGAAGTCAGATCATTGTCAGACTTGTCTGATAGATGGAATTCATCCTCAAACTAATTTGAAGAGGTATGAATGTTTCATCTTTAATTGTCCTTTTAGTTTCCGTTTTATGGAGCCTCATTATCTTCTCAAGATTCAATGAGTTCCTTTACTTCATTTTCATGTTTATTTTCAAGAAAATCATCATCTAAGAATCATATCCTTAGAGATGAGATCTTTTAAGAATCTCAATGTCATAAAGTAGGTACTAATGCCATCCTTTATTTTCCTAATGAAGTAGTACTCTTTAGTGCAAAAGTCCAGCATTCTTGCAACGTTGATATGATTATGGACCAAGTAACCTTAAATTCTCAAGTCTCTGAAACTAGGCTAGGTTCTAAACCATACCTTATGAGGGTTTTCGGGTTTGGATGGAATCTTATTAAGGATACATATTATAGTCTCTACTATATATATATATCTGGAAACTAAAAGGTAATTATGCCAAGATTCATCACTGATCGAATCATGTTATACATGATCCAATTGCATCTCCCTACAACTCTATTGAGTTTAGGTGTATTTGGAGGAGTGAGATAGTAATGGTATTCCCTTCACCATAAGGTACTCTTTGAATTCATCTTATAGGTACTTGCTACTTAGATTAGATCAAACTCATTTAATCTTTCTTCAAACTTAGGTTCTAAGCCAAAAAAGTGAAATCTTTGACCATTTCAAAGGTTACTAAGTTGAAGGGAAGAAATCTCATATCACAAAAATCATTAATAGATATCACATATCATAAATGTTTAGATGATTCAAATGCATCAATATGTATGAGATCTAAAATACCTTGGCATCTAACACCATTGTCTGAGTATAGGAGGATTAAGAACATTTGGCAATGATCTGGCAGTGATGAGATCAATAGACTAGTAAGAGATGAAACTTTGATTATCTAAATTTTCAAATCTTACATATTTGTGAATATTTTACTGAAAAAATGCAGTCTATCTATCCAATGGAGATTGTTGCAACAATTGCATCAACATCCATGTAGATGATTATTAAACCTTAAGATCAAAATTTCCAATCTTCTAACACATGCAACTAATTGTAAGCATTATTAGAAGAATGAGATACACTTTCTAGACTTTGATCTTATATAATAAGCAATTTGATTTCAATGATTACATGTAGATATATAATATTCTGATGCCTATCTGAGTCCTTCTCTAAGGATGTTAGATAGTCTAGATAGTCATACTATCAATACATCAGCTTGTTACAGTATTGGCATTCATACAACTCTTTGGATGTCATATAGAAGTTACAGAAGTACAGTAAACTCTTTGAATTTTCTTCTTACTTGGGACCAACCCATGCTTCCACAACCTTCCCTCAATTAATAAACAACATTGGTTTAAGATGAAGGGTATCTTAAATTGATCATGCCCTTAAGGGACTTCAATATAAGAGTATTTCAACTTATACATGCATCATCATATTCATACAATATGAATATTATGAAGCTTCATGAGTAACTAGGGTATATATAGTAGAATGATGACACTCACTACATCCATCTAAACTCTTAAAGACATTGCTTCAAGTAGGTACTCAAACATTTTGAGTACATCATCACTTATCGAGCTACCATTCTGCATAATGCAGTGAGCCATGTCATTCATTATTAAATACTGAGAGTAAATATGTTTGCCAAACCATCTTCTTAGGCTTTATAAGGATTTTCGATTATTATGATCACCATCGACATGACACTTCCAAAGCACATTCGATGAGAGATCAATACTATAGAGATGCATAAATCCAAGGTTGTTATCCTATTGTCTATTTAATTATCATTCTTATTATTATGACGAGACTTGCACGTTGTAACCACATACATTATGTGTCCAACTGCAAGTACAATCTCTTGATTATGAATCCAATTCATGATAATTTATTGGTTATTATTGAGTATAATTTTTAGTGGGGTTTAGTGTAGGTTATCTAAAATAAGATAATTTGCATAAATACATATTTACTTTGATTTAGTATTTTTATATCAAAGTTGTCTTTCCTTGCCAACTCTGAAAGTTCATTCCATTATTCCCCTTTCAAAGTAAGAGACATACTTATATCTTAAGCAAGATCTGGAATCTCCTTTCTTACCTTTGTTACATCACAATAATATAACTTGGATAAAAAGATGTGGGAACTCATTCCACCTTACAAGTCCAACTTGCTTTTTTCCATTCGATCTTTAACACTCAGGCCCACCACCCTAAGGCGATGTTTACCCGTCGTTAATTGAACCAACCATCAACAAGAATAGGCTCGCTATGAACAATCTAATATCACTCCAATAATATGAGGACTTGATATTGGAATCGCTACGCATACGACCTTACTCTTTTGAGAAGTAAAGAACCCAATCCATGTGCTCTTGTATGCAGAGCTGTCACTTCGGATAGGTGTCTCCTACATACAATCCATGACGATGGAACCCTTTTCCTTGATGGGAGACCATGGATTCCACTTATGTGATCCTCCATATCATATTCAAATTTTAACTAATTGTTATTAATCATATTCACATAATTAACTCTTCCAAAGAAAATTACAACTCCATTCATAATAGTGTTTAATTTAATTGGATTTAATTATATTAATCATATTAAATCAATTATAAATCCAATCAATCAACCAACAAACAATCTTGATTATTACTTGAAGGATGGTATAATCTCAAACTACCTATTATTCAAATTTAATAATTAAAAAAAGTACATCATGAGCATTTCAGACATTATCCTTTCCTTACCTGCTGTCATGGGCAGTAAACAAAAGATGTCGGACATACCCCTCACGGAGCAACTTGCTACCCCCAATAATCCCCGATTAGACACCATATATGCCTCAGGTCAGGATAATGTGATTTATCATTTTGTACTTGAGATGATATTCGGCCACTCAAGCGAAGTTATACCATATAATATTTATCAAAATCATTTTGATTAATATTATATAGAGATTTACTAAACAAATCCCAATCCTATTCAAGTAATAAAGTTTTGCATGTAAAGATTGCCCTACAACTATTGTAAGATAAAGTAGGGTTTTCATGAAACATATATTCAATGGCCTATAATGATTAATCAACTATTTTCATAATTATAAGGTATCGTAATTAATCAAGGAAATTCATAATTTCAATTATTTCCATTGAGTTATAAACACATTACATAAAGATATTTGATGATCTAATCATTTTCCGACCCATCTCCACTAAATATGGAATATCTAGGGCAAACATAGTCGGAATTATGCGAAATAAATTCTAGCAATTTGCTGGTTCAATTCTATACTTAATTCAAATTATTATTTCATATTTCATGATAGAAAATAGTAATTAAAAATAATTTTCTTACAGATCTGTGAATACATGCAAAATAATTTTCATGAAAGGAACTCTTCAAATCATTTTCATGCACTTTTGGTACCAGTTACTATTTTTAGGACATATTTAGACATTTTAAATGAATTTTAATAAACAAAAAATACATCCAAGTAGTGCACAAACAATATATATTTTTTTATGAAGAAACCTATTCGAATCTTGCATCCAATGCAAAAGCAATGAGCCATGTGCTTCCGAAACATGAACCTTGTTTGCCAAGGATTTCAAATCAGATCCAAGACCTAACCTGGCTTTGATATCACTTGAAGTTTATGTAAAGAACCTTAAGCGCATCATAGAAGCGTGAAGATTACATCATATGCGATCGGGAGCGATTAGTTGCACTAGGGCTTGGGGTAGCAGAATTTAAAATTTTAAAATGATAAAACCACATGATCCGAGAACACTTCTTGGATCATTTCATCTAAATCACAAAGGGATATTAGGGTTACCTCTTGAAGCGTGGTTGCGATCGTGTCTCCAAATGAAGAAACCTCCTGTCTCAAGTCCGATCCAACGGAGGAGACACTTGCGAGCACGTTGATGAAATACGTGCTGCTCGCAATCCAAGATGATGATCCAAGCAGTGAATCCTGGTCTTATCACAAGAGATCCGAAGTCTTCTTCATGAGCAAGGTGCGCCGAAGGAGACAGAGATCCACGAGCGGTTGAATTGGCAGCACAACGACGTGGCGATGATGACGATCCTCTTTGGGGTTTAGAGTGGATGACCACTCTAAAAAGAGCGAGATGAGATGTGTATGATTATGATGAGAGAGAGGCCATTCAATTATTGTGTGCAAAATGAAGAGCTAGGTTGCCTCTTCTTTTATAATATTTTAGGAGTCAATGGATCTCAAATCATGGACAACACAAATCCAATAGTTGAGATTGATTTGTGTTTCTTTCAATGGCCATGATTTTCATTGTAAAAACACAATAACAATTAATTTAATAAAATTAAACATATTGGATAATTATCAATATAAATTAATTCAATCAAATCAATGAGCATTAAAGGATTAGGAAAAATAGAAAGCTTCATCCTAAAGAGGAGGATGGACATCTATCAAGAAAAAGGACCAGGGGGGCCGTCCCCCGTCTTTCTTTGGAAAGACCTCCTCTCTTTCTTATTATGTGAGATTATATATCTCACATAATACTTCAATTATATACAACAACCTTTTTGTAAATTATTTCACAAAACTAATTCCAAATTACTTTGTGAAATTCCAATCATGCCATTGGAAATTTATGAATCACATTCACAACCCAAAATAAAATGTAAATTACATTTTCAATTACATGCCCAATGTGAATCCAATTCACATCAACATTTAAATTGTAAATGTTATTTACAAATAACTCTCTCTTATATATTATAAATCACATTTGTAATATATATTAAA